>CM032624.1:45789619-46389619 GCA_019097785.1 Fraxinus excelsior | reverse complement strand
ACGACGCGGATTTTCGCTAGACTGTCACCAGGTTATGACTCGAGCTACAAAAGCAGAAACACCGTCGCTGGACCATCGTCCCTCATTCGCTCGAGCGATACCCTGTTGCTCGACTGTCGCTAGCATCTCGCTCGAGTGACAGCTTTATACGAGAAATTTTATTTTCGCGTTTTAAAGACTTTTTTCTTGGCCCATGGTTTTCTTGACCTAATTATAAATATCAGAGAACGTCCAGAACCTTCATTTTAAGGCTGATAATTAAGAGAGCTTCATCTGTGAGAGATCTATTAATTACTTCTTTCAACCTTCATCTTGCTTGAGTGTTTTGGTCAGAAAACATCGAATCCAATATCCAAATACCAAAAATCAACTTCCTACATATCTTTCAGAGAGTGCTGAAGGTCGAGAAAGGCGACTAGAGTTCTAATCTGTGAAGAACGGGTCGTTCTTCGTGATCCATAGGAGATAAACGATTCTACCAAGCTAGGGGCTGTTGCAGGATAGCAAAGTTCCAGAAGAGCGTTGGTTATTGCAGTCGGAATTGGTGTAGGGGAGCACATGATTCAGTAGAGCTGTCAGAATTGCAGTCAGGAGATCAGATAGTTCGTATCATCGTCTAGTCTGGTAGACTGTAAGTACAGAATCTTTATAGTGCATTGAATGACAAAGTGCTCAGAGTTTTTCCCAATTAGATTTCTCTGTGAACAATTCTTGTGTTCTTTACTGTTTTATGTTTTACTGTTCATTACATTCAAACATGCGGTAATTCAATATAAGATAAATTAGATTGTTTGATTAATTATCTAGATAAGAATTAAAAGTGACTTGTTGTTATTTAATTCATATTTGTTTTTAATTCCGCATTAAATACCTATTCACCCCCTCTCTAGATATTGTTAGGGTCGAGCTTGCGTTTTTCAATTGGTATCAGAGCCTTATTTTGATTCCTTACCCTTTATTGATTATTCCAGATGAGTCAGTCGTTGTTCGTGTCTCCATTTTTCGACGAAAGCAATTATGTTTATTGGAAAGTTCGAATGAGAGCTTTTCTTAAGGCTTTGGATGAACGTATTTGGAATTCTGTACAAACTGGATGGACTTCGCCTTCAACAACTGTTGATGGTATAGTTACACCCACTACTATTTCCTTGTGGACCAAAACGAATTTGGATGAGTGTAGTTGGAACTTCAAGGGTCTTCATGTCTTGTTCATGGCTGTATCTGCTGAGGAGTTTAGGCGTGAATCGATGTGTGAAACTGCTAAGGAAGATTGAGATATTCTAGAAACCACACATGAGGGAACTAAAACTGTCAAGAACTCTAAACTGTAGATGTTGACCTCTAGGTTTGAAGAGATAATGATGGCTAAGGATGAGACGTTTGATAGTTTCTATGCTAAGCTGAATGACATAGTGAATTCGAGCTTTAACCTTGGTGAAAGGATCCCAGAGTCGAAAGTTGAAAGAAAAATCCTTAGATCACTACCCGAGAGATTTAGGCCGAAAGTGACCGCTATAGAGGAAAGTAAGGATTTGGATGATGTTAAAATTGAGGAACTTGTAGGATCTCTTCAAAGGTATGAACTCACCATCTCACAGCCCAAAAAGGTTAAATCCATTGCCATGAACACTGTTAAAAAAGTTGAAAATGAGTCCACTGACACTAAGACATTTAGGAACGACGAAATTGCTTATTTCGTTAAAAAATTTCAAAAGGTGATGAGGAATATGAAGAAACATCAGGAGCATAACAGTGAAGTACCTAATCAACTCTCGAGAGGTAGGCATGAGAAAAACACTTCTGGGGCTCCCGTTAAGAAATCTCAAGCAGTTAAATGTATTGAATGCAGGGGATTCGATCACATTAAGAGTTAATTTGCTAACTTGAAGATGAATGTGAGTGGAGAATGTCGTAAGGTTTTAGCTGTGATCGTGAGTGATGAGGGGTCGAAATCCAGTTCTCAGGATGAGACATCTTGGAGTGAGGAAGAGAGTGAAAGATCTGGAGGATGGTTAAATTGTCATGTTGCTCACCTTATTCTTAAAGCTCAAAATAATTTCATGTGGTATCTTGACAGTACCTGCTCAAGACATATGTGTGGTGACAAGTCTCTGTTTTCCTCTCTTGATGAGTGGAATAGTGGTGTTGTCACATTTGGTGATGGAGCCACTGCAACAATACTTGGCAAAGGAAGTGTGAGTATTGCTGGACTACCTGCTATCTTAGATGTGCTGTATGTGAAAGGCCTGAAGTCCAATTTGTTAAGCATTGGTCAAATCTATGATGCTAATTTTGAAGTCACCTTTGTCCAGAAAAGGTGTTCTGTGTATGACTCAACTGGTAACATTATTCTGGAAGGTGTGAGAATGTCTGAAAATTGTTACGGAGTCTTACCAAATACAAACCACATTGTAGTAGTGCCAGATCGACGTCACTGAGCTGTGGCATCAACGGCTGGGTCACATGAACCACAACAGTCTAAACTTGCCAAGAAAGATATTGTCAATGGCCTACCTAAGCTGGATATTTCTGATGCCACTGTTTGTGGTCCGTGTCAACAAGGTAAACAGCTTAGAATAAGCCACAAACAAACTTCTATGATCTTGATAAGCAAGTCTCTTGAATTGCTTCACATGGATTTGATAGGACCATCGATGACAGAAAGTCTTAGTGGTAAGAGATACATCTTGGTTTGTTGTTGATGACTTTTCTCGGTTTACTTGGATTGAGTTGTTGAGAGATAAAACGGAAGTGGTCAGTATTGTCATCTGATTGTGTAAGAGACTGAAAAACGAGAAAGGTTATTCTATTTCCAAAATTCGAAGTGATCATGGTAAGGAGTTTGAAAACTTGAATCTTGAGAACTTTTGTCTGGATGAGGGAATCCAGCATGAATTCTCCTCACCAATCACTCCATAGAAAAATGGTGTATTTGAAAGGAAAAATCGTGCACTTCAAGAAATGGCGAGAGCTATGATTCATGATAAAGATTTAGCTATGCAGTTCTGGGGAGAAGCCATAAACACTGCATGTTACATTATCAACAGAGTTTATCTCATACCTAAAACTGACATGACACCATATGAGATCTGGAAGGGTAAATAGCCGACTATCAAGTACTTTCGTGTGTTCGGAAGCAAGTGCTTCATTTTGAGGGATAGGGAGAACCTAGGGAAGTTTGATTCCAAGAGTGATGAAGGTATATTTCTAGGATACTCCAAAAATAGTCGGGCTTATCGGGCGTACAACAATCGTACACATGTTGTGATGAAATCTATTAATGTAGTGGTTGATGATGCTGGTTGTGAGGGAGAGATTGGTGAAGAGTGTGTTGAGTCGGAACAGGTGAATGTTGAGCCAACATAATTTTTTAATGCTTATACTGCACTCAGGGATCTAATTAGTAGCTACCGTAGTCGGTGAAATGAAGGAGCTTCAAAATCGATTTGTAATGAGGATGTAGATTTTAAAATTATTAAATATTTGAGTTTTTACGGGAGCGAGCGTACTGCTTACCAAATGAAATTGGAATGGAAAGGGGAAGGATAATGTCCAAATGTTGGGCTAACAAAAAATTAATTTGGTTGGACTTGGTGGGTTTGGTTAATTAATTTTGTCCAGCCTACTCATGGCCTATTTTTTTACTTGTTAATGGTGCATGAAATGGCTAACTGTAGCAAAAGTTACGGAACGTCAAAATAGACTATTCCAATTTCCAAACTAATATTTTAAAATTTTCAATAATACGCTAATTTTAAAAATTCGTCGACGATCGTACACTAGTCGAATCCAAAAATTGCCTAGGTCATCTAGAAATTCATTTCGAGAAACATATCATATTTATATCCATGGTCCAAACAGATATCGAAATAGTTAAACGTGCATCAAATGTACGTCTCTAAAAGAGACGTCTAACTCATCTTTTCTTTAAAATTTCTTAATTATTTCATTAGGTTTTTTATTTTTACACAACAAAGTTTTCAATATAATTTACATCATTTTATTATCAAATTTTACATGGAGTATGACGTAAAAAAATTTAGGATCTTTATTGATTAAATGTAATTTGAATTTCATTTACTTCCTAAATTAAATCTCAATTTTATTTCAATCCATTGACTTCCTACATTCAATTTGATTTATTCGTTGTCGGCTAAGCTTTTGTCAATGAGGCGGTAAACAAAACTACCATACAAGTATCAAAATTTATTTGACAATATTGTTAATGATATAATTATATGGCTTTTTCAAAGTACCAAGATGCAAGGTGCGTATAATACAATCGTAGTAGTGTATTGACTTATTTTAATTAATATTATAGTGTTTTAAAAAAAAATTGTATTTTAAATTTTACCTCACGATACAAAAGATATGGGTTCGCCCAGGATGATTTTACCATTAAAAAATCTAGAAATTTGAGATTCAATTTTCTCTTGAATAAAACCTAGTCTCTTGTCCTCTAACATAATGTAGAAATAAAATAAAATGCAAAAATCGTCCATATCCTTTTGCCAAGGTCTTCATGCACCTATTAGTGTGTCTTGGCTGCATCGCTCAAACCTTTTATTAAAGTAAATACATTGTTTCGCATTGTTGAATCACTAGAAATTTTTTTATTTTAAAAAAGGTGAATAATGTTGTAGCGACCGAGAATTTTAAATAATATAAAATTATTTTTCTTGAAAAACGTGTCGTTAAGTTTTAACCTCAAACGTTAAAATGAAAGCGTGTTCATCTAGCCATTTTAAAACAAATTTAAATCTATTTCAAATCGAGTTCAATCCCGAATATTTTAAAGTATCAAATTCCTCATCATTTTTAAATCCAAAATTTTAATAATTTTGAGGACTATATTTTATTACTTAGAGCCCAAAATTTTTGTTAGTCCAAGTCATGATTATTTTAGTTCAATCCACTTAAAACCCAATTAGAAAATACTTGAAACCCAAATTCTTGAGCCATTTAATTCCTAGGTTTTTGTGCCCTAAAAAATTACTGTTTATATAACTACATTTTCTCCCCCTCCTCACCATTCACGTAACCAAGCAGCCAACCCATTTTGGTAAGAAGATTTCCATTTTACAGCGAACTCACTATTGATGCTAGAACATCGATTTCTAGCATCAACAGGAAACTCGCAAGCTACAGCCAAAAACCCAATCCATCATCACGATTTCTAGCACCCACACAAGATCAGCTGCACATCACCGATTTCTAAACACCTACACAAGTTGCAATCCGTTCCACCACTACCATCTCCAAACATCGCCACCTGCAACCCTTCACGGACAGCCCCAAAAACCACCGCACACGGTCGCACACATCACCCAATCAATAGCCACCATTTCACCCCCAAATCGACACCAAACAACCACAAAATCAAGAAAATGACATGACCCACAAACTTACCTCTTTCCACGACCTCTTTCCAGCCAGATAACCGTCGAAAAACCCAAGAGTTCGAACCTCCAAAGCCGCGGTTACTTTCGAACTGTACACCAAACCCCCCAGTCGCCCCCACATGCATCGGTGCCACCACACGATGGTGGCGCTACCACCGATTGTCTGGCCGGTGGTGGAATAAGAGGAAAGGGCAGAGCCCTTTCCCCGTCGTCGCTCCTCTCCTCTAGGTAAATGAGAGAGAGAGAGAGTGAAATTAGTTTTTGTTTATTTTCATTTTTTAGAATTTACCCCTTTAGCCCCCAAGTTTTAAAAGTTATTTATGTCAGTCCCAAAATTTCAGTTGTTAATGAAACAGCCCCTAGAGTTCTTGTTTCCCACAGTTAGCCCACTTTTTTTCGAAAAGTCTATTTTCAGTCCTTAAACTTTTCAATTTCAGTTTCAATAAATTTTCAATTAAGTCCCTAAATTTTTATTTTATCATTTTAAAACTTTAGAATTTCGAGATACTAATTCAAAACCTATTTTCTATTTTGGCTAGACGAAACCTAAGGATGATTAGGAGATTGAGGTTACTTCCCGCTCCACTTTGTACGTGACTCGAGATAAATTGAGGTAGACTCACCCCCATTAATTAGTTTAAATTATAATTGCATATATTATTTGACTTTACATGATTAATATGCTTTAATGCATAAAATGAGAATATCTCTTATGAGTAAATGATGTTATGTTTGTCATAACTTATATGTTTTAATGTATGAGAAGAGACGAGACTATCTCTTATGAGATAAGATGATGTTATACATAACTTATGTGCTTAAATGCATGAGACGAGACTGCCCATTCCCTATGATTTTAAAAGAGCCTATGATGTTTAAAGAAATGAGCATACGATGATGATGATGATGTCACTGTATATATAAATTGCATAATTTATGCGTTCAATTATTCTGTAAATTAATTATCGGCGATGAGTCTACTGAGTATTTCTTCGAAATACGCGTTCTGTTATTTTAACAATATTTGCAGATTTTGGAGACGGTCGAGTTTGATGGGTAGTGGTGACACGATTTAATAGATGAAGTTATTTAAATTTTGAAATTTACGCATTATGAATATTATTAACTTATTTTGTTATTTCAATTATTTCGAATTTGAGTTTTAAAGTTTAAACAATTATCATAAGTTAATCAAATGAATTTTGTTGCCAATGAGGTTTACAATTATAAATGTGATATTTAAAATTTAGTTATTTCCGCAAATCTTTTTATTAAATTCAAAACAATGAGAATGACGTGACACTCCGAGTTCATGGAACTCGGGGCGTTACAAATGTGTTGTAATTATTTGAATGATCATGCTAAGAATAAGAATCGCATATATTAATTGATGGTTCGAAATTCATACTTGCGGAAGTCATTGTCATGAATATTACCAATTAGATCTTCATCTCCTTGCTCCTCAAGATAATCAGTCGTCAACAGGGCAAGCCAATAAACGATATAGAGAGGAGAGATGACTTAGCCATTATATATGAAATTATAAAAGCAGGTCCATTACCAACTCAAACCCTAATTAATGTTTATATAATTTTGACCCACATACTTAAAATTACCACATTATAATAATAAAGTCTATAAGGTGTACAATGGTCCAAGTGATCACTAACATATTGGGCCTAATCACAGTATTATTGCAAACCATATATATAACCTGTAAAAATCGCAATCAAATAGAAGCACACATGATAGAATTATTCTAACATTCTCTCACTTGGGTAAACATTTGATTGCTATGAAACAAAACTTTTAACTTGCGGATCAGACTACATAGGTGGTCACACAAGTACAGCTGCAATAATAACACCTTACACAACATGATCTGGTCCAACAAGAATGTTAACATCGAACATGGAAGTCGTTACACCAATCAAGCGATGTAAGACCACTCCACGGCTACAAATGTCAACATCCTTATCAACATTGATCCCTATCCTCCAACTAATGTGGTAGTATGCAGTATTAACTTAGCACCAAATGTGATCAAAACTGTGCTAATTCATATTGGTCCGCAAAATGCTTCTAATCAGAATGAAGCCACATGTCTCAAAAGAGACTCATCTTATGTCTTTAATCGTTATATCTCGAGATCAAAATAATGTCATAATAAAAGACATAGTCATGCTCAAAAATAATTAATGGATAAGGGAAAACATATTTTATTATTGGAAGAGGTTTGTACCCGAAGAACATATGGGTTGCATACGTACCTAGGGGTGGGCGTGTGTTGGGTTGGGTTGGGTCGATTTTTGTCCCAACCCAACATTGTCGATTTTTTTCAAAATCCAACCGAACCCAATCCAACCCATGTAAATGTTGCCACCCAACCCAATTATGTATCGATCGAGTTGGGTTGAGTTGGTTGGTATGAGATAATCTTATTGCGCAAAAATTAAAATCATCCAATTTTTTCTTTAACAAAATGTATTATCAAACTAATAGCCAAGATTATCAGCATGTAGAGACAAAGAAGACAAGAAAGTAATAGAGGTTAGTATATTACTTTTTCATTATCATGCACTGGTCTTGAAGAGTGGAGAGGAATTACGAGTCAACAAATTTGTTCAATAATTGTTTCCTTAGACGAAATTTCAGACGCTTCTTCACACATTCTTTCTTATAATACCCACGTCATACTAATATATTTTATGTATATAATATATATACATCTAACATTACGCACAAGAAATTTAGCAAAAGTCAGTAAAAATAATTGAATACTGAATAAAAACTAACCATATAAAACCATTCCAAAAAAATAAGGCCCATAAACCTCCATTTTTCCACAAGGAACTAATAATAATTTCCAGAAAAAATTACATTTAACTACATGATGAAAATCAAACCTGACATTCAAGAACTTTGCCAACACGGCCAAAAGAATCTTCTAACTGACGATCGGTGATATCCCACGACAACCCCACCCCTTCTCTTTCTCTGAAACCCAATCAATTCAATAGTAGTTCAAAATAAAGAATCGTTAAAATTAAATCCGGTGTTTCGCACAAACCTATGTATATAATATACGTGCGATAGAGAGAGATTAAAGTTACCAGTAAGAAAAGGTTGAGATGAGATTAGAGTTTTAGCTTGAAGAGTCTAGAGATGAATTAGGATTTAGGAGCTTGAAGGTTAGAGGCTGGAGGGAGACTTGGAGACGGAGTGATGGGCGCCTTGGTTTTAGCTTTTAGGTTTTGCCTTTTCAATTAGACGTCGTTTTCCTTTTTTTTTAATTACTGTATTCGGGGCCGTGTTGAGTCGGTTTAGGTCCCGACCCCTCAACCCAATACCCAAAACCCACCCAAAAAAGGAAAAAACCGATTTGGGTCGGGTTGGGCAGTTTGCTCGAGTTAGTTTGGGTTTTGCCCACTCCTACGTACCCCGTGAAGGGATAAAACCAAAAAGTAGTTTTCTTATATAAATTACTCCCACTAACCAAAAACATTAAAAGTTTCCACAATACCCATGTTAACAACATGTGTTTTAAAAACTTTAGGAGCGAGTTCCTTAGTCAAAAGATCTGCAATATCGCCTCTATATTAATATGCTCTATTTTCGTCTGCTCTTCTTTGATTCTATCTTTGATAACCAAATATTTTATGATGTGCTTCGATCCACTAGAACTTTTATTGTTTCTTGAAAAGAATGCTACTGCGTTGTTATATCAATAAATAGTGATTTGCCTCGAGATTGAGTCAACAACTTTCAGCCCAGAAATAAAATCCCTTAACCAGATGACTTGAATTGTAGCTCTATAACATGCTACGAATTCAGCCTGCATAGTAGAAGATGCCACTAGAGTCTGCTTAACACTTTCCCACGAGATAGCACTACTAGCCAACATGAAAATATAACCCGAGGTTCATTTCAAATCATCTTGACATCCAGCAAAATTAGAATATGAGTAACCTACCACCTTTAGGTGATATGAACGCTGGAAAATGAGCATGTAACTTTCAATTTTCTTTAAGTATCCCATAACTCTCTTAGCTGCTTTCCAATGCTCTTGCCTTGGATTTGATTGAAACATACTAAGAACACTTACTACATAAGCTATATTCGGTCTAGTGCAAACTTGGGCATATATCAAACTCCCCACAACACTAGTCTATGAAATTATAAATTTCATATGTTCTCTTTCTAGCTCATTCCTTGGACATTGAGCTTTGTTAAACTTATCCACTTTCATGATAGGTACAACACCAAGTGCAAAATATTTCTGCATGTTGAATATTTCTAGAACACGTCGTATATAAGCCTTCTGAGAAAGTCCCAACTCGCCACGATTTCTATCACGATGTATTTCAATACCAAACACATAAGTAGCTCTTCAAAGATCTTTCATCTCAAAATTAACAGATAACACTTTCTTTGTCTCATGAAGTAACCCCAAGACAATACTAGCAAGTAAAATGTTATCAACGTACATGATAAGATAAAATTTCTCCCATTGATTTAGAGATAAATACATTGATCAACTGTATTTTAACAAAATCAAGAGAAGTCACAACCTCGTCAAATATCAAATACCACTGCCATGATGTCTGCTGGAGGCCATATAAGGATTTATTCAACTTACATACCAAGTTTTCTTTTCCCTTCACAACAAAACCTTCAATTTGTCTTATGCAAACCATTTTGAAAGAATTATAAATTCTCACCTCAGCTGGACATCTCCAAACTCTGAAATGAGCCAAACTTGGCTTATGTCCTATCCATAACTCAAAAGGTGTTAGCTTTACTAACTCTGTTCAAAACATACATAGCAGTCTTCAAGGTTTCACCCTATAGATATTCAGGCAAATTCGTTCTATTCATCATGCTCCTGACCATATCTTTAAGAGTCTGATTACCTCGTTCAGAAACACCATTATGTTCCAAGTGTTCCTAGCATGGTGTATTGAGGCACTATGTCACGCCCTTGTAAAAACTTTGCAAAATCACCAATGTTTTGACCAGACTCATAGTACTCACCACCCCGGTCAGATCTTACAACTTTTATGCTTTTCCCACATAGTTTCTCTACTTCCATTTTGAAAATCTTGAATTTCTCATGTGCATGCGATTTATCATTAATCAAGTAAACATATCTATATCGCGAGAAATCATCAATAAAATTTATAAAATATTTGTTCCCACATATGGTGGAAAGTAAAGTTCCACTAATATCAGTATGTATTAAGTCCAAAATACCATCACTCCTAGTGGAACCTTTCCTCATGGATTTAGTCAACTTTCCTCTTATACAATCCATACAAATGTCAAAATCAGAGAAATCGAGAGAGGGAAGTATCTCAACTTTAACCAATCTCTACATCCTATCCCTTGAAATGTAACCCAATCACTTATGCCACACAAAGAGGATGATTCATAAATTAGAGACCTTTTCTTTGACATATTTGCAATACAAGAAACTTTACCAAAAGAAGCCAAAGACAATTTATCTAAACCATCACATAAGAGGCCATTTCCAATCAAACGAGAATCATGAAACAATTCAACTATTCCATTACCAAAATTAAAGGAAAAACTAGAAGCATCAAGTTTCGATATAGAAATTAAATTCCGTCTCATTATCAGTACAAAAATAATATTCTCTAAAACAAGAGAGAAATCAGACTCCAAAGACAACTTCACTACTCATGTGAACTCAACCTTCACTTAAACTATATTCCCAATGCACATGCTTACTTCATTCTAACTTGGCCTCCGTTTGTTTGTGAACCCATGTAAGGAATCCGCAATATGAATACTGGCTCCCGAGTCTAACCACTAAGAATTCAAATGAACATATACAAAAGACGACTCAAAACAAACTAAGGCCAAAGCTCCACTTGCACCATCATATTTCATATTCATCAGTTTGTCCACTAGATCTCCAGTTTTAGCTTTAACAGACTTAAAAAATCTCACTCATATGCCATTTACAAAACCTTTAGCATTTTCATTATCCAGAATAGCTCTCATAATGGAATCGGATATGGAGCACTTAATAATTTTCAAACAAATTCTATTAGCCATTTCTCACTTTTCATATTCAGCTAGATATTCAGGATCGCTTTTATTTGTAGGTTTCGAAAGCTACTTCTCTATTTCAAAATCCAACCCCAATTTTATTTTTGTTTAAAAGACAGAATTTCAAAAATCAATTTTATTTTTGTTTAAAAGATTCTAATCTTAGCATGCCTGCTTGATAATAATTGTTGTAATTATTTCAATGATCATGCTAAGAATAAAAATCACATATATTAATTGACGGTTAGAAATGCATACACATGGAAGACATTGTTATGAATATTACCAGCTAGATCTTCATTTCCTTGCTCCTCAATTAGGGTTTACATAATTCCGACCCACATACTTAAAATTATCACATTATAATAATAAAGTCCGTAAGGTGTACAACGCTCCAAGCGATCACTAACATGTTGGGTCTAATCACAGTATTATTGCAAACCATACACCTAACCCGTAAAAATCGCAATCAAATGGAAGCCCACACAATAGAATTATTCCAACATAATGTAGATACAGTAACATAGATGGATCCTTAGCTTGGATTTTTTTGAATTTGCAATCAATTTTTATTTATTTTTTATCATGGTATTTGGGGTTATGTGGGAACAACATATGTAAAGCCAATGTTGGGCTCCTTTAATATGAAGTTCTGAAAAAAAAAAGAGAGGGAAAATTACACAAAATCCTACTTTTCAAAATCAATATTCAAAAATCAGGTTAAAAGTTTCATTATACAAAAATTAGATATTCGTTTAATTATTATAAATTAATATTAGTAATAATATTATAAATTTAATTTATATACACACCCCTACCCTATCTACCCATCCAAACCCTAAAATCTCTCTCTCTCTCTCTTCTCCAATGCCCTTCCTCTCAGAAAAATTGAGAGAGAACATTCTAGAGAGAGAAGGAACAATGAAGCCGCAATCGTCATTGTCGTTGTCGAGAAGTACCCGTTGCTGGAGACACTTGTGATCGTTACTGCGTTGCGCCGCACCATCGCAGCATGGTGATGTGAACATCACACAATGGCTTCATCATAGTCGCTGCTTCAGTTCAGTGGTGATGGTGGCGACAACATGATTGCAATCTGGTGGACTTGTGGAGGCCTTTGCTATATGGTGGATTTGTGGTTGTAGTGTGATGGATTTGTGGAGATCGTGGTGGCAGGGGTGCTCTGTGGATCTTTTAGTGAGGTTGGTGGTTATAGTGTGATGGAGATGAAGATGAAGATAGAGGAGATGGTAGTTGTTGTGGCGGCTGTGATGGAGATGGTGGTGGCAGCGGTTGTAGTTGTGGATTGGTGGTGCTTATGTTGGTGGTAGTGGTGGTTTTGGTGTTGTTGGGGAGTTTTGAGTGGTTTTTTTGTTGTTGTGCAGACGATGAGTTTGGCGGCAGTGGCGGGTCGGCTGCAACAACGACGATGAGGATGGTGGTGGTGGGTCTCCAGGGACTTTGGCGGTGGGGAGACATTTTGCTGGTTATTGGTACTGCTGTGATGTTGGTGCGGTGATGGTGGTGGTGGTACAGGTTGTGACGGTGGTGTTACATGTGGTAGTGGATCTAGTTGTAGTGGTGAGGTGTTGGTTTTGATTTTTGTTGTTGGAGTGGTGGTGGAGGTGGTTTCCATATTTTGGTAGTGTTGGGAGTTTGGGTTGTTTTTTTTTATGGTGTAGGTGGTGGCGGTGAGGATTGTGGTGCCGGTGAGGGTTGGTGATGATAGTTGTGGTCATGGCGGTGGTGCGTTGGTTGTACGTGGGATGCACATGGGTGTGGGGGTGTTTGTGACTAATTATTTGAGTTTGTGACCAATAAATTGGATATTTTGTGACTAATAAATAATATGTGACCTAAATATTTGAATTGTGACTTTAACATTTGTGATTTGTGACCGATAAATTGGTATTGTGACCAATAAATTAGATATTTTGTAACCAATAAATAATATGTGACTTAAAAAATAATATGTGACTTATTAATTTGATAGATTCGTGACCGATGAATAAATTGTGACGTATAAATTTTTTATTTGTGATCGATGAACAAATTGTAACCTATAAATTTTTTAAATTGTGATCGTAAAAGAATTTGTGACATATGAAAATTGTGATTTGTGACAAATTATATAGAATTTGTGACCAAGTTATACGGAATTGTGACATTAATATATTTAATTAATAAAATATATGTTTAATTAATTATTTTATAAATAAAATTTAAAAAAGTTTAAGATTTGAAATTTTAAACATAATCTCTTAAATTTGAAATTGGTAAAACTAAACCCCTTATCTATGAAATCTCCCAAAAAAAATGTGTTTTGAAATAGTAATTTTGTGGGGACCGCATGGTTAAAAAATAAGATAAAGTTTTAAGTTTACATGTAAAAATATTTATAAAAGAATGTGATTGAAAAAATGTATTTTTAAAAAAAGTAGAGCCCAAAGAGGGACAAAGGAAATGGGATATTTAAATCCAAGACAAGCTCCAAATATTAACCACATGGTTCATTGTTGGCCTGGGTAATAGGATAATGGCTCAAGAATTGAAAAGCCAATACGGCCAATATATTGGCACCTTCTATTGAATATTGACCTTCCAGTCTTGGATCCATTAATATGTTGTCAAGATTATTAGGATCCTTCAAAAGAGGCCTAGCCCATTTCTCTAGATTCTGCTCTCTACCTTGATGCGATTCTTATCCATAACACATTTTTCTGTCAACAATTTTAATAAAACTACTCCGTAGCTATACGCATCATTCATCAGTGTCAAATGACCTAGAAACTTTCATAGCCATGGGTGCCCATGGCACGGGTTGATGAGTTTCATTTCTTTTCAAATCATCTTTTGCCCATTCCCACACACCATCATTAGCCGGTTTGGCACAGTTGGCATAACCCGCGCTATGGACGAAAGTGAGTTGTTATGTTAGGATTTTTGGGATGTTGAGCCAAGGCCATTGGGTCCACAATTTTTCCAGGATGGTTAGATTTGAAGATGGAGTAGTGTTGAGTTTCAGTGGCAAGAATTGATGGTTATGTTTTCAGATGAGATAGTTCAAACTCAATCCTAACAATTAATTGTTATAAACACTAGCGAGGACGAATATATAGAAATTCATTTTTTTTTTCAGGTGAAATGGTTGAAAACCATTCCTAACAACGGCAATTTTGGCAAGGTAGAGAATCAACTTGCTCTTTTTTGGTAGATGGAGGACTATCTTGAACTCGGTCAAAAGATTGATGACCAACATGCAATTTTCCCATTGTTTTAACGTTTCAATTAAACCCTGGTAGAAAATTCACGCGTGCGTGAAACGGATTTTGGCAACAAATTTCAACTGTACTTGCAAGGAAAAGAGTTCTGAATCCTTCAGGAGACCCAGTTGAAGAATATACAAAGAAAATCCCATTCCGTTTCAAGCCTAATTGAATTAGAACTTGGCTTCATGAATTCTATAAATTTGAAATGGCATATTCTGAATACAAATTATATTTTCTGTTAATGCATTTGATTTTCCTTTACTGAGAAATTATGGAGTTTAATCCCAGTTACAACGAGGCCCTTTCATTCGTTGAGATTGTCAAGCAACGATTTCAACATCAAGAAAGTGTTTATCGAAAATTTTGTAACATCTTTGCAATGTTCAGAGGAAGACTTGTAGACCCAGAAAGTTTAATTTCACAGGTGGAGATTATGTTCAATGATCACGCAGACCTGATTTCACTATTCCACAATTTCTTCCCAAAGAATTTACAGATGGCCGTCGCCAGAGACAGAGATACCGCTCCTGTTTGTGTTCCAACAACGTTAAAAAAATCATCTGATGAGTGTCGGAGAGACGAGGCGAGAGACGACGGAAGGGAAAAAACAAAACTCTGTATTGAATTTGTTAACCGGGTGGCAGAAACTTTACAGGATGATTACAAGTATAAATTGTTTCTTGATGCTGTTAATGGTTTGGGGAAATTCAAGAACATTGCTGAGATTCGTATGGAGGTTTATGTTATACTTAAGGAACACCCGGAATTGGAGATTGAGTTTTCAAGGTTTTTAACGGATTACTATGAGGCCAATTCAAGGGTTGAAGAAAACACCAATCCCAGTTTCTTTTCCAGGAGTATGAGTGCTGAAGCTGGAGCACAGAAGAACATTTATAAACAAATCATGTATAATTGCGAAGATGAAATGCATAAAGTTGACATGGAGTATCATTCTCTACAATCAACCATGGAGGCCGTGGATCAAATGCTGAAGAAATTGAAAAGAAATCCGAATGAAATGGTCCGCATTGAAGATTACCTCATTGTTTTGAATTTGAAGTACCTGAAAAAAATTTATGGTGATCATAGTGTGGTGAAGATGAGGAGAAATCCAATTGATGCGAATGCCTTAACTTCCATACAGTTGGACCTGAATAACGAGTACAAGAAAGTTGAAAAGCGTCTTAAGAGGACTAGGATAAAGTGCTCAAGAACCATGAAAGAAATCCATGAGAAGGCATACAATCAAGAAAATCAACGCTTAAGTAGGAAGAGAACCCGGAGAATGAGGTGAATCCAAGATTTGATCCTGAGCAAGTTCAGCTGGTAAAGAATCAAATTGAAATATTCGAAGGGATTCTAGTAAAAATTTAGAGTTTATTAAAACATTCTTGTGCTAATCATGGTTGAATTTATGGGAGATGTTAGATCTCTTATGGCACATACTTGGTCTACAAGTTGATTATTAGGAACTTTTTAGGAGGAATAGAAGTGAGGACCAAAGTTACTATATGTTTCCCAAACAGAGGCAAGTAATAATACAGTCGATTAAATATTCCATTCTTGTGCAAATTTTAACTTATTTTTCTTTGCCATTTCTTATCATTCTTGCCATGTAAAGCCACATAATGTGCCATAAAAGAGTCATAATAATTTGCTGCTTCGAAGTTTGCTTAATTTTACATTTCCCCATATAAGCTCAGTTGAAGGAATTTGAAACATATGCTCCATGGTCCCTTTTCTGTCATTGCATTTATGGGTAGTCTTTCTTTGTTGCTGATATAGTGAAGTGTGGACTGGGTTACATTTTCGTTTTGAACAAACTGCTTTCAGTGTGACAGTGTCATGGCATAATTTCCGAAGTAACAGTGTACTCTTTCATAAATTTGTAGTAAGGAGTCG
This sequence comes from Fraxinus excelsior, assembly GCA_019097785.1. NCBI lineage: Eukaryota > Viridiplantae > Streptophyta > Magnoliopsida > Lamiales > Oleaceae > Fraxinus > Fraxinus excelsior. The sequence goes on along the minus strand of CM032624.1, from coordinate 46,372,971 downwards.
GCCTAACCAGGTTTTTCATGATCTTCTTGTCTTAACACAGATGCAGTAATCACTCCTAATTGCATATAATTTGAATGTAGAATTCTTTCAATGCCAGACGTACGTCAAGTTATACTCCCAATATTGATGTCCAATCTATTTCGTGTGCCTGTAATCTAGACACTATAGACTTTTAAATTACCCCTTTCCTTGAATCTTCCAATTTCTCCTTGAAGAATGAACGATTTACTTCATAATGGAAATGTAATACCATCCAAAGTGCTAGTGATCTACTTATATCGGTCTCAGTTTGTGCTGAGACACACCAGGCAATAATCATCCGTCAATCTTTGGCAACAAGTGAAGAGCTAAAGAAAATGGTGCAAGAACGAGAACCCTTATGGATTTTTGATCTAGACAGTAGTCTCGAGGTTCTGAATTGCACCAAGTACATTAGAAGATTTGCATCACTTGATCCAGCTTTGGGAGGAGATAATCAGAGTGATTACAATGGGAGAAGAGCCTGCAGAGAGAGCTTCCAAACTTTAATGAAAGTGTAAAATTTATACAATATGAAAGTTAATGCACACAGCCCTGTGAATCCGAAGCATCTAGGGCCATTGAGATTGTTTGCCTTGTGAATATATTCATGGACGTCGTGAGTTATTTATTTACTACTTTGTTTTTTTTTTTTTTTTTTTCTGTATATAAAATGATAGTATATGCTCTGCAAGATGGTCCCTTGTTGGAGAACACCAACATTGGAATAAAATATTTTGTTCAAAGTTTTTAGACAGGTGTATTGCATGGTGAGATTTTTTGATAGAGATACTAATGTTTTCATATTTAAGTGATGTGGGATTTTGCCCTTAACAATAAATACATTTCTTTCTTTTCTTTTATATTTTGACTGGGTTATTATTTTTGGGTTTGAACAAACTGCTCTCAGTGGGACAGTGTCGTGGCATAATTCCAAGTAATAGCTTACACTTCCGTGAATTTGTAGTAAGAAGGCATAAGCCTAAACAGATATTTTCATGATCTTGTTGTCTTAACAAAGAAGCAATAATCGCTCCCAAGTGCATATATTCCTGCTATAGAAGGTCTTTCAAATGCCAGGTGTCAAGTTGTACTCCCAATATCGATGTCAAATCTATTTCCTGTGCCTACAAGTTTTTTGCTGAACCTCCAATGAACAGGACCTTTCGAGCACTCTCTCGAGCACCTGATGCTGATGAGGACTTGGTTTCTGTGCTATTCCTCATATCGCCTGTTTTACAAGCAATTCCTCAATCCAGCACTTAGCTCCTATCCACCACTGAATTCTGAGGCACTGTGAGTTTTTAGTTCTGATCTTTGTGATTTCACGAGCATTTAGTCTTGTCTTAATGAATTTCTTAAGAAATTAATCTCTTAGTTTCAAAAATAATTGTCCAAATAGAGGATTGACCAAGTGCTGAAGAGGTTTGGTAGCTACATGAAGTTCCTCGATGAACCACAAGATCCATGCTGCAGAAGCAGGTCAGTAAAAGTAATTAATTTCAAGTACCTCAAGGTACAAAATCGAAGTTGAAAAATCTTTTGAAAAACCAGATTAGGCGAAGGATATAAATCAACCAATATGTCAAATGGATGATTTCAGTATGCTGAAAAACACGGCCTCAGGGACTGAGAAATGTACATAAATCTTTATGCGCTATTCCCCTCGTTTAGTTGAAAGACAAGAAATGATATCAGGAGCAAACCACACGGATCTGCATTCTGCAACTAGAAAAGATCCCGACTGGCTTGTCAATCAGAGAATTCATGACATGGCCTGATACTTCGGCCTCCACAGATAGATGGGGATTCTGAAGCATTTCCCTTCCACCGCCTGAAAATCTTTCACTGTATCATGTTCTCCAATATTTTTACAGGGAATCCATTTCAAGAATCAGACAGTTTAGTATATACTGCGTTATTTCTCCGAGCTACAACTTTGTTAAAGTTACCTACTAATTTTAATAACACATTTTATGGAATCCATAACTTTTCAAACTTACATTTCATCAACGTTTATCAAAATATGCTAAAAATCACTTACAATGACATAGTCATTGATAACTTTTGATGATTTTCATTGAAATCAACCTTTGTTGATTATTTTGGTTAGAATTAAAATATGTTGGTTATACAAAAGGGAATTACCATTAACAATACTATAAGTGATCCCTAACGGACCTTCGTTGGAGATTATCGATAACAATTTATAGTCGGGATTCACCAATAAAAAATGTCGGAGTCACTCACAAAATATTGTTGTTTGTATATATATATATATATATATATATATATATATATATAAAAAGTACATATTTAACGGAATTTGTTGATTTAACGGAAAAACTAACGGAATTTCTTGATTTAACGGAAAAACTAACGGAATTTTTTGTTTTTAACGGAAAATCTTTTTTCACCACCCCCTACTTTCAAAATTATAATTAAATAATGATAATAATAAATTAGCTTTTGATAATTCCTTCAAACTAAAATATCTTGGAGTTAACTTATCTGAATCGACATTTTCTCGAATCTGATTTATATATCTAATTACGATTTATCCAACGAGACCAATATTCATATATTTACGATAACTCCATCAATATCTAAATATTTGACACAAATAAAATATAATTTGATAAATGTATCATTTAGTCCCTAACTTTCAAAATATTAAAATATAGTATATAAAAATTGAATTATATTTTATGAAAATTTTTGGGGTATTACATTCTCACCCCTTTAAAATATTTTTGTCCTCGAAAATTAACCCGTTAATTACTAATACTAAATCTAACACATGATATACATATATTATCGTAATACATATAATACTTTAGCGATAAAATGAATTGTATTATTACTTAAAAAAGAGTAAAGACTTAAGTCATGCAAAAAGTTTAAACATCCGTTTGTTTCTCATTAAAAACCCATAAAAATGAAAAATATGATCGTTATCCATCACATCAATCTATCAATTTTGAATTTCTATCTCTTGTGTGGGGTCCAATAACGGCTATATTTTTCATTCTCATTCCACATTAATGAGAATCAAATGGAGCCTAAGTAAACTCATCTTCTTACCCTTTAACATACCTTGAGTTTTCTGTTTGTGATTTTGGGTTGGAAATGACAGCGAGAAGCACTTTATTTAATTCTTTATCAATTATATAAACATTACATCATTAATTATTTAATTAACCAAAAAAATTACATCTTTATTAATAACAAATTAATTCTTAAACAAAACTATTAAATATAAACTAAGCAAACGTGCATTGCACGTTGCTTACACCTAGTATATATATAAAGTGGCTATCAAACGGAATATGTTGGTTTAACGGAAAAACTAACGGAATTTCTTGATTTAACGGAAAAACTAACAGAATTTCTTGTTTTTAACGGAAATTTTTTTCACCACCCCCTACTTTCAAAATTATAATTAAATAATAATAATAATAAATTAGCTTTTGATAATTCTTTCAAACTAAAATATCTTGGAGCTAATTTATCCGAATCGACTTTTTCTCGAATCTGATTTATATATCTAATTACGATTTATCCAACGAGACCAATATTCATATATTTACGATAACTCCATCAATATCTAAATATTTAACACAAATAAAATATAATTTGATAAATGTATCATTTAGTCCCTAACTTTCAAAATATTAAAATATAGTATATAAAAATTGAATTATATTTTATGAAAATTTTCTGGGTATTACATTCTCACCCCTTTAAAATATTTTCTTCCTCGAAAATTTACCCGTCACTTACCAATACTAAGTCTAACACATGATATACATATATTATCGTAATACATATAATACTTTAGCGATAAAATGAATTGTATTATTACTTAAAAAAGAGTAAAGACTTAAGCCATGCAAAAAGTTTAAGCCTCCGTTTGTTTCTCATTAAAACCCCATAAAAATGAAAAATATGACTGTTATCCATCACATCAATCCATCAATTTTGAATTTCTATCTCTTGTGTGGGGTCCAATAACGACTATATTTTTCATTCTCATTCTACATTAATGAGAATTAAACGGAGCCTAAGTAAACTCATCTTCTTACCCCTTAACATACCTTGAGTTTTCTATTTGTGATTTTGGGTTGGAGATGACAGAGAGAAGCACTTTATTTAATTATTTATCAATTACATAAACATTACATCATTAATTATTTAATTAACCAAAAAAATTATATCTTTATTAATAACAAATTAATTCTTAAACAAAAATATTAAATATAAAGTAAGCAAACGTGCATTGCACGTTGCTTGCACCTAGTTTAAAGAAAATTTACTGATGAAGATTTATTTGATAAATTAAGTTTGTTAAACTATTTATGTTTTTACTAATATATACTAACTAAAGGACCGTTCGTAATTTTCATTTAAATTTCTTAATGTTATTATTCACGGACAAACTTTTTCATAAGGAAAAACTAGTAAAATTTATAAATCGAGAGCCTTACTCGACCATCTAATTTTGCCGTACATTGATTGCACCAACTGCGTCGTAGAATCAAATTATTTTTTGTTCCGATAGATAAAAATAAGAATTGAGGTGACAATCCATTATTTCTGGAATTTTTTTTTTTTTTCCCTCAGTCACGTCAATTTTCAAATCTCATTATTACAGGTAGACCGCAACATTTCCCTTCGTTACTAGAAGATAATCTCTTTTTGACGCACTTCACAAATCTCACGCCACAACATTTGCCGATCCGCACCCAAATCTAATTTCCCGGTTATCCCATTAATTTCAGCCACCGACATTTCTGCTTCAGTGAATTGATACGCACTGAACAATCTGCTTAAAACCCATAAGCAGAATTAGTAATTACACGTTTAATTTTGCAGCTATGTATAAATATTAATTGACTTCCAGATTTCATTAACCCCTTATTGTAGATCTATCAATTTCAAACACTCTCTAGAGTATTGGAGAATAACCATGGTTTCGACAAGTAAAATCAAATCCGTTGATTTTTACAGGTAACGTTTTTATTTTTTTTATTTGTTTGTTTTTATGAATTTGTTTGGAAAGCTTTATGGTCAAATTTCAATGTGATGAATCTCTAATTTTGGGATCATTTTTTGCCCTAAGACCCATCAATTATTTGTTGTGTCGTGAATCTTAGTCTATGTTTTGGTTCATTCGGTAATTATTTTTGGATGAGATGGTGTTGAATTATGGGTGGCAGTGAATGTAACATGATTCTGCACTTGGTGAGTTCATAAGAGGATCCAGTTAAAAACTTACATCACTTGGTATACGGTCCAGTGAATTGGGATAAATTTACTTGAAAATGCCATTTTACTGTTTAAATGGGATGTCTGGATATGGAGTTGTTTGCTGCCTTAGGCTGTAAATTTATTTAGTCAAAACAATGTAGTCGATGGTGTGGTGCATTGGGGACCTGAAAAAACCAATACTCCAGATAATAAGTTGCACTTTTTTTCCGGATGTTTTAGGAGTAAATCGGAAAAAATTGGTATTATCGTAAATGGCCTAGATTGACAATTGAGGAACTTGGCAATATAGTCATTGTCAATATTTTCAATGTCAAACAACCAGTTTTTCCTTAAAAGCCCCATTCCATATCTAATCATTTTAGTAATGCTTTCGTTTTTTTCCTCTTCAGCGATTATACCAGGAACAATTTTCTTTTTATGCGTTGTTTCTTAACAATATAATATTGCTTGAATGTCTGCAGCATTATGAATAATTTGTCATGCCTGTTACGTTTTCAAGTACACCTAGCACGTGTACTTGTATTCTAGATCTAGTTCTTAGACGTTGCAAAGGAACTTTGGCGCGTATATCTTGATCGTATCTTAAGCCGCCATACCCATCTTCAGACTGTTTTTCAACATTTAAGACAAATATTGCATGCTTAAAAAGATCTTAAATATACATTCCAAATAGACTTCTTGCTTTCTCTTCCTGGTATATTGTGTGTGACGATGGGATTTAGGTTAGTCCTGCACTGTTGAGAACCATCAAAGTTTGCCCACTCCATGACATAGAGATGTAGTTTCCATGGATAGTTCTCTGGTTGAGGCTGTTTTGCTGGAAGTTTTACAACTTCGGTAGCTTCTTTCAATCTGGCCCCTTGTATAGCAATACTAGGTTTTGATACGATCAACTGTGATGTATTTCATGAAGTGATTAGAAATATCTTGATGTTAGGAGATAGCTTATTGCATCTCAACGTAAGAGGCTGAATGTTGCTGAGCCTAGTTTGTTGCCATATGATAAAAGTTTCAAGAATATTGGAGACAGCCCCAAACCTACTGTCATTTTTTGGGGGACTTGGAGGAGTCAACTAAAAACTAACTTTCGATTTAGTATCCACCGTCAACCACAGACAGATGTACAGTCATACAAGTAATAAATATTTGTGATTTATAATTGAAATTTTGTTTGATAAGGAGATAGATGAAAAATGAAACATTGACAAGCTTAGTTGTCGACCTCTTTCTTTCAATCCTTTCAAAAAATAATTCTATTTAGCGAATTTTTGAATTAAAAAGGAAGGGATACTAGGAGTAACAAAATTCAAATTCAGCATTCCTATTTCAGTTTTATTGACATTAAATGAAAACGTTGTGTTGCTAATGATGCTGCATACTGACATTTGATGGCACTCAGAATTTCTTATTATTTTTTTTTCTTTTCTTTGCAGAAAAATTCCCAGAGATTTGACTGAAGCATCTTTATCAGGTGCTGGGTTGTCAATTATAGCTGCCTTTTCCATGATCTTTCTATTTGGAATGGTAGGAAGCTGACTCCTTCCTGTTCAATCATCAACAGCTTTATTCACAGATAGATTTATCGCAAAATAAATATTGCTATCATTATCTTAATTTATTAAGCAAAAATTGCTTTACATTGTAAGTTTTGCTTTCAGTTATAGGCCATTCTCTGTCTGCTTGTGCTATATGCAGGAACTAAATGATTATTTGACAGTGAGTACCTCTACATCAATTATTGTTGACAAGAGTTCTGATGGGGACTTCTTACGAATTGATTTCAATCTGAGGTAAAAATTGCTTGTTTAATAATATCTAACATCAGGTGAATATGGCGTGGTAAATATTTTCACATGTAGCCTTTTTTTTATTGCTTACTCCTTCCTTCTCGGTATGTTCAGTGTGAGACTAGTTGACTGGAGGCTTGCTCTATTATAAAAACAAGTGGTATATCAGCGGGCCATTCACAACCATTTGTTCTCTCTCTAAGTGTATTATTCTTATTTTAAAATATTATAAATCAAAAATACATTCTTTCTTTCTTTCTTTCATTTAAATTTTTTATTATTTTTAAATGAAGAAAAATGCATTGTGGGAAATCTGAATGCACTTCACTGCAGCAACAAAACTATTTGGTAACTGAAGAGTTCCTTCCATAATAATTATGGAAACCTTAAAATACCATTTTTTTCTTCGCCAGTCATAATATAGATATTCCTAGGTCAAACTTGAAAATGGAAAATTGTGAAAATGAATTATGGGAATTCTGAATGCACTTAACTGCAGCGTCAACTTATTTGGTAACTGACTAGTTCCTTTATTTCATTATTGAAACCTTAAAATTGGTAATTTTTTCTTCACCAGTCATAATATAGATATTGTTACATCAAAGTTTGCTTCCATTATCATGTATAAAACTGGAAGTTTGGAACCATCTCTCATTCTTCAACCTGTTTCTACAAGCAATTTTTCAAAAAAAAAAAAAAAAAAAAAAAGTACTGATGTGATTAAATATTATAATTTTTTTTTTCATTTTTTATATTGTAAATTAATTTCTTTTCTTAATTTCGCCATGTTGAAAATGTATTTCCTGGTGTGTCACCATTGTGTCGATGACGTGGCCAACTTACAAAACCAAAAATTAATTGACAGGCCACTGTCGTTTTTGACATAGATTGGTGACATGTCGATGTCTGACACACTATCTTTTCCAGCATTTCGGCAATGAGTTGGTGACATAGTGATAAGCTTTGGACTGAAGAATAACCAAATTACACCACACAAGAAGAAACAGAGAATTGATAAAGAGAATTTATATTGAATGACTGAAATGACTTGTAAACATCCAAGCATTCGAGAGGCTTAGAATCTCTCCTAATTGAGCAAGCTCAACACATAACAATACTTTTGCATAATCCCTCAACCGGGTCTCCCCACTCTATTTATTCTCACCCTCTAGCCCTAACAGAAAACCTGAATTCTACAACAGAATATCAGGCAACAGAAAGAAATTGCATAATAGACCCCCCTCTTATCTCTAGTCACTCGTTACTTAAGTTTTCCCAGAATTCCCCGACTTGCCCCTGCGCCTAGAGTAAGTGAAGCGCACTGGGGGTCTAACATTACCCCCCGCCCAAACATTCACCTTGTCCTCAAGGTGAAAATCAGGAAACTGTTGCTGAATCAAGTGAAAATCCTCCCACGTAGCCTCGTACTCAGGCAAGGACTTCCATTTTAATAACACTTCAACTCCTTCAGACTGACTTTGGCCTTTTGAGCGAACTCCCAACAAAGCTTCCGGTTCCACCACCAGCTCGAGCTCAGGGGTTAACTGAGGGGGTAATATGGGGGAAGAAGACGAAATCCCACGAGCCGGCCTCAGCTGAGAAACATGGAAAACAGGATGAATAGTAGTTGTCTGAGGAAGTTCCAGCTTATAAGCCACCTTACCAATGCGCTGGAGAACCTTGAACGGGCCATAGTAACGAGCAGCCAACTTCTCGAATTTACGCTGGGCCAGGGAGCGTTGTCGATAAGGCCTCAATTTTAAGAATACTAGGTCGCCTTCACTGAACTCTTCATGGTGTCGCTTGAGGTCAGCCTGTAGTTTCATCCGTTGCTGAGCTTGAAGCAGATGCATTCTTAGATCGTCCAGTATAGCATCTCGATCCTCCAATAACTGATCAACCAAAGATACCGATGTAGCCCCCTTCTCATACCTGATAAGTGGAGGAGGATCCCGGCCGTAGAGAGCACGAAAAGGGGTGCATTGGGTGGATGAATGAAAGGACGTGTTGTACCAGTATTCAGCCCAAACCAGCCACCGAGCCCAACTTCGAGGTTTTCCAGAAGCAAAACAGCGCAGATAAGTTTCCAAGCACCGGTTAACCACCTCCGTCTGCCCATCGGATTGAGGGTGATAAGCAGTACTTCTCTTAAGCGTTGTTCCCTGCCGCTTAAACAACTCACTCCAAAAATGACTCAAGAACACCCTATCCCGATCAGAAATAATGGCCTGCGGAATTCCATGAAGCCTTACAATTTCCTGAATAAAAACGCCCGCAACTGAGACAGCCGTAAAGGGGTGCTTCAAACCAATAAAATGAGCATACTTGCTCAGTCTATCCACAACGACCAAAATAGCATCCCAGCCCTCGGAACGGGGTAACCCTTCAATAAAGTCCATAGTAACCTCATCCCAAACCTGTGCCGGAAGTGGAATGGGCTGAAGTAATCCTGCGGGAGTAGTAGCCAGGTACTTATTCTGTTGACAGACTGTGCATTCCCGAACAAATTTAGCTATATCCTTGCGCATGCCTACCCAATATAATTCAGCTGCTATGCGTTGATAGGTCTTTGTTTCCCCCGAATGCCCCCCAACCGGGGTGGTATGAAATTCTCCAATGAGAGTAAAAAGAAGTTTGGAGGTGCGGGGCACAACAAGACGGTTCTTGTAAAACAAAATACCTTGCTCCACCGTAAATCCGACATGGGAGTTCACCTCTGAGACAATGTCACTCCTGATACCCGACAGGAAAGTATCTTTTGTCAATTCCTCCTTTAAGGACTCCCAGTACTGCCATTGAGGCACAGCCAAAGTCCCACATTCCGCTGGAGCAGTCATTCGAGATAGGGCGTCCGCTACCCTGTTGCTTGCTCCACTTCGGTACTGAATATCAAAGTCAAACCCCATGATTTTGGTAATCCATTTCTGATATTCGGTTCCAATAATCCTCTGTTCCAATAGAAATTTCAAGCTCTGTTGGTCTGTCCGCACAAGGAATCGCCTTCCGAGAAGATAGGGCCGCCACTTCATTACTGCAAAAACTATCGCCATTAGTTCCTTCTCATATATAGACTTAAGCCGCGCTCGGGGACCAAGAACTTGGCTATAATATGCCACTGGTTGCTGCCCTTGCATAAGAACAGCTCCCAACCCGAATCCTGACGCATCCGTCTCGATAATGAATGGCTTGGAGAAGTCGGGCATTGCTAACACAGGGACTGTAGTCATGGCGCTCTTAAGCTCTATAAAGGCTGATGCAGCTTCCTCACTCCACCCAAACTTGTCTTTTTTAAGTTGATCAGTCAGGGGCCAAGCAATTTGTGCATACCCAGCCACAAACTTGCGATAATATCCAGTTAAACCCAGAAATCCTCTCAGTGCCTTTAGAGTATTAGGGGTTGGCCAAGACGTCATAGCCTGAATTTTGCTTGGATCCGCTGCCACTCCCTCCCCCGAAATGATATGGCCCAAGTAAGCCACTTGAGCCCGACCAAACTCGCATTTCTTTCGATTGGCATAGAGACCATGGGCCTGTAGAACTTTCAACACTTGTGCCAGATGCTGTTGATGTGTCTGCTCCGAAGGACTATAAATCAAGATGTCGTCAAAGAACACGAGAACAAACTTTCGGAGATAAGGTCGAAAAACGTCATTCATCAAGGACTGGAAAGTAGCTGGGGCGTTCGTCAGTCCAAAAGGCATGACCAAGAACTCATAATGTCCATCATGAGTGCGAAATGCAGTTTTATGGACATCCTGATTGCTGACCCTGATTTGGTGGTAGCCTGATTTCAAGTCCAGCTTCGAAAAAATTTTCGCTCCATGTAGCTCATCAAGTAATTCATCAATTACAGGAATTGGATACTTATCCGCCACCGTGACCTTATTCAGAGCCCTATAATCCACACAAAAACGCCATGACCCATCCTTCTTTTTCACCAGCAAAACCGGACTTGAAAAGGGACTGTTGCTGACTTGGATTATCCCAGCATCCAACATCTCTGTAATCAGTTTCTCAATCTCATTCTTCTGGATGTGAGGATAGCGATAGGGTCGGACACTGACCGGTTGGCTGCCCTCTTTGAGCACAATGGAGTGTTCATGTCCTCTGATAGGGGGTAAGCCCGGCGGCATGTTGAACACGCTTTCATAATCTGCCAGCAAGTGACGAATAAATGTTGGTACCTCAGACCTCACTTCTTCCACACTCTCTAATTGATTGAGTTCTACAAGAATCCCAGCTCCTTCATGCTTAATAGTCCTCATCATAGCCTTTAACGAAATTAGAGTTTTCCCAAGAGCAGGATCCCCACGCAGTGTGACAGACTCATTACCGAGCCTAAACTTCATCACTTGTGTCTTCCAGTTGGTGTGGGTCATTCCCAAAGTCTCAAGCCACTGAATTCCCAAGATAACATCAGAACTTCCTAGCCCAAGAGGTAGGAATTCTTCCACAATATTAAGCCCTTGCAAATGAAGAGCTACCCCCCGACACAGACCTTCTCCACGCACAGCCGAACCCGTCCCCATGGTCACCCCATAAACCTCAGTTTTGACCACTGGTAACTGCAATTTACTGACCAAGTTTAAGGAGATGAAATTATGGGTTGCGCCAGGGTCGATTAAAACCACCACATCTTGCTCGCCAATCAGCCCTTTAAGTTTCATCGTTTTTGGGGAGGTTAGACCTACCACCGAGTTGAGTGAGACCTCTACTACTTGATTAAGCTCGGTCGTCTCCAGTTCGGCCTCCACTGCCTCCGTTTCTTCTTCTTCGAACTGCTCTCCTTCATAGTCATGGGTCACAAGAACCCCTAATTCTTTCCTCTTACACGCATGCCCCGGTGCCCACTTCTCATCGCACTTGTAGCAGACCCCTCTTTCACGTTTCCGCTGCAACTCCGAGTCCGACAATCGTCGCACCACCCCAGAGAATTTTGCAGTAGTCTGGTTGCTCCCGAAATTGGATTTGGAAGAATCGGGAGGAAAGCCCTTGTCTCGTCCAGGCCCTCCACTCCTTTGAAACCCAGTTGTGTATTTGTGGGCTCTAGTGACCCACAATTTTTCTTCAATTTTCTGGGCTAAGTCCATGGCCCGGCCCAAATTACTAGGCTCCAGGATTCGAACCTCTGCTTTAATTTCAGGTTTCAGCCCATTAATGAAATTGCCCAGGGATAATTCCTCAGAAATGTTCTCCAACGGTGCCGACAATTCAATGAATTTCCGGCGATAATCCTGTACACTGCCTTCTTGAAAAAGGGCCAGCCACTGCTCATGGAGGGAGCCAGCTTGCGTTGCCCGGAACTGCTTCAATAGGAGGACCTTCATCTCCTCCCATAATGCTATGGACCGCTTCTTATTCGCCCATTGAAACCACAACAGAGCATCCCCTTCAAAAGCCACGACCGCAGCTTCGATCTTCTCCTCATTAGTCAACCGATTAAGGGTGAAATACCGCTCTGCTTTCAAAATCCACCCATCCGGATTTGAACCATCAAACTGTGGGATCTCCAGCCTCCGAAACCGGAATTCGTGTCGAGCTCTAGTTGAACCCGAACCTCCTTCTTCTACCGTTGATTCTCCCATGAATGGGCTGTCCATCTTTTCTCCCTTATACGGAAGTGTTTCGCCTCGAGCCTTCTCCTCTTGCAGCTTGAAGAATTGTTCGAACCGTTTGTTCATGTTATGTATCTCCTCCTTCAACGTTCCCACCTCCCTTTTAAACTCTCCATGCACAGCTCCAACCATTTCCTCCATCGAATCCATTCTTTGAGAAACATTTTTGGCTGCCATCTCTCAGGTTCGTTTGCTCTGATACCAATTTGATAAGCTTTGGACTGAAGAATAACCAAATTACACCACACAAGAAGAAACAGAGAATTGATAAAGAGAATTTATATTGAATGACTGAAATGACTTGTAAACATCCAAGCATTCGAGAGGCTTAGAATCTCTCCTAATTGAGCAAGCTCAACACATAACAATACTTTTGCATAATCCCTCAACCGGGTCTCCCCACTCTATTTATTCTCACCCTCTAGCCCTAACAGAAAACCTGAATTCTACAACAGAATATCAGGCAACAGAAAGAAATTGCATAATAGACCCCCCTCTTATCTCTAGTCACTCGTTACTTAAGTTTTCCCAGAATTCCCTGACTTGCCCCTGCGCCTAGAGTAAGTGAAGCGCACTGGGGGTCTAACACATAGCCAACTTATAAAGCCAAAAATTAATTTTGACACCCACTGACATTTTTGACATAGTTTGGTGACTTGTCGGTGTCTGACAAAATATCTTTTCCAGCGTATCAGCAATGTGTTGATGACATGTCTAATTGTACAAAATAAAAAAATAATTTGGCCATGCCAGACATGTCGGAGTCTTGACACAATGCTTGTCGGTAACGTGTCTAACTGTACAAAGTCAAAAATAATATGGGCGCGTCACCTGGGGGTTTCCGACTCGTGTTGGTGACGTCGGTGTCGTCTATCGTGTACGTGTCGAACACTTAATTGTCAGTTTTGGAAGGGTGTTGATGCAACCTAGTATATTCATTTATTTTGTTCTATTCACTTTATTCAAAAGTCACCGTACACTTTTAGAAAACTTTACTAAGAGATGTCCCTAAAAAATGCCACCTTCGATCTTTCATTTTCTGACTAGATTGAAGGCGATGATCTGATTATGATCCTATATTTTTCTTTTTGTGTTTGATACTCGTGATTCTGTCAATTGTCCTTTTAGATTGAAGCTCTATCTTATAAAGACACGATACAATTTTCTATTTCTATCATGGATAGATTATTATATTAAACTGGATTTTTTTGGGGGTAGTCGTTCCTCATTTCTCTCTCTTGTGATGTAAATAATTGATTTCTTCACTTTCTAGTCCGTCTTTCCGTTAAATCTATATTGACTATTTTTTTATATTATCTGGTAGTTTTCCAGCACTATCTTGTGAATTTGCATCCATTGATGTCAGCGATGCCTTGGGAACTGTAAGTTTCATCCATTGATTCCTTCACATGTATATCATTTTTCTTCATGTATTGAGGAGGACAAGAAATTTATTATATAGCTCATTTTCTTCTATGGTTTCTATTTTGTCAAAAAAACTGATTTTGCAACATTTTCATTTGGTATATTGCTGAACTGGTGTCCTATTTTTTTCAGAATAGGTTAAATATAACTAAAACTGTCCGCAAGTACTCAATAGATTCAAACTTAAAGCCTACTGGCTCCGAATTTCAATCAGGACCAATTTCAACAGCAATTAAGCACGACGAGGAAGTTGATGAAGAACATGGTGAAGGTGCTGTTACACTTAATTCACACAATTTTGACAGAGTTTCACATCAGTAAGTGGATTGTGCTTGACAGCCTTGAATTCTGATTCCTATCTTTGTTTTGTTATTACACCTGCATGTTTAATGTTTACTCATGCAATAAACTTCTGATAATTCAAAATATTGCTTTGCCAGGCACCCTATTTTGGTAGTAAATTTCTATGCGCCTTGGTGCTACTGGAGCAACCGCTTGGTAATCTATATCTTTTTCTATCCTTGCTGGCAGTGTTGCTTACTCAATTTTCAATTATTTTGAACTGTTCGCTCCTGCAATGAATGAGAATATTAATGTATGATTATAGATTGACCAATACTTTTCTTTCTCCATGGTTGTTTCAGAAACCTTCATGGGAGAAAGCAGCCAAAATTATAAGAGAAAGGTCAAATTCTTTCTGTATTTTATTGTTTTTAAATTGAAAATATGACCGCATTCACAGTATTATCTACATTGTGAAAATGGTCGTTATATTGATATTATTGCATTCAAAAGCTCATCTACAACATCTTATTTAGATATGACCCAGAATTTGATGGACGTATTCTTTTGGGAAAGATTGATTGCACTGAAGAAGTTGAGTTGTGTAGAAGGTACTTTTTGATCAAACTTTTGCTTGTTCAATAAATTATTCTTTAGTTAAATAGTAGCTCTTTTCTTATTTTTGTTTACATATGGAGTATCTTGACTTTGATTGATCTCTCATGTTTTATAATTCTTTTATAAAGTAAAAGTTTTGTTTCTATATTTGAAGAGGAAGATTGAAGAATGTGGTTGTGGTTGTGGTTGTGGTTGTGGGCACTTTTGGGCATGAGTTGGCACATGATAAGTTATACAATTATCTTGCTACTGAAGTTGTAGAGAAATTTACTTACATAATCTCTCAGCAAACTAAAAAGAAAAAGAGATCTGAATCAACTTAAGTGTATGAAGGATAAAAACCATAGAATTTTGCTTCATAGCAGTGAGTTCGTAGAGGCATGGAAGTTAGCAACATGTCAAACTATTCTGAAAAAAGAAATATTAACTATATTAGAAGTATCTGAGTTTCAGATGTATTATAGGTGACGATGTTAAGATGGATGTATGATCATACTAGAATGGATCAAATTACACACTCACGAGTACACTAAGTTACAAGAATGATTTTGCTGCATATTGCTACTTGCCATCAATTTCTGCCAGACTTATTACCAATTTACCATGACCAAAATCTTGCTTGACAATCATTTTGGCTTCTCATATCTGTCTGCATTTTTCTTTATTGCTTGATTCTTATAGTCCCCATGTAAAACCCATATTCCTATGCAGTTTTGTTGCATGCCAGCAAGCCTTGTGCCTTTCTGAATTGTTGAACCAGCGATCAGTTGCTAATGTTACTTTTCTTGCTGTGCTACTTTTCGTTGTCCCTTTCTTCCCTTTGCTTAAACAGTCTCCTATTAATGAATGTTCAGGAATCACATACAAGGGTATCCATCTATTCGCATCTTCCGCAAGGGAAGTGATGTCAGGTAAATAGTTGATTCCTTTGCCAATTCTCGTCAGACTTTTTCTGTAATTCTTTTAGATTTGTTGTTACTTGAATAGAGTTATCTTTAGATGCTTTTTTTTCACTATACCTGTAAATTCAAAGTTGAGCTTTTAACCTTAAAAGGGGAAATTGGCGCTAGACTATAAACCGGACTTAACATGCCCACCTACTACTAATCAGGGTATATTGTCTAGCCTTTTCTTAATTATGGTGGTCTTTTACTTGGTAATTATCCTTCCATTTAGGGGTGCCATCACCTAGAACAGGGGTAAAAGGCAATGACCAACAACAGTTAGTGGCCTCTTTTATATGGGCAGCCACTTTGTGAAAATAACGCCTTGTGTTGAAACAAATTGTTTTGTCTTTAGCACTCGAGTTACATGAATACTTCAGTACGTTTATATGAATGTTATTTTCTAAATAATTAATTCATTTTGCATACTTTTCCATAATTATCAGCTTATATCTTATTTAAATTTCCTCATTTGTTTTTTTTTTTTTTTTTAAACACAGAGAAGATCATGGGCACCATGAGCACGAGTCATATTATGGGGATCGGGATGCAGATAGCCTAGTTAAGGTGAGACTTTGACCGTATTAATTGGAAAGTTAGTTTGGTAGGGAAAATTGCAGGATGAGGAAAGAAGGGAATAAATAGACACTATGAACCGAGACTGGGGGAATATTCTTGCTTAAATTGCTGGTTGGCATATGGTATTGTGATTATCTGTCAAAATAATTGGTTTTGATCCTTGCAGACAATGGAGGATATGGTAGCTTCTATTTCTTTGCAGTCACAAAGTGCTTCAGATAGTCAGCCGTCCAAGGTGACAGATGATGCCAAAAGGGCTGCACCTTTAACAGGAGGATGTAGAATTGAGGGTTTTGTACGTGTAAAGAAGGTATTGTTCACATAAATTATAGTCTGTGATTCTTTTGTTGGAACATTGTTCTGTCATTAACTATTTAACAGGAGGATGTAGAATTAAGGGTACATGTAGTAAGATATTGGTTACATAAATTATAGTCATGATTCTTTCATTGGAACATTATTCTGTCCTTAACCACTTATGGTTCAAAGATTGTTTGTTCATCTTAGGTATGATCTTGTCTTGTGTTTTGCAGGTTCCTGGCAACCTTATCATATCAGCTCGTTCAGCTTCCCATTCTTTTGATGCTTCTCAGATGAACATGTCGCATTTTATTTCCCATTTTTATTTTGGTAAAATGATCTCACCAAGGGTAATGAGTGACATGAAGCAAGTGCTGCCATATCTTGGTGGAAGCCATGATCGGCTGAGTGGCATGCCATATATCAGTAATCCAAGTGATTCAAATGCAAATGTTACTGTAAGTTTTGTGTCTCTTTACATACATCCTTTTCCCCCGTCTCATGTGTCATTCATTTTAATATTATATTGTTTCAGCATGCTTCTACCCTTGCCATCGCCATTATCCACCCTCCTTTCCTCTTCTTCTCCAGGTCTATAAAAAATGAGTATACTTTTGGATACTTGCGATTTAGCTTTTTAGCGATTGTTCAAATAGAAACAGACAAGTTAAAATTTTATTGGTCCATCAGCCTTACACTTGATTTGTTATTGAGCTTCATGCTGATGAACCAATTTGCGTATTTGAGTTTTTAAAACTTGCTGATAATTTTGTAATATATCTGCTATTGTGTGCACTTGCAGATAGAACACTATCTTCAAGTCGTAAAAACTGAGGTGATGACGAGATCTCATAAATTAGTCGAGGATTATGAGTACACTGCCCACAGCAGTCTGGTCCACAGCCTTGACATCCCAGTTGCCAAATTTCACTTTGAACTATCTCCGATGCAGGTTTTGAGCCAATTTATTTAAATCATTCATTAAAGATTGCATTATAGAGTTGTTCTCCATTTGCTTCATCTCTTTCGTCTTTTATTAGGTCTTAATAACTGAAAACTCAAAGTCTTTTTCGCACTTCATTACAAACCTCTGTGCCATTATTGGAGGCGTTTTTACGGTAGGTTTTCTCGCCCCCTCCTCCTTTCTCTTCTCGGGGTTTTTGTCATTGCTGTTTGACGCGGCTTTAATTTTTGCGGTTTCAGGTAGCTGGAATATTGGACTCAGTGCTGCACAACACCATGAGACTGATGAAAAAAGTTGAATTGGGGAAACACTTCTGAAAGGAAGTTGGAATTAGGGCCTAGGCAGGTGTATTAAAGAATATCAATTGGTGTGCACATTTTTTATATAGATGCTCAGATGAATATGTATTTTGTTATTCAGAATATTTTCAAGCAATCATGAGAATCACCCTGTTATCATCACTTTGGTGGAGGTTATATTATGCAACACTGACTTGAGGCAAACTTTGGCCCTGTTTGGGTTGGATGTGAGATGTGTGGTTAAAAAGTTGATAAAAGTCGTGGGTTGATTGAAAATGAGTTTTAAGAAATGAGGACCAAACACGAGTTTTAACTTTCATTGTGCATAACTAACGAACAAAAGGGTAAAAATACGAACCGTAGGTTGGCTGTGGTTCGTTTCCTTTGATTTGGATCATCATTTCGCAATCCACAATCACATTTACAGGGTTTTTGGGACCGATTCTATCAAGAAACATGAGCTACTTTTCATTATGCGAGTGTTCCAAAGAAATGGATGAAAGTTGAAAAAGTGGTAGGGATTTAAAAGGATGGAAATAATTTTATTATTTGGGAAAACTCGATTGGACCATTGTGCTAATTGGTCAAAATTTGGTCAATTATTGACTCATGGGTTTAGGCTTTTGGGATGGAAATCGTACGTGAGACCTAACATTGCATAGTGTTTTAAAGGTTAGGGACTTGAGGTGCAAAATTAAAAAGTTTGAGATTAGTTATATATTTATTACAGGTTTGGAACCTTAGGTGCTGTTCTCTTTGGCGTTTTCGGATCGTTTTCTGTTTTCGATTTTTCAAAACAGCGAAAACGCGTTCACTTTCCTATTTTCGAAAATGTGTTTTTGAAAATGAAAAAATCTTTGTTACACAAAACACCAAAATGACAAAAACATCATTTTGGATTTTTTGCCATGTTTTCAAGCCAATTCCAGAAAACATCCCAAAACACGGGAAATGAAATTGAAATGGCCACTGTTCCTTCTTCTACCAAAAACAATGGAACAGCCACTTCCAACCCTCTAACTCCGGTCACCCTCCTCCACCACCGTCGAATTTGCATACCATTTAGAAGCTCTCGATCACTTCTTCAATAACCACACAAATCACCACCCAAACAGAAATCAAAATCGATCAAAAATCATCATCCAAACTTGAACTGGTTGTAATTGATTCTGCCGAAATCTCCAACCATCACTGCAGAGAACCACCAAATTCACCGCCAGAAACCCCTACCACCACAGCCAAAATCGTCACCCCAAAAATACCCCCACGCCACAGCCAAAATCGCCACCAAAAAGACCACTGTCGCCCAGCCAAAATGGCGACCAAACCATCGCAAAGTCGCCACCAAAATCGCGACCCAACCACAGCTACCACCTGCACCAACCACCGCCAAGTCGCGACACAACCACCGCCAGTCGCGACGCAACCATCGCCGCATCAAAGAACGAAAAAAATCGAGATAAAGAAGGAGATCACGGGGAGCACCCGAACCCAAATCACCACCGCGCCGTTTGCAGGGAGCGGCGGCGATCGCAGGAAGAGGATAGAGAGAGAGAGAGCTGGAGACGACCCAAAAACCAAAAGGAAATGAAGAGAAAGAGAACGAGTTTTGATTTTGTTTATTTTCGAAAACAAGTTTTCAAAAAGCCAAAAAGAACACATTTTCAACAATATCAAAACGGACACTCAAAACACAAAACACAAAATGAATTCAAAACTCAAAACACAAAACTGAAACACGAAGAGAACGGCCCCTTAGTCACCTGATCGAACTTTATTTTTAAGGGTAATGATATTACCACTACAAAATTTACTTGCTAAATCATATTATAATTACACCACAATTAAATTTATTTTCAATAAATACACCACAATAAATTTACAATTATACTCCTTATCTAATAAAAACTAAAAATAAAAAAAAATAATGTGGTGTAATGAATGGTTGGGCCGAGAAACTACAGGCTAAAGAAGCTGTAAGTTAATTATGTTCTCTTACTTTTCTAACCCACACACGATACAAGTAATGAAATTGATGAAACTGTTTTGAGATTTTGCTGATAATTCTGCATCTACAGAAATGGAATTTATTGTGAAAATGTAATTACTTGGTAGGGACTCAAGTGCCGCTGCGCACTTTGACAGTTTTAAGGAAGAAAACATAAACTAAATCCTTTTTTAGTTTATTGCCCTCCCGTATTAAGTATTGCATACAATATCTTATGCAAAAAATGAAAGCAATTTGCTTATTTTCTCTTTTTGTGGCCATTATTCGTACTACCTCTAGGGTCCGTTTGATTGCAGGGTGAAAATTGGGTGGAAAGAAAATATTTTACATGGAAAAGATTTTTCTAAAAATTGTTTTACTGGGAATTATAATTAATTGTGTTTGATTAGTATAATTTTCTATGAAAAATGTTGAAAGTTTGGAGTCCGTTTGACTTCTTTTTTTTATGGAAATTGTTCATTAAAGTGATAATGTTTTCTATTATTGGGTCTACAATTTGTTCAAATTACCAAAAATTTAAAAAAAATAAAAAAAAATAATCATACTGAATACCATTCGTTTGACTTTGTTTTGCATGAAAATTGTCAATAAAAGTGAAAATCTTTTTTTACCATTGTGTCTAGAATTTCTTCCAATTGTCAAAAAAAAAAAAAAAAAACCTAAAAAATATTTACCCACCAAAATATCAAAAATTTATTTTCTTCAAAAAGGTGAAAAATTTGGGAAGGAAAATATTTTTCTGTGAAAATCTTGCCCATCAAACACTACAAAAATTGAAAAATAGAAAATATGAAAAATTCTACATATCAAACGGAGCCTTAGGATTTGGTTATTCATTTCTGTAGGCAGACTTGTATAGAGTTTTCACTTCTTGACTTTATAGAATTTTCCACTTATATGTTGTGCTTATGAAGAGATTGAATTAAGCTTATATAATTAAAAAAAAAAATCATCTTATCTTATAATGTAGATTGAATTTTACAGAGATTTTGAAGGGAGCTTGCACAAAAGTATGGACTTGATGATAGATTTATGATTTATCCTCTGCTTTACTGGGACCTTGATCTCAAAGACATAGATTCTCTACCCGTGTTTCCAACGAATAACTGTTGTTTTTTAATCATAGTTTCATGTTTCAAGAGAAACTGACAGTCACCTTGTTCTTGCACAGGTGGTCACTCCACCCATGTAGAAGCAGTATGAAAAATAGGAATTAATATAGACACAACGTAAAAGTAATTGAGATACGGTGAAGAAAAAAAATTATATTGTCTTCATGAAAGAAAGAAAAGTCGTCGAAATAGCCATGAGCAATGAGATGTTAAGGAAAAAGAAAGAAATAAATTATGTTTTATATTTGTGGTGTAACAATAATTTATTTAATTAAAAAGTATATTAAAATTCTAATTATTTAATTTTACTTAAAGATATTTAAGTAAATAAGAAAGTTGTGGTGTACCTAATAATTTTTTTAGTGATAATATAATTACCTTATTTTTAATCATACATTCGTTAAAATCATTACTTATTTGCGCATTGATTGATGGTTTAATGACAGGTCCATAATTTGGCTTTCCCATCTTACCTCACCAACACTGATAAAAAAATAATGGGCAATTATGAATGCAAGGGTATTTTTGACAACATAATTATGAAAGTGAGGGCATAATGGTCCTTTCAATTTTAAATGACATCTGTTAAAAATCTCTCATCCGACGAATGTATCGTGCCATCGTAATTTTTTAAAACCCAAGTTATCGTTGAAAAATGAGAATTCTCATTGAAGTCTCGGTTTGATGGTCATTATTGAGAAAAAATGATTTTTTGAAAAATTTATGATTAAAAATTTGAGTTTACGTGCGAAATATTTTATTATATGAATATATGATTAAAAATGAATATAAAAATTAAATGGTTTTGTTTCAAATGATGGCAAATAGGGGCAAAATTTCCTCATCCACCGAAGGTGTAGAAGGCTAACGGGCTTGATATGGATACCTATACTGATCAGACCCTGGGCCTAGTCTTTTCAAGAGACTGGGACAACGAAGGTAGGGCCTAAACTCAAGTGCTCTTCCCGCCCGGCCCATATTTATATTGGTCCAAACCCGGCAAATCAACCAACACGCGACATTAGGCGCGTTCTTTATGAAACACATGGCAAGTGGTTACAGAGTCCCTCGATCCTTCGTCTTTTTCGCTTCGCGCATAGCACCTGCATAAATTTTAGAGAGAAGAACTATAGAGAGGGGATATTAGCATGGAGATGAACGCATAAAACGGGCATTGTTTGTGGATTTGTGTTCGGGCCGGGTTGAATATCTGTAAATCCACCTCATTCTTCGACCTTCCCATCTGCTAAATAATTTAAAGAAACAAACAAAGCTTGATTTAGAACCAAAAATAAGTTTTTTTTTTCCATGTATTTATATACCCCTTGAATCTTTGTAAAAAGGAATGCCAGCTATTGATCCGGGGCCCTTGGAAATGTTTTTCTTCTAATTTTGTGATCTGGGATTTGGGAATTTTAGCTCATTTTTTCTGGTTCTTCAGTTTCTTGGGAGATTCATTAAAGTTTTTTTGGTTATTTTTTAAGAAAATTAATTGAGAAAATGTGGAGTGGCCCTGGAGCTCCTGTTGATTCTTATTATGAGGTTCGGCCTGAATGCACTGATGTTCCCAAAACCAAGTTCAGAATCAAGGTTTGCTCGTTATTTCTTATATTCGATTTTCCCTTTTACCAGATTATCTGTTCCAATAGGTGTAAACCTACATTGATGATGGAAATGATTAAGAATTTTTTTGACATTTTAAATTCTCTCAACTTATCAAACAAAAGGTTGCTTCATTGCATCTGTATCACTACGATGGGTAAAGTTTTCGCCATGAAATTAAAATATGGATGAATTTGATCTAGAAAATGGAAGTTTCTTATGTCACGGTTTGATGAGGGTGCATCTTTCTTGTTTCCTGTCCAATTATCCGGATTTTCTTGTAAGTATGGGTGGAGGTTACTTTGGATGTAGGTTGCTATAAGTTTGTAAAGTTGGTTTTTGATGATATTCCTATGACTGGTTGAACCGATGATTCAAATTCTGATTTACGAGGATATGGGAAATGGGGTTAGATGACTAGTACTACGCTAAAGTATAGAGATGCAAAAACAAAATTTTAGGTGACCAAATCTTGAACAAGGTTTTGGCGTTGAGCATATATTCTCTACAGATATCTCCAAAAGTTAACTGCACAAGTATTTTTCAATAGATTTTTCTCTTTGAACGCTTGACAACATTTAATCTTTGGTATATCATTTTAGGAAAACTCAGATTATGTCCTGTCCAATAAGGCAATCTTGGTGAAGAACGATCTGTTCTTCTCATTCCAAATGCATTTTTAATGGTGAAAGTGTCGACAAGATGTTGTCTTCTCAATACCAGTTTCCAAGCTTCTGAATGTGGTGAATATCTGTTGTAGCTTGAAACATACAGTAAGAAATGGAAAGTAGAGGCATAATGAACTGAAAAATATTGTCAGCTGCCTCTATAGTTGTAATGCATGTGAAGTCTTTTCTAGGAAAAATTCAGTTCTGTTCTCTTCCCTAGTAGAAGGCTTGAGGTCATGCTGAGTTGTATTGCCTCACAGAGGAAGGCAGGGGACGAAAAGTTTCTGTCTTTTTAAGGTGTCTATTCTTTAGAAAAGTACAAGCTTCGAAGGGAAAAGAGTGTTAAGGTCCTGGATGGGCTAAGATATTCTATATCATGAGGTTGCTAGATAAGTCTTTTCTTTCTTCTTTTTAATTTCTTCCTCATTCTTGAGTTTTTTCAAAGTAAACTTCAAATTGATTTTCTAAAACAGAGGTGTAGTACTTGAAGGCCCATCACGGAGCAGAAAAGGGGATGAGAGTGTTAACAGTGTAAATTGATTGAGGAACCATGTTTGCTTGCATATCTGATACATTCAGATACACACTGGATTGCCATTGAGAGGCCCGATGCTGTCTTCCAGAACTGTGTTTATTCAACTACTGGCTTTCTATTTTTTTCAGACATTTGATTATATTCTCTTCCTCATAGATTCTAGAAGTATTGATAGCATCTTGTAAATAGAAATGTATAGCAAATTGTATTTTGGAGAATAGAAGCGGTCAAGTTCATTTATTATAACTGAATACCATGTCCACATTTATTTATTTTTTCCTTCCTTTCCCTTTAAATTTAGGGGATAGTCAAATTTTATCACCTTCACAAAATGAGTGAACTTCTTGATTAGTATAGATAAGAAGGCATAGTTTTGTTTTTTTGTTAGAGTAATCAGGCTGTGCAATTATTGTTATTCAAGGTTTAACTTCCTCCACATCCCTTTCTTTGCATATGCTCAATAGTTTCTGAGGGCTTGTACAATTGTCTGTATTTTTTATTAACCTAAATCAAGGGAGATGCGACTAGGGGGCTTGTTTAGTATTATAGTTTAAGGAGAATGTGACTTCCCATATCTGCTGACCATCCTCTATTAGAAATCACTCCTGGGTATATATAGGTTCTATGAGAAAGAATATTTGTTGGGCTAGATTCCCGCCTGTGCCCATCAAAGTAGTCTTCCAGGATAGGTCTATTACTCGCCTTCTCCAAAAATGAGGTCACCACTATGACCTTGTCTTTAAGCCTGAGATTTGAATAGTCCGGTCTTGAATAATGGACTTCATTTATTCTTGATTTAAGCTTAGAAGCCTGTTTATTTAGGCTTCTCCGGTTGACAACTAGAACTCTAGCTTGTTGGATGAGTCAAGATATTTCCTTTAGTGAATTTTATATATTTCAATATACCTTCTGAGTTAATAGGCATTTCTTTTTATACTTTTAACTATTATTTCCCTTTAATTTTTATTACGTGCAAACGCTTTCTGGCCTGAAATAACTTCTTTTTCTACATAATCAGGCTGGCAAAACTTTAAGTTCTCGGAAATGGCAAGCTGCTTTTTCTCCAGAAGGTCACCTCGATATAGGCAAAACACTGGGTCGAATTCAACGTGGGGTAAGATTTTCCTTTTTTATTAAAAAATGCTACTTGTTTCCACCATGTTTGATCATCCAAAAGTGAATATAATCTGATGAAGACTATTTTGGTTGATAATCAGTCATATGGTTTTTCTTGGTTTTGTGATATTCTATACTGTATTTATAGCTGTACATGTGATTTCTTGTCTTTGTCTGTGTTTCTTATCAAAAGGATTCTTTTCAGTTTTAGATTTTTACCCCTTTTGGAGTGACAATCTGAGCTTCATTAAATTTGATAAAAAACTTTCTTTCTCATGTCTTGGATCAGCCACCATATCACATTATTAGATCTTCCATAAACACAATAGAGTATTCAAAGTGCTTGTTTGGATAAAATAATAAGTTGCTGAAATTATTATGTGATAGAAACGAGGGGTAGATGAGTGGGTAATAGTTGTTGGTTCTACAAAATGTGTGGTTAAAATTAATATTTGACTTAGACCATTAAAATATAAGGAAATTATAATATCCCAAACATGCACTAATATCGATTTTGAAACTAATGATTATCATAATTTATTTGTGGTGAATAGGGGATCCACCCATCAATTAGAGGTGAAGTTTGGGAATTTTTACTTGGTTGTTATGATCCTAAGAGTTCTTTTGATGAACGAGATGAAATACGGCAGCAACGAAGGTAATCTGGTCTATATTTCATTTTACTGCAACGAACGACATTCAGGTTAGCTTCATAGCATATTCAAATGGAAGACACTATCTTGATCATTACTAACCAGAACAAATTCGTTCATTGCTGTAAAAGAAGCATTTGTTAGCTGTATTAAGAAGTGTGTACATGGTGATGATAAGATTATCTTTCTGTCAGTTTGAAGGTTGTGGCATGGATGTATTATGGAGAGCTTTTACTTTTGTTGGTGAAGTTGCATGATTTAGTTTGTTCGCCGCTGCATTCTCCGAATAACCTATAAATCTATTGAAGATATAATAAAATATTCAGAGGATAGACTTGATATCTATATTTTTGGAGGGATACTTTTTGTTTCTGTTGTACTGAGTAGTGGAAAGCATTTTAGATTTGTTTGTCTGCATCAGCTGAAGCGTACAGTTCCTTTTAGTCTCCATCCATCCCTCTCTACACAACCTGCAAGATAAAAAAGGTGGTGGCTGGAAAACCCAATTGGGTGTGTGGGGGAGAGGTTGGGAAAAGAATTATAATCCTTGAGTTTTTCAGATAGAATATTTTACCAAGGTATAAGATCAATTATGCAGTTTGATATTTGGTCAAATTAATTCCTAACTTATATTCCTGTTGTTCTGTTTCCCAATTTGGTCTAATATTTTAATATTTAAAATTTTAAGAATTATAAACACTGCTGCCTTTTCAGACCTGGTGACGTTAAATATATCTAAATTATTTTTTGATTCCTTGCTTATACTTCAGAGTTCAGTATGCTGTGTTAAAAGATGAGTGTCGGATAATGTTTCCCTTGATTGGAAGTGGTAAATTTATCACTGCACCAGTAATTACTGAAGCTGGCGAACCTATTTATGATCCTCTTGTACTTCAAGAGACAAATGTTGGCAAAGTACCTACGTCTTCTGCTGAGAAAATGGGTAATTGTGGAACCCTGAGCTTTCTTTCATATTACATTGCCAACCCAGGGGGATAACGACCAATTTTTTGCTTCATATAACTTATTAATTTGTTAAATCCTGCAATAACAGATGCTTTCAACGGTTCTGAAACAGTAAAAGAACCAAATACTCACTGTACTATGAGCAAGAAAGAAATTCAGTGGAAACTTACCTTACATCAAATAGGTGCGTAACTTATGTAAACTAAACGGGTTCTTATGCTTATTCTGTAACATTTTCCTCTGGTGGTCAGTGACAGAGCAAGTTATTTGCTTAGTTTATTGCTCAATTCAACATATATGTTAAGAGATTCACAAACTGATTAATGTCCCATTTTGAAATGCTTATTTGAGGTTGTACAGGAATTAAGATCTCACCATAAATTTGGTGTCATATGGAACTTCCACACGACGATTCATGAATCGCCTCTTATAGCAATAGTTATAGTGTGTGTGTGTTTCATTAATGTCATAAAACTTTCTGCAAATTTAACTTGCTGATGGGTATAATTAGAAACTTGGTGAATTGATTTTTTTGTGACGAGAGGACATCACGAGATAAACAGTTAGGGTCCGTTTGATTGCAAAGATGGAATTTGTGTGGAAAGAAAATGAATTACAGGGAATTGGATTTCCTAGAATTTGTTTTACTGGGAATTGTAATTAATTGTGTTTGATTGATATAATTTTTCACCTCGGAAATGTTGAAAGATTGGTATCCGTTTGACTTCGTTTTTATAGAAATTGTTCATTAAAGTGATAATTATTTTTACCATTGGGTCTAGAATTTGTTCCACTTGCCAAAAATAAATAAAAATTAAATTTATTTATTTATTTTTTTTTTTTTAAATTACCATACCGAATACCATTTGTTTGGTTTTGTTTTGCAACAAAAGTGATAAAAAATTTTACCCTTGCGCCTAGAATTATTTCCAATTGCCAAAAAAAAAAAAAAAAAAAAAACCTGGAAAATCAATTACCACAAAAACCAAAGGAAAACCAATTCCATGAAAAGGGGGAAAATTGGCACGTGAGGGGAGAAGCAAGAAAATGAATTCCATGGAAATTTTTGGTCATCAAACACACAAAAAGTTGGATTCCATGGAAAACAACATGTATCAAACAGGGCCTTATATTGTAACCCATAACAAACTGTGGGAAGGGATTGTATGTTTTATCTCATTAGTTGGAAATATGTCATAATATCTTATTTTCTGTTTCTTTTTGGAGTCCTAGTTTGTAAACTTTTATTCTTGGTTTTTTATTTGTTCCAGGTCTAGACGTGGTCCGAACTGACAGGACATTAGTGTTTTATGAGAAGCAAGAAAATTTGTCAAAACTTTGGGATATTCTGTCTGTTTATGCCTGGTTTGATAAAGATGTTGGCTACTGCCAAGGTGGGTAACAAAATTAAATTCTTTTCAGGCATTAGGTCTCACTTAACTCCTTTATCTGCTTCAGTTGTGTATACCTGAATATGGTAGACAATTATGGATCCAGGTGTTCAAAATGTTATAATTTAAAAATTGTTTCTTCTGTACATTTCCTTCAATATAATTAACTTTCATCCTTAATGTGGAAAGCACAGCTTTGCCAGTTCTGATGACACCCCCTTCTCTGGATGACCAATTGTAGAAGAGGTCAAATGTCAGATCCAATAGCACATAGATATGTAGCTTGTGGTCTGCCATCAAAATAATAATGTCTAGATTCAAGAACAATTTATCTAGGGAAGCAAATTTACATTTGCATTCTTGTTTATGCAATATCATGTGATCCGCTTAATCCAGTTTGATTTTGAATTCTTGGAGTCAGATTGGAAATAGTCATGCAAGTTTACATTATTGTTAGGTGCTGAAAAATTATCACAAACTAAATTTGCTTCCATGTGCCTCTGGGCTTGATCTACTAACAAACCATGGACTTTCTAGAATTCATCACCACTTTATATGATGTTATCTTAGATTGGCAGATCATTTGGAGCTAGATCTATATCCAGTAATCACATAATGGTGCTTATTCTGAAATTAATTGAGCAGGAATGAGCGATCTTTGCTCCCCTATGATAATGCTACTTGAAGAAGAAGCAGATGCATTTTGGTGCTTTGAACGTTTGATGCGCAGATTGGTACCATTTTTTTAATCTATTTCCCCCCTCTTATAAGCACTCTAAACGTTATGCTTTCCAATTTTCATGCGTGAATCTCGTGATGTAAGGATTTCTTCTCTGTAACAAACTTATTATGTGAATCTAGAAACTTATTCCTAGTCTTTCCTGTACTAGCAAACTTTTCTGAAATTTTCTCTTCATTCAATTTGACTTTTTCTTGACATCCAAAATGTTCTCTATTCCCTGTTCTTCAAAGAAAATTGTGTTTGAACCTTGTCTTCATACTATGTGATGCTCAGGTGTAATAAATGCTTCATTTCAGCTTAGCCTGGAATATAATAAAATTGTTTACACATAAAACAACTCTTACACGTATCTGACATGAATGTGAAAAATTGTGACCTCGATGAGCTCTTCTTTTGCTTCAATTGTGGCCCATGTACCTTCAAGAAGAAACTAGTTGACTTTCTATTGCCTTTCTATCATCATGCAAGCCCTATCAACTATCTGTGTAATAAAATTTGAGAGAAGTGCATGTTTGGATTTCATTATAAGTACTTCATAATTTAATAGTCAAAACGTCAAATTTTAATTTTAACCACATATTTCATAGGATCCACAACAACTAATCACTTATCCACCGCTCATTTCTATCACATTATAATTTTAGTAACTTATAATGAAATCCAAACAAGCACAAAGTCTAAAAAGTTTGATTACTAAGTTGTGTCCTATTTCAGATATACTTTTTGACTGATATCATATATTTTATAAAATTCCTGCTCAATGCCCATGAATTTACATGTAAGTGCATTGCGATTTTATATCTTTTAAGCACCAGTTGGAACTAATCCCATAGAAATGCTATTTTTGAAAATATCATGGGCATTGTGTCTTTTAGTAATCTCTTAAGGCAAAGTATTTCTCTTTGACCTCTTAATCTTTGCAACTGTCGACCGAGACATATTCTTCTCTTTCTGGTTCTTGTTTGAAAAAGAGGCAGCAATAATTGTCTTTTATATTTATTTTTTATCCCTGGCGATTTTAGTTTTGTTGGCCCCAGAGATCTTGGTGTTCTTCTTTTAAGATGGTATTATTGGAACTGACATAAATTTGGGTTGAAAATATTTTCAGTGAGATCAAGGTTCCTCAACTCGGACATCTATCCTCAATTGCATCTAGATGCCCAAATAAATGGAAATTAGAGTAAATGTATTTTCTGATATTATATTATTGCTGGAGAAAATTCTTGTTGGAGGCCTGTCCTTTAGGGTAACGGTGACTAAGATGTAATGAGAAATGCCAAGTTTTAAAAATTCAGAAATTAGAAGGAAGCTGGTAATCATATCCTATAATAAAGAAACTTGATTTAATAAAATGCTAAATTTGACCTTAATGGCCAAAAGAGTTGAAGAATGGTAGAAGATGGCTTTTGCATTGATTTACTTATTGTGGTTTGTGGTTTAGGATTTATTTCTTAATTGAAATTCATTCAATTATTTGAAATCATACCTTTGAGTTCTGACTTTTTTTTGCTTTGCAATTTGTCTGCCTATTTCCGTTTGTGAAAGAAATATCTTATTCTCCATGTCGCATTATAAAGTTCTTGCTTCTTAGGAGATATAATTTTTGTCTGATATTTGCCATTCCTATTGCAAATTATGTTTCAGCTTCTTATGATAGTTGTTATTTGAAATTTTAAAGCGAGGAAATTTCAGATGCACCGAGAGATCTGTAGGAGTGGAAACACAGCTCAGCAATCTAGCTTCAATAACGCAAGTTATTGATCCTAAACTTCATCGGCACTTGGGTATAGTCTCTACCCATTGTTTTTGCACATTATCTGTCATTTTATTCTCCTTTGCGTTTATAGTCAAATGTCTGTAAGATGGATGCAGTTGTCTACTTGTATTCACAAATAACTATCATCTTTAAGCCAATGTCAACAAGCAAGATTTGTTGTTAAAACGTGATCTTTCCAATTGTTAGTGCATCACTGAATTAACATCTTTTGTGTTAGACTTGCGTTGAAATTGTTTGTGATTTAGTCTTTATTGTAAACATTCCTATGCATTTTGATTACCTAAGATAAAAAAATACATTTCCTATCAACAAGGATGTTGATGTTTTTCCTACCGTTTGTTAAATTTCCACAAGTTCTCTGTAAAATAAAAAAATACACAAAACAAAAGGTAAAATCTTTGTTGATGCTGATGGCTAAATGCTAATTAAAAGTCTCTGCATTGTAGATGGGTTCCTGCTTATTTCCTTCTTATTTATTCTAGTTTCTCATTTGAGAAAGTAACAGAGGTATTATTTCTTATCTTGGGAACAGAAACCCTTGGTGGAGGCGATTATCTGTTTGCTTTCAGAATGCTTATGGTTTTGTTTCGTCGAGAGTTCTCTTTTGGTGATTCATTATACCTTTGGGAGGTAATGTCTGCATCCACTGACCTTGGCTAATGCACCAATTAATTTCTTCATCATGCTTCAGTACTGTCATTTATTTATATCTTGGCCAATGCAAGAGACATTGGTGTCAATTAATGTTCTATTTCAGATGATAATTTTTTCACGCTTTAATGTGTTTTTTTCTTAAAAATTTGTTGATGACATCTGTCTGTTATTATCAGCATGTATTTCTTGGTATGAGTAGTAAGTTCTATTGTTTCTAACTCTCTGTTTGTTTTCTCCTTGCTTTAACAGATGATGTGGGCCCTGGAGTATGATCCTGGCTTATTTATCATGTACGAGGACCCTGAATTAGCTGGTGAAAAATCAGATGGATCTAAAGGAAAAGCAAAGTCGATTCGCCAGTGTGGAAAGTATGAAAGAGAAAACATGAAAAATGGAGGCAAAAGTGCTGAGGCCCCTCTCCCAATTTCTGTTTTTCTTGTAGCTAGTGTTCTGAAAGATAAGAGTACCAAGTTGTTGACTGAAGCTCGAGGACTAGATGACGTTGTTAAGGTTAACTTGATGGATCCATAAATTTAAAGCTTTACTTTCCAAGATAAATATTTTAATTAGCTAGAGAACGCAGATCAAAATCATTATTCCAGATGATATTGGTTTTTAATCTCATGCTGACAGTTACTTTTCAGACTCGAAAAACTAATCTAGTTTAAAACAACAAAAAGTTGTTCATCAGTAAGAAAATGGTTTGTGATGTAATTGATTAATTTGGTTCACTTTGGATATAGTGGAAATTTCCTAATGGTTGTCAGCAGTCTTTTCCGGTGTTCTCTGTTGAGACTATAATCTTTGTTTCTTATATCGTTCTCTCTTTTCCTTTTTACTCACAGGGGCTATTACCTTCCAAGCTGTGGATATGATCTTCTTTTCCTCTACTTCATTAGACTTTATGCAAGCTTATATCATAGAAAATGATTCCAAACTACATAACTTTATGACATTTTTTGCAACATATTCCTGTAGCTCTACCTTTTTCCTACGATGCTCGGCTAATTGAAATCTTTTCACATTGAAATTCTCAGATATTGAATGACATTACGGGAGACCTTGATGCCAAGAAAGCTTGCGTTGGTGCCCTGAAACTTCACAAGAAATATCTGAAAAAGGTAACATTATATCCTCCTATTTACGCTGCAAACTAGTAGAAATGCCTTCTTAATCATTCTATTGTCATTGCTTAGTTTTTGTTATTCATTGTGCTGGGATTGCTCCCAGGTTCTTCTATAAAATGCATCCAAACGTGAGCATGATCTTTCTAGCAACAACCTTAATGAGTTTTATATAGCAGTTTTTTTCGTGTTTGCAACCCTCATCAGTTCCATTTCGACATCCTTGCAGGCAAAAAATACATAGCAACGGAGGAAATGTTCCCAAGAGGTACTTAAATTTATGGCATTATCAGGGAACAGCCGATGTTTCATTCTGCGACCTGATGAACAAGCCAGTCATATATTAACGATGCTGATCTGACCAGAGTTAACATCTGTACTGTTCTTGGGAGCATGGCATGCCCGGGATGCCATTGTTGTATGTGAAATTACAATTCATTACAATTCATTCCATGCATACCATCTATCTATAAACTTCTAACAGAGATTTGTAATTTTGTATTGCCAATGCATCCTGTAATTGTTGAATATAGATAGGAAAATCTGTGTACAAAATTTGATTTTCAAAATAAAGTGATTAATAAGAATCAGTACCATCTGGCAGCAGACTTGAGGAGAGATGATTTTACTTTTAGCTTCTCCTGTTATAAATAATTAAAATACCAATTTTAGTCGTAATTAATCAAATTAATTCCTTTTCTATATGGATGCTTTTATTTTGTAATTTTATAAATTTTGAGATTTTGTAATTAGTCCATCTCTACGTAGAAAGTATGGTCCCATTTTGTTTAGGACAAAATTTAGTTCTTCGTATCGATTCCACTAATATTAGTGTGGAATTCTCTACAACTCTATCAATATTACATTCCAAATATTCTCCGAGAATTTAATAAAAAATTTAAACTATTGTCGAGTACTATGTACCAGGTATGTCCTATATATATTGCTTTAATTGACTAAGAAATTACATATTCAGGTAAGAGGGTTTTTAATGTCGTCTCATGGTAGTTGTGGCTAGATACTATAACCACACGGTATCATAGCCACCATCGTAATGTTAGTCGGGCTAAATTTGTCGAGTAGGTAATAGAAAATGTGCATGAGACAACAAAACTTTGGTAATTCTCCCTTATCTCGTGGATTTAAAGCATTTCGCCCTTGTTTGACATCCATTCTATTTCTCATTTTTCTCTCTCTCTTTATTTTAACCACACATTCTATCAATAAAATAATATTACACATAAACCAAAAAATTCTCCTTACTTTTTAACCACATATTCTTCCATCAATCACTATTCCAGAATTTATTTTTTTCCCCAAATGGGTGTCAAACACAATATGTAGTAGAGACTGTAGAGTTGAGAATCCAACCTTGAACAATGTCAACAAAGATTCAAGGACATAAATATAGTAAATACCTCTTTTAATTACTAACTTATTTACGCACTCTTGCTGAATAAAATGCGTCTCGACCATGGCCACATATGCTGCTGCTTGTTCATCCTCTGAAATGCGCCATCAACTCCATTTACAGAATCAAAGTTCAGAAGAATTTTGAGTTCTCGTCAGCTCAAGCGATCAGTGAATAGCAGAGAAGTGAAAACAGCAAGCAAAAAACACGGGCAGCAGATTGATAGGTGATCGATATGCACTGCCTCTTTTAGGTAGCTCTTTTGGAAGAGCACATTCCTGTCCTTTGAATGACCACAACTGGGCCGATACATTTTTCACCGTAATCTTGAGTCTTGACCTTTACATGGATAATATAATATAACAAGCATTACACAAGAGTAGATAACGCTTTCCATGGCATGATTACTGTTCTTATCAACATTGAAAGTGAAAATCAGCTTGAGTAAGGAGGAGAGTGAAAATCAGCGGAGATCCAGCGGTGTTTGTATGAACGATCACCTGCCTATGTGCATGAGGGAATTTGACATGCATAATATAAAAGAGATAAATTTGTATAGCTGATTCAACACCATTCTCTTCCTCTAATTTCAGCTATTCTTGCGGGATAAGTGAGGAATAGACATGGATTCAGATTCTAAAGGAAATATGTTGGTTTTCTAGGATGGAAACTGGAATCTTTGACAGAGTTGGAGAGGATGACTCTATTGAACTAGAATAAGGGATTCACTCCCACCTAAACGGATGATCAAAAACATTTACATTTTTGTAAATTGTTAATTCATGAGCTTTGATCAGGTATCTGATCCATAACTTTTGTTCAAATGGGTCTTCAAAACTTTTGTTTCTTGCACTCATATCCTCAACTTCTTTTCAACAGAATTTGTACAACATGATATCGAATCAACTAGACAAACCAGCCACATTGGTCCAATCCCTCCCTACCTAACCTCGAGACTCGAGAGAGAGAGAGAGATAATAAAGAGATAGAGCCTAGCAGTTCATAATCTTTTATGAACGTGATTGGGCAAGGTCATGGGCTGTTTGAAGAGGACGGGAGACTGTTGTGGGATTGGGGTAGATGGTTGGGAGCATAGTTATTAAAATCACGATACTGAAAAGGTAAAACGATCCAAATTGTATACAGTACCACAATTTGATAGAATCGCGCTAGGATCACTATAAGATAGTGTACAAGTGCAGAATTGAAAGCGAACCATTTGGTGATGGCTTCCATAACATCTCTTCCGATGATTAACGGATAATAGCACAACTATAATAAAATAAAACTGTCACATCATCCATCGTCAACCAAGTGGCAAAGAGCTTTATCCCACAAAAAAACCTTGCTGTGAACCTTAACACAACAGTTCAAAACTTAATTTTAACTTATTATTTTTTATTTTATCTAATACTTCCTTCGTTCTTACAATTTAATTTGATTTTAATATTTGTAGGATCTTACAAAATTACGATCCGGTCCTAGCAACCTTGGTTGGGAGTAAGGGAGTGCAAAGTATAAGAGCCCGTTACGTGGAGATTAAAAAATCGGATTAAAATTGAAAAACTGGCCATTAATGTTGACTTTTATTAGACGAGTGGAGCCCAATAACGGTCATATTTTCAATTTTAATTGACTTTTTAGCTCTCACAAACAGGCTCTAAATATGAAACTCAAATACCTATATACAGACTAAGAGAAATGATCTACTCATGTTGAACAACATAGACATGACACATAACTGTTGCTTAGCATAATTCTGATTTAAGAAATAGATTCCTGAAGTCCTTTCAAAGAAAGCAAGCATACGTGCAAAAGAGTTCCTTTGCCACAAGAAAGAGTAGAGAAAGAGATGAAAAACCTATGCTACACTTGTAACTGATGAACAGGATCACATTTTTTTTTTTACCTTACATGGATTAAGTAAGTTTATCGTTAGTTTGTTCTCACGTGCATAGGACCAAAGTCACGCAACAGTTGTCTCCTCTAAGCTGCTGATATCTTCGACTAACTCAGCTTTTGGTTCCAAATCTATGAACTGGTTCGACTTGCCGGCTAGGAGTGAAATGCTGACCCTACCCTCACGTTTTATATAATCAGCAACAGCTTTCATTTCTTCCAGCGAGATGTATATGTACTTTCCTCGATCATCCATCACCCCGGATAGTCTTCCTGATAAAGACACAATCACATTTTTAGTAATTGCCAGAGTTAAAAAGAACAGTTTAACATTTACTTGTATAACTTCCAGG
This sequence comes from Fraxinus excelsior, assembly GCA_019097785.1. Taxonomy (NCBI): domain Eukaryota; kingdom Viridiplantae; phylum Streptophyta; class Magnoliopsida; order Lamiales; family Oleaceae; genus Fraxinus; species Fraxinus excelsior. Next base: position 46,336,858 of record CM032624.1, on the reverse strand, counting down.
ATATGACAAGATAAACTTAAATCTCCTGCAGATTTTGACAATACCTGGAACAATGTAAAGCACATACTGAGGGAGGAAATGGGGAGGGACCCCAGAGGGGTGTCTAGAAAAGTCTTTAGGTAAAATTATACAGGCTAGGACACGACAATTTTTAACCTGAATAGTGCACACACATATCCAAGGACTTGAAACTTAGGGGTCGTGCATTTCAGCCAGCCACCGGGGTTCAATAATAAGCCTTACAGAAGAAGGAACAGATTATGGATCAACATCGGTTAAGATTTCTTTTGACTGATAGAACCTCACTGGATAAAATTTGCACATGTACTTAATATTCCTGATCCTTGTGAACAATATTGCAAATCTCATTATAATTCATTACTATGCTTTAATATATGTGATCAAACCTTTAGTCATTTGGTGATCAAACCCTGTTTAAGTCAAAATATAACCTCATCACTAAGTGATTAAAATATCATGTTGTATTTTTGGACTAATATGCACAAACATCGAACTGCTATTGAGAAGATACAATTGCTACAAAATGTAGGGCAAGCATACCAGAAGGGAACAAAGTCGTACCCATATTTTCTAATGAGGTTATCCGATTGATACAATCCTGCATCAACCAAAATCCATATTGAATGAGAATGGGAGCTACCGAAGATTAATATAGTAGTAAAAAATCCAACAAAGAGTAAGATGTTGGAACATTTTTGAAATACATACAAATGTGAACATTTTCCGTGTCCATTCATCCTCGACAAGGAAAATAATTTCATTCCCCAAATCAGATCACCATATCTCTATTGTAGACACAGAGAGAAGGGTGAGAAAAAGCACGTAGGAGCTACCTGAGTCCGTAACTTAAATTCTGCAGCAATATCTTCCAGAGGAACGCATTTGTGCTTCTGCAATAAAATGGAAAATATTAAGATCATAACCACATTAGAAGCTCCTCTTTCAGTCCATATGTTACTATTGGATTGGAATTGCTGAAAACATAAGTCCCTTCTTCAATGTCTATAGCGCGTCTTTGAAAAGCTGAATTAATAAATCATATACCACAGAGATATTAAAGAGAGACGCAATTTCTTAGCCATGGAACAGGGAACTTGACATCCAGATGATTAAAAAAAAAAAAATCACACGAGAGCAATTAAGCAGATAGAAAATATAGTTTTGAACAGAAAAAATAACCTAGGTCCCACTGAATTTACCTTGATGTATTCCACGAAATCAAAGAGCAAACCCTGGCTTCCATCTTGTACCTCATTTTCAGTTGTACCTTCAGCATCAACTGAAAATTCCCCTTTCCACTTGTCAAACTCCAAGGCAGCAGCTGCTTCTTCCTCAGCTTTTCGAGCTTTGGCTTCTTCTTCCTAGATAAATTATATCCACATCTTTTAATGGGGCATATAACAGTCCAATACTTCAAAAACATACAAGAAATCTAAGTCAACCAACCAGCATCCTCTCTCGAGCTTCATGCTCTTCATCCTTCTTCCTCCTCATCTCATCGTAATGGTCTTGTTTTGTTCGCCTTGACTCACGAGAAGCCTCTGCGGCCTTTAAAAACAGTCATAAAGATATATAAGTGACACTCCCAAAATAGAAAAATAAATAGGAGCTTCATACGACGCCCATTGACTGAAAAATGATTTAAAAATAAAGAATGTTAGTCTCTAGTGGACTCCAGCAGTTTTTCAATCAAGATTTAATCAAAAAGGTGTACAAGACTGTTGGTCTTCAGAAAATAGGAGTCAGCTCAATGGCTCATAGTCATAGACAAACTAGATAGACACATGGAATACAATAGAATAGAAAACAGGAATAAATGGAAAAGAATCACCTGTCGTTGTGCTTCACGCTCCTCTCGTTTCTTTTCCCTTTTCTTTGACGCTTTAGCAGCATAATATCCATCTCCAGGTTCTTCATCGTCAGTTCCATCAGCAGTTTCTAAAAAATAAAAAATAGCAACAGTCTAAGCCTTCCAGGTTGAAAATTTTTATATTCCCAGATGAAGGTAATTTCTGGAAAATTTATTGGACAGGATCACATGCCATCAATAGAGAAATGCAGTTGCTACATACATACATCTATTTTCTCAAACAATGAAAATGCAGTCAACAGCATAATTAGTTAAATTCATATAGAATACGACATCAAATGCCTTAATGGTTAGTAGGGCTTAGGAAAGGGAATGAAGTTTTTTCTTGAGGGATGGTGTGAAGGGCAAGCGAGAAGCTCGTGAAAGCAGAATAAAAGAAAGATGGCCTATTTAATTCATCCAGGAAATCCAGACACAGGGTTTCTAGAAAAGTAGCTCATCAATCTCCAGGCAGGAATCTCTGAGCATTGGCTTTTCCACTTCTCTCTCTCCACTCTAACGACATCAAACAATATGGATGTACTCACATTGCCTTCCAGCATTGAAGCAACTCAACTCTTTCACCTTAGTAAGCATCAGAGGTTTACTCCAATCAAGTTCGAAATAGGACACCTTAGTTTGAATGTCATTTCACAATGCAAAGGGAAAAGGAATAAATTTACAATGACATGTACAAAATCAAAATTACAACTCGCATATGCATAATTCCTGTTTTCACAGGTCCAGAGAAGTTATACCAAGACGCCTTCTAACTGAATAATTTAGTGTGGTGTGTTGCTTAACGTGAGAAAACTTTCAAAAAAAAAAAAAAAACCCACAATAACGAATAATGGTACTCATTGCAGAAAATGCTACCAATCTCACTGGAGAAAGTCCAATTCCGCTAAAGTTTTATAATTGCTTAACAATAACACTAGAATCGTAGTAGAATTTCGCTTCAAAATAAAAGAAATACAAAAGTAAACAACCTTCTTCAGTCGCCACGGCCGACGATGTGCTGGCAACAGAAGAAGCTGCCGCCCGCCTGCGCATTCGGCGCGTACCAGTTGCCCTAACCACTCTTTCCTCTTGTACAGCCTAATTTATACATCAAAGCAAAACGAATCAAAATACAATTTATTTTTCTTATTAACGTATATCACCCCCATGATTCTAATGAATCAATTCTAAAGACCTAAAAATCTAAAAAAAATAATAATAATTGCAAATATTACGAAATATTTAGCTGAGCTTTAATGTAAGGCTGCAAAGAAGAAATTAAACCTGAGTTTCTTCTTCGTGCTGATCGGAAGAGTGAGAATCGGCGCGGCGTTTCCATAAATAAAGCGGAATTAAACATAGAAGAAGCATCATCATCAGTAATCCCACGAATATGTCCTCCATTTTTCCAGTAAAATTTGATTGCTAAAACACGAGACGATCCTTCCAGTGAAATTAATCGAATCTGCAACAGTGATAAGGCAAAATTCACTGATTCGTAAAAAACGATCAATTAAAATCCTCTCAATGTTTAGGATTTTTTGCGTTTTTCTCTCTTTTTTTTTTTTTTTTTGCCGGGTAGGGTGGGTGTGGCTGGGGGCATCGCAGTGTCTATTCCGTAACGTGTTCATGGTTGGAATTGTGAATGGGCCGAGCCGCTCGCAACTCGCGGTTTCTATTGAGATGAGTCATCAATCAAGTCGAGATCAATATTTTTATACGAGTCGAACGAGCTCGGCTCATGAGGTCCACTAGTGGACTCGTCTAGAGCTAATGATTTAGATCATTTTTGACTTATTTATGAATTTTTTCAGAAAAAGAATCGACTTGTGAACTCATGAATAAACTTGGTGTCACGGACCGCAGCTTTACTTAAATCCTGTGATCCTATCGTAGTCGCAGTTTACCCAACTTCGACCGCATTGTAAATATTTTATTTCAATTGTAAAATAGTTAAAAATTAGAAAAGTATGATACTAGAGACTTTAAACGTCTACTCCCATCACTTTGATTTTTGTTCTGAATGCTATTATAGGGGTATTAGTCTTTCAAACATTTTAAAACTTTCTAGTGTTCACCCACTGCACTAATCGTTGTAATTTTCTATTTTCGTCTATTGTAATGTTCAGTTTTCAAGTAATCAATGATCAAGTTAATTTCAATGTAAGCTTTTTTAAAATTGTAATCAAATTTACTTTCGTATTGAAACGACCGAGAGAAGATAGAAGGTAGTCTAGAGGAGCAGACTACTGCAGCACGGTGTTCCTTTCTATGCTAAGAAGAAATGTAACACGTGAAAGTTGGTATCAGAGTTGCGGTTCAAAACCTTTGATAAAAAAAGTTATGGATTAAGATCCAATTTCCTCGAACACCACGGAGGTGGTAGATATTCAAAAGATGAATACAAAACAGCACGTGGATGCGCTTGAGATGACAAACACTAAGTTGTGTTTTGCCATGGAGGGCCTCGAAGAAAAAGGTAAGGTGGCAGAGACGGAGATTCGAGAATTACACACCTAATTGGATGAAAACGAAGAGGCTTGCGCAATTATGACTGAAGCTGTTGCTATCATACCTGCTCTGTAGAATGAGATGGGAGCGTTGAAAGCTCAGTTACTTGTACTTCAACACGCGGTTGGCAATAGGCAAGCCACCGCACAAGAGTCTGTGCATAGGCTCAGAATTCTAGAATCGTGTACCTATGGAGGGGCACACGATGCTAAAGAAATTGAGAACTTCTTGTTCGATATGGAACAATACTTTCTTGTGACTTCGATCCAAGACGAAGCGAAAAAGGTCACAACAACTACCATGTATCTCAGTGGGGATGCAAAGCTATGGTACGGACGAATTATGTTGATATTCAGGTCAACATGGTCCGAATAGATTCTTGGAATCTTCTCAAGGAAGCACTCAGATCTCAGTTTTTCCTAGAGAATGTGGAATATAAGGCATTTCGGACCTTACGAGAACTGAAACACACAAGCTACATTAGGGAGTACGTGAAAGCATTTTCAAGACATATGTCGAATATCCGAGATATGTCGAAAAATGATAAGCTATTACCTTCATGGAATGGTTGAAACCGTGGACACACCCATAGCTTCAGAGGTATAAGGTTACCGATTTGAACACGGCCATGGGAGCCGCCGAATGTGTAAATGACTATCGACCGAAATCTAGAAAAGATTGGCCTTCAGGGAATAGTCAATCTGTTAGAGGTGGGAACAGACCTTACAGACCCAGCTCAAACTCAAATAGGGGAGAGCATTACTCTCAAACTAAGGAACCTATCAAAACATCAGTCAATAATACTATCACGGCAGCACCAACAATAACTGGAATAAAGGAAAAGCAACATGGCAAATCTGATGTCACTCCTAAATTGATGTGCTTTTTATGTGAAAGACCTCATCGGGAGTCGGAGTGTCCTCAAAACGGATGGTAAATGCTTATTGTCAACTAGCAGGTGGTGGATCGATTTCAAAGCAAGATGCCCTACAAGCTAGCTATCATAGCGAGACCGATTTCGAAGAGGATGAAGATGTAGTGGGTACATTCTTACATCAGTGTAATGCAATATCGCACCAAGCAACTAAAAGGGATGATGTCCCCTCAAAAGAGCCAAAGATGGAAGAATCTAAGGCTCGCATTTGCAGGGCAAAAGGCCTAATGTAATTGATGTGAAGATCAAGGAAAGTCAACCAGGGCTATGGTGGATCCTAACGCTACCCACAACTACCTCGCAAGTACCGAAGTAGAACTACTTGGACTTGTTCTGGAGAAAGTTAGTGGAAAAGTGAAGGCAATCAACTTTGTTGCTCAACCAATAGCTGAAATAGCAAAATCCGTGGCAATTAAAGCATGTCCTTTTGAAAGAAGGACAAATCCGTCGACAGTTCAAATAGATTATTTCAAGTTCATTCTGGTATTGGAATTTCTTCGGGATACTAAGACAACAGTGTTGTCGTATGCTGATTCTCTGATGATGATGGGTAGTAAACCATACGTCATCACTACTTAAGGTGGGAAGATGGGCGAAAAGAGTATCTCGGCCAGCAATATAGTAAGGGTTTCAAGAGGAATTAACCCTCATTTTTGTGCACTCTTCAACTAGAGAAGATTGAAGAGGCGACTAGTCCTATTCCAAAACCTGTCAAAAGTGTGTTAAGTAATTTGAGGACATCATGCCGGAGGAGTTACCAAAGAAATTGCCACTAAGAAGGGCAATCGATCATGAGATTGAACTCATTCCAAGTGTCATACCTCCCGCCACGGCACCTTATCGTATGTCTCAGTCAGAGCTTGAAGAGTTTCGAAAATAGTTGGGAGAAATGTTGGAAAGTGGGATTATCATGCCTGCAAAATCACCATATAGAGCTTTCGTGTTGTTTCAGAAAAAGGCCGATGGTTTCCTCAAAATGTGCTGCAACTATAGAGCCTTAAACAAGATCGATGTAAAGAATAGTTACCATATTCCGCTAGTCCCAATTGCTTCGATCAACTTAGCCGGGCTAGGTACTATACAAAGATTGATCTTAGGTCTGGATACTGGTAAGTTCAGATCAATGAGGGAGATGAAGCGAAGATTACGGTGGTAACCAGATATGGAGCTTTCGAATTCAAAGTGATACCTTTTGGCCCGACAAATGCTCCAGCAACATTTTGTACGATGATGAATCAGGTACTTCACGAGTTTTTGGATGATTTTGTTGTGGTGTACCTAGATGACATAGTCATTTATAGCGAGACCTTGGATGAACATGTGCAACATGTAAGACGGGTTTTTAATCAGCTACGAGAGAATGAACTCTACGATAAACCGTCCAAATGTTCATTCACTCAGACATCAATTAGTTTTTTAGGTCACTTCATCGAGCAAGGTAAAATATGTATGGATGCGAAGAAGGTTACAGCCATCAAAGACTGGTAACCGCCAAAGAATGTACATGATGTACATTCATTTCTCGGGATATGCAATTACTATTGTTGATTTGTAAAGGGATATTCAGAAATTGCATTGCCCCTTACGGAATTGACAAAGAAGGATAAGGATTGGGACTGGTCATCCCAATGTCAAAATGCTTTCGAAAGATTGAAGAAATCAATGTGGACGAACCCGATGTTAGCCTTACCGGATATGACCAAACCTTTCGAAGTGCATACCGATGCCTCAGACTTTGCACTTGGTGAAGTCCTTATACAAGAAAGACATCTGGTAGTGTATGAGAGTCGAAAGCTGAATTCGACAGAACGTCATTACTTGGCGCACGAAAAGTAGTTGTTGGAGGTAGTTCATTACGTTAGAGGATGGTGTCACTATTTGCTTAAGTCTCCATTTATTTCGAAGACGGATAATACTGCAATGAGTCACTTCATGTCTCAACAAAAACTTTCAAGCAAATAGGCTTGTTGGCCGGAACTTCTTTTAGAATTCAGTTTTATGCTAGAGTATCGTCCTGAATCTAGCATCATGTTGCTGATGCTCTTAGCTGCCGGGCCGACTTGGCCACCATATGTTCTATGGCTACTCTTTCTGAGAGCACAGTTACTACAAACACAAGGGACCAAATTCGGGCACTTTTGGCTAAGGACCCGGCTACTCAGTATTTAAGTAGGGCAAAACTCGTCAGTTCAGCTCGATGAGGGCCTAGTAAAGACTAAAGGAGACCGCCTTTATGTTCCTAAAGGCGAAGATTTGAGAAAGTCATTAATCACGGAATGCTAGGGCACTATTTGGGTAAGGCATCCTAGAGAGGAGCGCACTTTTACACTACTGCAACGTGCATACTATTAGCCTCAAATATGGTACAATATTACAACTTGTGTAAAAACTTGTCTTGTATGTCAGCAAGATAAGTCAGATCATCAGAAAAAGACAGGCTTGCTAGAGCCACTTTTCGTCCCAACTAGACCATTCAAGAGTGTATCGATGGACTACATTACCAGTTTGCCAAAGGTTGGAGATTTTAGCACCATCATCATCGTGGTAGACCGTCTATCTAAGTATGCAACATTCATCGCAGCGCCCAAGTATGTATTAGTTGAAGAGACGGGTCAACTCTTATTCAGACATATTGTTAAATATTGGGACTGCCTAAAGACATCGTCAGTGATCGGGATCCTCGATTCACTGGCATATTTTGGACCGAGTTGTTCAAACGTCTTGGTTCAACTTTGAGCATGAGCGCTAGCTTTCAACCACAATCTGACGGATAGATGGGGCGCTTCAATTCTATGTTGGAAGAATATCTTCAACACTTTATCTCTAATTCGCAGAAAAATTGGGTGAAACTTTTGGATACAGCTTAGATGTGTTTCAATGCCCAAAATAGCTCTTCCACCAATAAGAGTCCTTTTGAGATTGCTACTGGCCAGCAATCGTTACTCCCTCGTACGGTAGATATCGATCAAAGTATCAAGTCCCCTCAAGCAAAAAGCTTCTCTCAATAGTGGAAATGAAACATTGAAATTGTTCGGAGTTATCTTGAGAAAGCTCAGAAACAGTACAAGAAGTCTGCAGATCTAAAGCGATGTTTCTTTGAATTTAATGTTGGAGATCTGGTAATGGTGAAACTTCCTGACAAAAACTGTTAAAAACTGACAAAAGGGAAAAATTCAAGATTGGTACCAAAATATATTGGACCATTACCCATCGTGAAGAAGACTGACAAAGTCGTATACATAGTTGCACTCTCTTCATGGTGCAAAATCCAAAGGTCCTTCATGTTGACGTACTCAATACATACTTTGCCATAAGGAGGATGCATCCAGAAATGAACCAAAGCGACCTGTGTTTGAACTGAAAAGAGTTGGAAAAAAGGTTGTTGAAGAGATTTTTGACCATCGAACTACTCGAGCTTCTAGAAAATATCATCAAGAGTACTTGGTCAAATGGAGAGGATAGATCAGTGAGGGGAATACTTGGGAAAGTGAAAAAGACATTGAAACTTTCAAACCATTAATTGAAGCATATCATTCATTGATGGCTTAGAGGACGTCGCCAAAATAAATGGGGGAGACTGTCACGGACCGCAACTTTACTTAAGCCCCGTGACCCTATTGTAACCACAGTTTGTCCAACTTCGACCGCACATTGTAAATATTTTATTTCAATTGTAAAATAGTTAGAAATTAGAAAAATATGATTCTAGAGACTTTAAACATCTACTCCCGTCACTTGAGTTTTTGTTCTGAATGTTGTTAGAGGGGATATTAGTCTTTCAAATATTTTCAAGCTTTTTAGTGTTCGCCTCCTGCACTAGCCATTGTAATTTCCTGTTTTTGTCATTGTAATGTTTAATTTTCAAACAATGATCAAATTAATTTCAATGCAGTTGAATTTCATGTTGTAATGTTTCTTTAAATTGTAATCAAATTTACTTTCGTCCCGAAATGATCGAGAGAAGGCGGAAGGTAGTCTAGCGGAGCAAACTACTACCGCACGGTATCCATTTCTGTGTTAAGAAGAAAAGTAACTCGTGAAACCTGGACTTGTGTCCTAGTCGAACTAAACTCGAGCATATAAGAGTTGAGTTGATTTATTTATATAGGTTAGTTGCTTCTTTGCAATCCATTATTATCCCCTTGTAATTCAAACATCAAACTTGAATTTTAATAATAAATTTTTTAAATACAAAATTAATATCTATTTATCTACTACTCATTTGCATCACATTATAATTCCAACAACCTATAACGAAATCCAAACAATCATAAACGCAAAGAATGGACTCCATTATTTCAATTTATAACCAGAGAAATAGTAATTTTTTGAGAAATGTGTAATTATAAAAATTAGATTTATACGTAATATTATTTTATTGAAAAAAATGTGAGTGATAAGGAGAGAAAAATGAATTTTAATTTAATGGGGCCAAGTTAAATATTATATATTTACTATTTTTTTTAAAAAAAATTGCTATCTTATGAAGCTGTTTGATAATTTATATACGTGTACCCGTTAGTTCGGTTCCACGTGGACTTGAGATTTTTTCTCTCTTCAAATCGATGGTTTGGTTTTAAGTTTCTATTTTAAAAAATCGCACCAAATCGTACCAAACAGTTTTTTTTTCTAATTAAAAAAATAATTTTATTAAATTATAAATTTTATAGTTTTCAAGAAAAAAATACCGATTTATAGTTGGAAATATATCCTTATTATTGTTGTTGTCGTCGTCGTTATTGTTGTTGTTTTTGTTACTATTTGACCATGCTACAAGTTAAATGAGCGGCTTGTGATGCTTTTTCAATCTAACTCGAAGGCTCTATCGTCCATTGCACCACCACATAAAATATTTATGACAGCACACATTTTTCTTTATTCGTTCATTCCACTCATATCCCAATTACTCGCTTCTCCTTATATTAGAAACCATCGATATTTTTCTATAAAATTCTCGTGCTTCCTCTTCAATACAAGCATAATGGTAAAAACTACGGAACTAGTGCATTGTGGAATCATTTCATGCAGTTGTAAAAGAAGCATTCATATATGGTTCAAGATAAAAGCAAAAAAAAAGAAAAAAAAAAATATTAGTTGTCCCATTTTCTAACCGTTAATGTTGCTTGTTTTTGTTGATGAAGGGGTGTTGGCGTGCTATTGCTACTTTTGCTAATGAAGCCTCAAGAGATGCTACTCTTCTATATGTTGCTTGTAAAAGCTTGAGTGGAAAAGTTATCGCCATATGCTAAATACTAACTTACTACTACTTTTCTACATTTTTGTTTGTATTTTGAATTTCAGACAAATATAAATGTCATTTGACATTATTAATTCTCGTTTAAACTTATATATTATCTTGTTTTAAATATATTACTATAATGTTTATAGGTAAACAACAGATTAAAATTGAACTAAACCGCAAATAATGGTTTGATTTTGTTTGAAAAATAAAATGATTTGGTTTGGTTTGCAAAAATTTCAAATCGCGTGAAAATGATTTGAATTGAAAATATGGTACAACCCATCTAAATCGAATTGCGTTCACTCGTAGTAAAACGTGATAAATTACATAGACAAACTAACAAATTTATGGACGTCCTTGTTCCTTCGAGCCATTTTCAGCCTCAAATCCCCTAGTGTCCAAGTGAGTGATTTGATTTTGGCAGTTGGGGGTTTTGAGACAAGTAGGGAGGTGTAGTCCCGAGATACTTCTTATAATGGTTACTGGGCGTCAAGAAAAGATGACAAAACTAATATGGCATTACCACCCTCGTAGATTTGTATCAAGTGCTTAGTGGGTATCAAGTCCGTGTATCGCATATGGATCATACTCTCCTTTCCATGTGTTATGACAAGGTAGTCAACAGTTAGACGTAAATATATATTATCTAAAAGTGCATCAATAAAATCATAACGTGTAAGTATTGTGTAGCATCCTACTCATCAGCATGTGAGTTTGCCGAATGTTTCTGACTTGCCTGCCTGTGCAAGGAGAGATGGCTGTCCACCTGTCCCTGCTATACAAGACCTTGAGGGCTGCACGGGCCATCCGTGAAACCTTGTTAGGGAGAGGATTGGAAATGAGGAGTGCCACAGGTCAGTTGAGTCACAATGATGGAAAGAGCTCAGACTTACAGACGTCCCGCCAAACATAAAGGTATTCGCTTGAGACACTCACCAAGCGGTACTAACGGGAGTTAACATGGCACGTCGAAAATTAGTGCAAGTTAAGTGCACATTGAGCATGAAGACATTAAGGCAAATGATGCAAAAGGGACTTAAAAGTAGTAATAAATACTGCCAAAGTTCATACCACAGAGAACAGTAAAAAACACTGAAGCAGTCACTAAAAGCCTCTCTCATCAAGAGATGTACAACAGTACTTTTTATTCACATCCCTTCACTTACTACAACTTCATTAGTACCCTTCAAAACTACTCTCTTCAAGCTTCCACAATCTCATTTCCATCATCAGCAGCAGCCAAGATCAGCTCAGGTTGGACATTTCCCACATTCGACCCGTCCAACTCGTTAGGCAGCCCCAAGGATCTCAAAGCAAGGTGAGCAGCCTTCTGACCCGATATCATCATCGCTCCAAAGGTAGGACCCTGCATCATAAAAATCATGATTATTAGTTTCTATTTTAAAGTTACCGAGAACATTACAATATGACTTAGGCCTTGCTCATATGCAGCTTATTAGGATATGTTTGGCAGAACTTCTAAAAAGTCAAAAGCTGCTTCTGATACTACTAAGTTATTTTTTTGAAAATAGTTTTTGAAAGTCGACAAGAGCTTCCAATTTCCTCTAAAAGCTTTTTTATATAACAAGCAGAAGCCCTCCAAATGAACCCTTAGCCTCTTTAGTCTAGGAATTAGCTTTTGACTCTCCAAAAGCCCCGATGAATGGGCACTTACCATTCTCGGTGCCCCATCAATCTCTGCAACCTCCATCCCGGTAACTATCATCCCGGGCACGATCTCTCGAGTTAGCCTAACAATTGCATCTTCAGCAGTGTTCATGTCCAAGGCCTTCATTCCCGGAACATTGTCTATCATGCCGATGCTCTTGAGCCTCTTAACCCCGGTGGCGCCAAATGGACCATCGTGTCCACACGAGCTCACCACCACTTTAGCCTCCATCACATTCGGGTCCATACACGACTGTGTGTCATGGTTCATGGACACCAAAGCCCAGTTCGTTACAACGCCACTAACACGACCTCCCTTCACAATCAAATCCTCGGCAGCAACAGCATTGAAAAGTTTGACATTTGGCCTAGCCAAGAGCTTGCTCATGATCGTAGAAGTGAAAAGGGCAGCATGCTTGATGACCACGTAGTCGTCTTGTTCATCATACTCAATCTCGAGCTCATCAAGGAAATGATGTGCAGGCTTGCGGACCACCATAGCAGAGAAGAGCTGGCCTCCGAGCCACGCGCCGCCACCAGGACTCACAGATTGCTCAATTATAGCCACCTATACATCGAACAGTGAGATATACAAGGACGCAATTGTAGTTTATACAACACTATTCACAATCAATCTGATTAAAATTGGATTTGAGGGCGGGAATTTCAATCTGGGTTTTTGAAATTTAAACAGATTTCCTTTCCATTAAACCAGCATCCAATAAGCAAATAAATCCAATTCGCATTTACATATAGATCCAAAGAACAGTCCCACAATTATAATATGAAGTGGGTGAACATACCTGTACGGATGGGTTCTTGCTGAGCTCGTAGGCACATGAGAGTCCGGCAGAGCCAGCTCCAACAATTACGACATCAGTGTCAGCATAGGTGATCATGTCCATCATATACCTGCGAGTCATTTCCCTTGAAACAATCGACTCTTTAATCGGCTGAAATTCAAAGGATTTCAGATCATAAGGCGGCGAGGAGGCCGAAATCGAAAGGTTCTGTGAAGTGGATTTGATGGGTTGCACCCTGATTGGGGAAGAAATTGGTATTCCATTGAAGGAGGATTTGTTGGCATCCAGGAAAGTGGTTTTTGAGGCCAAAGTAGAAGTCATGGTCGCCATTTTTTTTTTCCCGAGAAATACAGAGGATTTTTCTAGATTGATGACTGAGAGTGTGAGAACAGAACGAGGGAATGGGTTTATAGGGCAGAAGACGAGAAAAAATCTGGGGGAAAATTGCATTGTTGGTCCATCATTTATTGATATAACAGCAAGTTCATCTCCTATTTTTTTACTTTCCTAATTTTTTTGCAAGGGTCATCCTAACCTTTTAAATATTTCATCATGATTCTTGTTTAACAGAAATAGTCAAAGTTAATCCCAAAAATAAACTTTAGTTCCTCTTGCTAATCCGACAATTTTCGACATAAAGAAAGGAAAACAAGGAATAAGCGATGTCTTTTGTCTCTGACGCGAGTAAGATAAGAAAACAAGATTGACTTCAATAAAAAAAAAAAAAACTACAAAAAGAGAGAGGGAGAGAGAGATTAGATTTGAAGTTTGAAAGATTTATCGCTTATATTCAACGAAGCAAGACGAAGCAAAATATGTCAAACATATTTTGGGATTTGCCACCACCTTGGCAATAGGATAAGGTAGGATAACAGACATTGATGGGATGAATTTCTTCTTTGACCTTTTATCCTGCGGAAATCTCTACCTATTTCGTCTTTTCATTTTTTTTATTTTTCCGAAGGGGTTGAATTATCTTTTCAACAAAAAAAAAATGTCATTTTTAAAAGAAAATTTTACAAAATCCTTGAACAAGGCCAGACCATGCACTTCTTTTAAAGGTTAGAGACTACTCAAATAAAAACAGATTGGGAACCAATTGACTAGTACATCATTAGATTGGGCACCAACATTACAATTTTCCTAAAATATCTTTTATGGGTTGATGACACGTGGGAAGAGGATAGGAATTGAAGGGTCTAGATTTGATGATGGACATACATTTTGTCTTCCCCGTGCATGTTGGGCATGTCATTTCGTGACCACACCACTCTTGTTACCTTCTGGTCACGTAAAGTCACATTATGTGGACATTTTCGAAAAACACAAGATATGTGCTGCGTCATATGTCAAAATATCTTTGTCTTGGACAGTTTTTCGAGAAAATTTCTTCTTGGCTTTTCACTTTTTTCAGAATACTATATATTATTCATCGACATCTATTGCTATCCACCACTACCATTAAATATTAAAGAAAACATTACAGTTTTTGAACCAAATAAGGATCCCATGGCATATGCTTTACTGATGTTACTTGAGTGATCCAAAATTTGAAGCGTCATTATTTGAATGTACAATCTTACCATATAGAACCGTCTCGTTATATATTACTGTCTCTTTGGAATGGTGTCAAATTACCAAATTCATGTCTCTTGTAATTCTTCAGCTTGTGCTTACTTCGCCTAGTGGAATATAACGCTAGGACGCCCACTAACCATGGTAGTAGGTTTGAATCCTACTTGGGAGAGATGAATTCATAATAAAGGGTCTATCTTATTTACCCTCCAGTCGAAGCCTACTTACCATATAACCGATACATTAAAATCACAAATGTCGAATATAAACACAGGTACAATCTGGAAGAAAACATTCAAATCCCGAAAGCCACAAGTCCATGAACGCTAGAAGAAATCCTGTAAACATCAGGCACCACACTAGTAGAACTTTGAGATATCAGAAACAAAGGGCATATTAGACGAGCATACGAGTACTATTAACTACAATAAGTACGTCGATATATCATGTATAGCATTTAGACCAAGTCTAAATAACCAGTGTGAATTTTTATGTATAATCCTTTTTCACAATCCCAGCTTATTTTCAAAACGAAAAGATTAAAATAGCAAATATCAAGGAATGTAGAATACCATCTAATGTTAGTTGTTTATATTCATCTCCTTACTTCCCCAAGATGGCCTTTAGTACAAGTGTACAACTTTCCTCCACTTTACTCCATTCAATTTTTCATTTTTTTCTACAGTTTTCCTTTTTAATAAGCCATTCTCGCATGTGACGAGTTCTAGTAATGAAACAGCTAAGAGTTATCACCTGAACAAGAAAGATAGATGCATTCTTCCGCTGATGGCCTTGAAGTTGAATAACCTTTAGAAGAGAGGCATGTTTGAATGTGAAAATAGAAATGCAACAAATCAAGGGGGATGGGGACACGAAACACTTCATACAGGATGCTTCAGAAGCAATACAAACCTGGCCTAGTTCTGGGTCCTGGACAACGGTACCATTGCAGCAAAACTCTTTATTCAAGTCCTTTTTTATTATAGCTGAATTCTTTCTGTTGACCTCAAAAAATGGATTCACCACAGAGCCAACAGGAGAAGTCTTCACGTCAAATCTGCCCTGCACGAGTCACACAACGTCGTTACACGTGGCCTTTCCCAAAAGAGGTGGGAACGGTCACGGGCACTCCGACGGTCAAGTCAGCTTAGGATCGACTGGAAATTAGCTCACCGGTCTTCAAGTTTTCACTCGAAGGTGACTTATGAAGTGTGGGGACCAAGTGTCAATATGAGGGAGAAAAAGAGATGGTACCAGGTTGGCAATTTTTTGGAAAAGATTTCCCTCCTTTTTTCGAGCACAAGGGTGTAGTATTTATACCGGGTGTGAGAGGAGGAGGGCCGTTGGATGAGGAGGTACGTGTAATTAGATCATTAAGGCCCGTCCCATCATAGGTGTCAACTTGTCTTTCCGTAGGTTGGCTGGCATTGAATGCTTCTGGCTGAATTGACCGTTTGGGTCCTGCCACACATCCCATCAGTCACATATTTGACTGGAAAGATCTCTGTACGGGAGATCTTTGCTGGGGCGAGGCAGGAAGGGGCGAAGTGCCGAGCTCCGCATCCGCAGTGCGTTGCGGAGGAGTCCGGTTTCTCAACTGTAACGCAAACAGCTCGTCCTATGCGCAATCGTCTCGGTCAACGTGTGTGGCACGTCACTATGCCGACACGTGGAGTTCGAGCTGCTGGGTCGGTTCGTACCCGTAACACTTTCTTTAATCCCTGCACAGTTGTTAGGCTTTTCCTACCATTTGTCTGTTGTATACGTATATGAATATAGTCTTGTGACCCAGCACTGGAGTTATCAGCATTTGCATCTTCACATCGCAATGAAAAACTCAGGTAAGCCATTTGCCAGAAAGAGAGAGGATTTCTCTATGCTACTATACTTTTTCACCAATTTTATCTAGCAAAACCAACAGAGGGCAGTAACTACAGACTCCTATTCATTCCCCCTTTTTGTCAGAAAGACTTATTTCTTCCCTTTACTACTATATTTCTTTACCAAATTTATCTACTTAATTTTCACTTATTATTCAAAGGAAATGGTAATTCTTCCTTGAATCAAAGCTAGAGAACAAATAAAGCAGAACGTAGCATTATACAAAAAATAAAAGAAATAAAATAACAGCATACCAAAAGTTGTAGGAATCTGGATATCAAGATCAGACGTAAAATTTGAATGACTTCCGAAATTAGATTTGAAACTCAGACCTGGACAACAGAAAAAAAAAATCACAAATATCAACAGTCAGCACACAAGACAAAATTTAAACAAATGCAAAATCGTGAAGCTGATTTTAATGCTGAGACGTAGACAGAAGAACAAAATAATATTGTGAATGACAATAACCAATCAAACTAATAATTATCAACAAGAAAAACACGATCAGTAAGAAAACTTCACAATGCAGAAGAACACAATCCCAGATTGACTAAAGAGCGCAACGGGTACAACATCTTCTTCTCTCATTCCATACCTTGTGTGATGAACGTGTACACAAATGATCTCACAATTGACGTGTCACACTACAAAATATGTAAAGGATGAAAAAGTAAATTTGTTGGAGACTATACACAAAAGTGATGTCCAAATTGCATCAGTTGATCTTCAAAACACTCAAAAGGGAATGGGAACCAACATCAGATGTTGAGTTAATGTGTAATTAGTTATAGTTGACGTTTCCAAGAACGGATGTTGAGTGTCAGAATATGTGAAGAAGAACAAAGTAAACTAGTTGGAGATAATACTGATCAGAACTTTGCTTCTGGGCCAGGCTCAAAGCCAGGCCAAGAAACATTAGCCTACTGATTAAAGTCCTGTCCAGATTGTATCGATTGATTCTTCAAAAATCACTTGAGGGAACGGGAACCAACAACAGATGTCAAGTATCATTAGCTAAACTTGACTAAATGGGATTATGAAGTCTCCAATGACTGAAATCTCATAAAAACTCAAGGCGAAGAATTCCGGTGAATACTTGCAATATCCCATTATTCCTACATGATAGAAGCCAATCTTAGTATTTGAAAAAATGTACAAGGTCATAACCTATCATTTGCACATAAAATCAGTATAGATATTCTGGCCACCAAGGTTAGAGTTAGGGGCTTTTCTTCACTGAGTTACGTAGAGGGCAGCGAGAGTTTCAAGGTGGTGTGTTGGTCCAGTGGTTTTGGCGGCCGGAAAGTGGTTGAATCTCGTCCCAAAGTGGGCATCTCGTACAACACAAAACTGTCGATTGTGTGAGAGGCTCACTTTGGGACGAAATTCTGCCCACCATGGTTAGAGTTAGGGGAAGTTCTTAGATGAGTTGCGTACAGGGAAGTGAGGGCTTCATGGTGGTGTGTTGTTCCTGTAGTTTAAGTACGAGAGGCCCACTTTCAAAATCGATGAATAATAAACTTTCAAGTATAGCTTGGATAATTTTAAAAATCGCTACTCAAACAACTCAAAATCAATTCGTTCATAAACGTTTAGAATCGATACTTTTAAAAACACTCACGATCGATACTGCGAAACTTCAAGTAGGCCTTTAATCTAATCCCATAATAATTTCAATTCATTTCCCTGATGCCATGAAAAAATATGAAGAGCGATTTATGTATTTCTTCACGCTTTTTGTTCACTGCCATGCGCTTTCAGAAAGCGGGTTCGTTCATCACTTTCATCGGCTCTCACAGTAGGATCTTCATTTTTACAACTACCGAAAGCAAAATAAAATAAAATCTGAATTCTCTCCATGGCTCCCGTCGCTCCAAAGTCCGGCGACGCTATTTTCGCCAACGTTGAACGCGTGGTAAGTATAATTTCTCAAAATAATCGATCCTAATTTTTACCGTTTGATCCTGATCGCTGTACCATGTAATTTGGTGAAATCTTGGTCAATTAGTGTTGTATAATATTCACAGAATGCGGAGCTCTTCACTCTGACTTACGGTGCTATAGTGCGCCAGCTTCTCACCGATCTGGAGGAGGTGGAGGAGGTCAACAAACAGCTCGATCAAATGTGATTGATTTTTTAATTAATTTTAATTCTTATTGAAAGCAATGATTTTGCTAATTTTGTTGTAAATAAACTTGTTTTCATGACTATTTGATTATCTGAAGTAGTATTTCTTCCTTGAATTTGGAGTACTTGAGTTTATTGCAGGGGCTATAATATGGGGGTACGGCTAGTGGATGAATTTCTAGCGAAATCTAATGTGTCGAGATGTGTTGATTTTAAGGAAACAGCTGAAGTCATTGCCAAGGTTGTGTACTCTTACTGTTTATTCTGGTTTGTTATTATTCATTTAACGAATTTCAGCTGTTCTGAATTTTTAGATTATAGTTTTCATCCAATACAGAATTTAGACCTCAGTATCAGTGACCTGGAAAAAAAAGATAAAAGTAAGATAAAGTGCAGTCTGATCCCATCACGTCTTCCAATTCCTTCTTTTAAAGGACAAATGGAAAATATATATTGCCTTTTATATGAGGATCAACTAATGACTTGAAAATAGACTAATAAAGAATGCAATGTGAGTGTTCTAATTCCAGACAATTTTTGGTTACTAGAGGAAGTTTACATCTTTTCGAAAAAAAGCAGTTTTAGGAAGTAAAGAGGATCTAGATTAATTGATGTTGTAATCATCTGCTAATGCACTGTATGGTGACTTCTGAATTAATGGATTTTCTGTTTTAACTGTTTAATTGATGTTGTAATCATCTGCTAATGCACTGTACGGTGACTTCTGAATTAATGGATTTTCTGTTTTAACTGTTTAATTCTCTGAGTCATGCCTGGGAGGTTTGTGAGTTATTGTATAGTTGGTTCCTAAAATACAGCTTATTGAATTCGAGATAAGTCTGTAATATTGCTCCTAATTGTGGGATATTGAATCAGCTCACGTAGATTTTGTATATAAGATACACATGGGGAACTATGATCCCATCTTATTTTATGTTAATAAAGCCACGTGATTTAGCTGGAAAAAGTGGATAACTTTCACACTTTCAACTGCATATTTTCTCAAATAATCCATGAGAGCTGATAATCTAGAAAAATGTGTTTCCACGCCTCTGGAGCTTATTTATAAGCACATTTTAATGAATCCCTAAATGTTCTACCTATTTCCATCAATTGACTATGTCAATGTAGCATTCATCTCCTTACTAGATCATTTCATTATTTTTAGAAATCTAAAGTTGAACTGCGACAAGTATCATTTTGGTCTATTTTGCCCATATTCTGTGCTAAAATTCTCTTTCTATGGCCTGGGACTGGTGTCATTGTGCAATGGAATGCCTGTTTCAGACATAATGTGTATGCTAGGTTGGAAAAATGTTGAATATTCCTTTGGTCCTTCCAGTAGTTTTTTCAGTATGAAATTGTAGGGGCAAAAAAGTGCTGGCATTTTGAAATATTGTGTTGTTGTATACATGCTGTCGGTTTAAGTTGATTATGCATTCACTGGCTCTCTCCATTTGGCATCCCATGATATTAGACCAGCATGTTCGGCAGCATAGTTTCATCTCTTATTAAGATATAAAATCATTTGAAATGGCATCTTCTGTATTAATTGGCCTTAGTATCTATTTTGAAATGTTTGGTTCATTAAGTACATTATTAAAATGTCATATGAACAGGTTGGATTCAAAATGTTCCTGGGAGTTACTGCATCAGTCTCCAACTGGGATGCTGAGGGTACAACATGCAGTATAATTTTGGAGGATAATCCTCTTGTAGATTTTGTTGAGCTTCCTGATACCTGTCAAGGTCTATATTATTGCAACATTTTAAGTGGAGTTATCAGAGGAGCTCTTGAGATGGTGAGCTGCCCTCCTCTATGAACATCTTATCCTTACCATATAACGATGTTGTTTTTGGAGTGGGCATCTTCATAAATTTGTTTATCTCTTTATATGATTGAGAATCTGTTTTGATTATAACAACTGATTGCTGAGTAGATCTCGGACCTATGATATATTCCCGAAACTTACACAGAAAAAAAGAAATGAGTTAGACAAAAAGATAAGCAACTTGGACTGAAAAATGATGGTTTTGGAGTGGGCATCTGCTACATGCATCTTCATAAATTTGTTTATTTCATTATATGATTGAGAATTTGTTTTATTATTGTGAAATTTGCCATTGAGTATGTTGGTTGTTGAACCTTCTCCCCTATTAAAACTATTTATTATGACAAAAACTTTATTAGGGAGAGAGGGCTGGGAGAGACGGGGGGATCAGGTATCTAGGGGGGAAATGACAGAAATGCCACTCTTGTTTCGGCCAATAGAAGACAATGTAATCCATCTGCTCAACGATGTTTGATGTTAATCTTTGTCCGCCTAGCATTTTCTTATCGATATAATTTGTTATTGTCGTTAATTTGATTGAGACGAACAACTCTACCACGTTTAGAATAACGCCTGGGATAGCGAACCCTACTTGGAGGTGACATTCAATTCTTCTTTCTTCCTTTAGGTGTCAATGAAAACTGAAGTCACGTGGCTGCGAGATATGCTCAGAGGGGATGATGCATTTGAGTTGCAGGTGAAACTTCTGAAGCAAGTTCCCGAGGAGTATCCATACAAGGACGACGAGTAACGTGCTTCCTTTTCCTCTAGAGATTCAATCTACTATTTTTGTAATTTTACCCTTCTTTCTAGACCTATGCAACTTTCAATGCTAAGAAGCCCTTTGCCAAATTTTTTGGTAAAGTTACTTGAAAATTTCTTTCATGCTAATTTCAAATGTAGACGTTTGGTGGTGTTATTTGTAGGTTCGCTGTCTAGGGTGCTTGACGAGTAGATAATATTATAGTTACAGTACTTGTTTATGATGATCCCAGCACCATCACTCTACCTTCGATCTAAATTTTTTTTTATTTGTGCTAGTATAAAACATGTGCGTTATACTTTATTTATAACCATATTTATGTAGAATGTACTTACATAGATGATGTTGGTATAGTAAAATCAAATTTCTCGGTTTAATTCAATTCAAATAAGGAAATCAACCGGTAAGTGCGAAGTTTTACCAAGTCATTAGCATGGGTTTGAGCCTCCATTGGAGAGTTAAAAATGAAATGAAAGAAAAAATGGCATTGCAAATGTTATTTTTCTAATTTTTTTTTTCTTTGTATACTTTTCCAAGTAAATTTTTCCAGCAGTTACCAGCAACGAAATTTACAATGAAGAAAAACGGACCAATTAAAATAAAAAGAATATGACCGTAATTCTCGGGATTCCTTTGCTATTATTTTATTACAAAAAAAAAATGAAAAGAAAAGAAAAAGGAAGAAGACTTTTAGGCAACTCGATCCAGTGGTTGACTTGAAGTCTTGAACTAATATTCCACTGATTGATACTCTGCAAAGCCATATTTCTTCGCTATATATCGCTCCACCGCGAGTATATTTTCCGGCATGGCGGAGAGCGGCAGCGGTGGGTGTGTCAACTGCTGTTGCAGCTTCATATTCACCTCAGGTTTGACAGCTCTCTTCTTGTGGCTAAGTCTACGTACCTCAAAACCGACTTGCTCCGTCCAGAACTTTTTGGTTCCTTCACTCAACAAAACCGACAACTCCACCGCCACCAGGAACAACCACACCATTTTCTTTGACATCAAGCTGGATAATGGGATGAAAGACAAAGGCGTAAACTATGATACCATAAATTTAACTTTTTTCTATGTTCCAAATTCTAGCTTTCCTATAGCCAGTTACACAGTGCCAGGGTTCTACCAGGGTCACGGTAAGCATACTCACCGGAAAGCGGTGGTGGAGGCTAATGGAATGCCGTGGGAGGCGGCTTTTGAGGCTGTTTCAAATGGGTCCACGGTGGCTTTTAGAGTGGGATTGGCCACTAGAGTGAAGTTCAAGATCTTGTTCTTTTATACCAAGAGACACAATCTGATTGTGAAGGGGGATATACCGGTTAACGACTCCGGTGAGAAAGTGAAAAAAAAAAAAAAAGGTATCAAACTCAAGTCGAACGCACCACATCAGTTGAGCCATAGGCTGAGACTGGAATTTTTGGTGGTTATTTTAACTGTCTTGATAATCTTTTTGCTGTAATTCTTTGGTTAGTTCATTTTCTAGAATCAGCTTTGATTTGAGGATCCTATATTTACATGAAATGTGTTTGGTTGGGATAATTACATATGAAACCTCTCATGTTTGCTGCTTTAGTACTTGGTTGAAACCCAATAATTAGTCTACAGTAGAATAGATGACATCTTACATGCTTGAAGGCACAATTTACATAGTAAATCTTCATACGATTTTGATTTCCTCTATCTTACAAAAGTTCAGGTAGCATAGAGTACGTGCAATGTGTATCCGAGAAATCGACTAGCTTAGATCCAACTGCTTCATTTCACCGTTAAAGAGAGCTGCCACCTTGCAGCTTAACAAGCGAATAATAGGCACCACCATTTCCCACTGAGAGCAGATCAGAGTGTGAACCTTGTTCAACAACTTTTCCGTCTTTGATCACTGCAATGGAATTGGATTTCTGTATTGTAGACAATCGATGAGCCACAACAATGCAAGTTCGACCACCCATCATCTTCTCCAGTGCTTCTTGAACAAATCTTTCCGACAGACTATCAAGAGCACTAGTTGCTTCATCCAGCAGCAGGATTGTAGGGTCCTTCAATATTGCACGAGCCAGAGCTACTCTTTGTTTCTGGCCTCCAGATAGCTGAGCTCCTCTCTCTCCACAGTAGGTCTCATATCCATCTTTCATCCCACTGTCATCAAGAAAATGTATTAAAAGTTAACAATAAGTATTGGTTTAGACTCTCTCTCTCTCTCCCCCTCCCCCCGTGTTTTTTCTAGTTTAATAAAATATTTTCGTTTGAAAAAATTTATTATAGATACCATACCTTATAAATTCATGGGCATTAGCAAGTATTGCAGCCTTCCGTATTTCAGATTCTGTCGCATTCTGTTTCCCATAGGCAATATTCTCATTTATGGTTCCTGCAAATAGCGTTGGCTCCTGACTGACTAACGCAATGTGTGACCTCAAGGTTCTCAAATTATACTCCTTTATGTCCTTATCATCAATAAACACTGATCCCGTATTTGGATCGTAAAATCTTTCAGTGAGTCCAATAATTGTCGATTTCCCTGAACCACTCTGGCCAACTAATGCAACAGTGGTTCCTGATCTGATTTTAAGATTGAGGCCCTTTAAGATCATCTGGTCAGGTCTTGATGGATAAGAAAAGAACACATTCCTTAGCTCAACACGGCCCCTAGTATCATTCTTCATTGCATCAATTTGCCACGAGTTCTCTGGATCAATCTCACTCTTTCTGTCGAGGATTGCAAAAACTGAACGAACAGCATTACTTCCTCTCGACAAATCTTTTGTCATGCTTCCTGCTTCAGCAATGGTATATGCCGTGAATAGAAGTGCTAGAAATGCTTGGAAGAGTCGCTCCGGAGATATTAACCCTTGTGTCAATAACTTCCCTCCATACCAGTAAGCTAATGCTGTAGAAGCTGCTGCAAGGAATTGTGAGCTAAATAAGCCTACACCTGCAAACCAGGATTGTCTGATACTCTCCTTCCTTGGGCTTTCCAGTGTGGCTCTAAAGAGCCCCACTATCCTTTTCTGAGATGAAAATGCAGTTATAGTTCGATGGTTGATGACAGCTTCACTTGCTAGTTGGCTTCCTTCCTTTTGTGCAATTTCAGCTTTTGCAGACATACTCTTCATAAGAATACTCCTTGAATAAAAGCTTCCGATGAGTAAGGGCTGAGCCGCCATCATCACAAGGGCTAGCCGCCATGTCAAAATGAGTCCTAGTGTGTAGGCAAAGATAGCTCCAAAAAATGCTTGAGTCAACAGTGACAAGCGATCTCCAACAAGTGAGCGAACCATGTTGGCTTCTGTTGATATTCGTGCACATATTGCTGCACTTGTGTTATCACTTTCATCAAACCATCCAATCTCAAAAGTCATGAGTTTTCCCAGCAGCATCTCCCTTACTCTTTTAGTTAACTTTTCTCCCATGATAGCAAAATTGTAGTGCTGCAGAAGGTTGGTGAAGAAGTTGAAAACTCCAAGGCCTACAAATACGAGAGAATACCCTCTTGCATGAGATGTGATGGAGGATTTATCTGTCCTGAAGTAAACAGCTATAAGTGCTCCCACGCAATAGGCATTAACTGGTTGAACAGCTCCTGAGCCTATGGCTCCTAAGCACCCAAGCAAAGCTCTTCCCCATTCAGGTGTGTTCATGCTCAGTAAACGCCACTGTGATGGAGTAGGATTAGCTGGTCCATTGAAATCTTCATCATCACTGTCGTATGTGCCCTCGTATTGAATTGAGTATGGAGCAGCGTAGGAGTAGGGTGTACTCCTTGAAAATGCTGGGCTAAATGGGCTCAAAGCTGGAGTGTTTTGTCCACTTGACCTTGCACTCAATGGGCTTGAAGGGATAATCATCTTGTGGTGATTTTTTCCTTCAATCTGATGGCTGGAATTATTTTTAGTCTCATTTTCAGTTGCTGATTGTTGCAACTGAACCATTTTGAAGTACTCTCCATCTTTCAGTTGCATAAGCTCATCATGTGAACCTGATTCAACAACTCTTCCCGACCGGAGAACCACAATCAAGTTACTCATCTTGATTGTAGAGAGACGGTGAGCTACAACTATGGTTGTCCTTCCCTTAGATGCCTGGTCTATAGCCTTCTGTACAATTCTTTCAGATTCTGTATCCAGTGCACTAGTGGCTTCATCAAGAAGCAAGATTTTCGGATCCCTTATCAAAGCCCTTGCTATCGCTATGCGTTGTTTTTGTCCTCCTGATAACTGAACTCCAAATTGACCAACCTGGAGATTACCATATCCAATGGAAAATTATCAGAGATGCTTAAAATTGGAAAACAACATGTAACATTTCGAACCAAATGACAAGGGAAAAGAATTCTTAAGCAAGGCATTGGATTATTTACTGGTTTCAGAATTCCTAAAAAAAAATAAAAATAAACATAAAAATCAGATTTCTTGTATTTGGGGATAGAAACAGTCTTACTTGAGTTTCATATCCATCTGGTAGCTTGATAATGAAATCATGTGCATTTGCAGCCTTGGCTGCTTTCTCTACATCCTCTGTAGATGCTTCCTCCTTCCCAAATAATATATTTTCTTTTATAGATGTTGCAAAGAGGATTGGTTCTTGATTAACCAATCCCATTTGGGACCTAAGCCATTTGAGATGAAGCCTCTTTATTTTGTATCCATCCAAGAAAATTTCTCCTTCTATAGGGTCATAAAATCTTTGCAGCAGTGAAATGATGGTGGACTTTCCAGAGCCACTGCCCCCAACAAGACCGACAGTTTTCCCGGCTGGAACTGTAAGATCCAAGCCTTGCAATATGGGCGTATCTGGTCTTGACGGGTAAGTAAAATAGATACCTTTGAATTCAATTTCTCCCCTCACATACGATAGAGCTTTTCCCTTCTTATCATCAGAATCTATGGCTGGTTCGCGATCAATCATCTCTGTAATGCGAGCAGCAGCAGCCTTAGATTCCGCAATTGCAGTGAGATTTGGAAGGGCAGTCAAAATATTTCTGCAAAAAAGGAAAAAACACTAAGTTTCCGAGTTTGATGTGAACAATCAAGCCAGCAGATTATTAAAAATCTAAAGATTAATAAACTCACAATCCTCCCATGAGAACGTTGAATCCGGCTACAAAAATGTCTCCACCCTTTTCCCCTTTTCTGCTGACCAAAAGAGATCCAACCCATGCTTGAAATCCCCAGCTAATATAAATAACTCCCATGCTTCCCATCATCAAGCCTCTTGCAAAACCTTGCTTTATTCCTAATTCCATAGTTTTTTGCAGTGCATGGCTGAACTTCTCGAGGGTTTCATTCTCAGCAACATAGGAATATACAGTCCGGATTGAGGAAATTGCTTGTTCTGCAATTCCACCTGCGACTGCATAAGACTCTATCGTCTTCATCGCCACATTCATCATCATCGTTCCAAATCCAAGTCCAGGGACAATGAACATTATGGTGAATGGTATTGCAGCCAAAGTAAGCCTCCATGATAGTGAGAATGCAAATACGAGGCAGAAGATGAAGGATGACATATAGGCTAGACAGTCAGGCATCTACACACAAAAATCATAATATTTCAAGTTTTGAGTCAACTAAAATGACAGTGTATGAAATATAATAGTTTTCACTACTCTTAATGCATGTTCGGTAAACAGTAGATACAATATCATAAGCAAGATATTGAATTATTTTTCTTCTTTAATACTGTTGTTACTATCTGATCCTTCATACTGAGCATTTTATTTTAGTTCTGAGCAAGAAGATCCTTTAATTTTCTGAAATATAAGTGATCAGTTATGTGATTATACTCAGATGACTAGCAACACTGAATTTTCTCTGTGTCTTGCATACTTTATCATCCATTCCCCATCTAAGCACTGGTTTTGATAAGAGAAATTAGGTGCTGTTGGAGCAAGTACCTTCTCCCCTATAGTGATTTGGATCGTATTGGAATCGGCAGAAATTGTTGTAACAACTTGATATGTTTTTGAAGAATCAGCCGCCTGCGTGTCAAAGAAACCAACTTCTTGTTTAAGGACAGATTTCAGGTACTCTAATCTCATCCTAGAGGTCTGTCTCTCTGCCGTTCTTGCCCAACATAATCCTTCTGTAAAAATGCATACATGTGAAACATAAGAAAATCATCTTAGAAACATGTTAATATAAACAGAATCTGTCAACTTTTCGTAAGAGTTGATGCTCTAGAGATTGGCCAATGGAGTTCTAAGCACTGCAACATACCGATGAAAGCAGATAGTCCCACTCCAATGGCAACATAGAGTAGCCTCAGTGTGTACTGGATAGAAATTTAGTATCATGTCAGTCTAGTCCGCAACAAATTCCTCGTATTAATGAAATTATGCATTAGTTTCATTCTGTTACCTTGTCTACAGTATGCATAGAGACTGAACTGTTAAGGTCTCCATACTCATTGATGACAGCACTGAGAACAAACATCATAAGAGGTATTTGCAGTCCATCTCCAATGCTGCCTAAAGTCCCAAAGAACATCAAAAGCTTGTCGACTGTATCTGCATAGCGAAAAATCCCGTTTTTCTTCCCCATTTTCTATGCCCCCTGAAGAGGGAGGGATCAACTAACTTTTGAAGATTTCTCTTCAACTACTTTCAAGTACAGGGATCTAAGTTTATGTTACTTTTTATATAGAAGTTTATCAATTCCATTGGCTTATTTTGCAGGCTGTTATTACTCGTTTTATAATTGTGAAAAGGATCCAATGTTTTCCTATCTTTAAGCCGGCTGATTGTTATTATTAGTTGTTTTTGCTTTGTATGATAATTCCAGCTGTTTTTGGTGTTTGTCTATCTATTTATATTACTTTCCCTGAAAACAAGAAGTGTTTTCTGTATTGTGAAAGCTCTATAACGTCGCTTTCGATGATTCGTCCAGCCATATCGATTTTATATGCAAATGAGCTGCTTGGCAAACTAATCGACCGTGATATGCTTTTACAGAACCAATTCCAAAAGTGAAAAAGTTAACGTTTCTTGATTGCAAATATATAGAGTAGAGGTGACATCTATTAAGCGATCATTCAGTTAAGGTCGGTATTAACCTTGCCCTTGTTTACCTATTTGGGGCTAGCTAATTGAGGCAGAATAAAATGGGAGTTCTCAAGAATAATCTAAAGAAGCTCGTGTCAAGAGGAGTAGTGCGATATAAGAACATGTTAGAAGAGAGAAATACGGGTTAAAACTAACATGCGCGGTTGAAATTGCTAAGGATCTAGTTGTTTTTATTTTTCGACAAATAACCGAATAGAATGGGGAAAAATGGTTGTGGTGCAATATTTGCATTCTAAATTCACCAACTTCATTTCCTCACAACGATACCAACCATCCTTTAATTAATTATGAGCATGTTTGACTAAGCTTAATAAAATAAAAAAGCAAAGTCCGAAATAAAAAATGACAATTAGGGATTAATTAAAAATGGAATTTCTTTCAAATGTTGAAGGGTTCATCTTTCCCCATCCATTTTTTCATTGTCTTAAGGTGGGGCCCTATAAGTTTTAGTCATTTTCTAAAATGTGTAAGGCCATTTATTAAAAAAATGTTGAACCTCAACTTTGAGGGTCCTTCACCGCCCTGCCCCTAGAGCATTGTGGAGGAAGTAAATCGCGGGATGTGCCTCAACAGGCTAGGGTACACGAGCTGTCATATTGGTGCTCATAAAGAATCTCTATTACAAATCTTGTTAGAGGCAGAGATCGAATCCTCACACTACGACTGTCAACTCAGTTGATACTACATCACTCATGTCATTTGCACCTTGAGCTATGCCCTGGGGGGCATGTATGGCCATTTAACTCCCGTTTGGTATACATTATTATTTTTATTTTCATTCTTCTACTCATTTTCAATCACATTTTTCAATAAAATAATATTTTCCATCATATCAATAATTTTTCCTTCTTTTTCAACCATACATTATCCATCAATCTACTATTTCAGAATACATTCTTTTAAAATAATGTGGCTCAAACACACCCTTATTGTCTCTATTTCAAGAAGTGATGGACTCATTCCAGCCGAATGTAATATTCCAATTTGTTTTATTTTATGTTATCTTATTAGGACAGTGTTTAGTTTAATAATCTTAATAGTTTCTATGGAGATATTTTATGCTTTGTCTCGTTAGAGGCAAGATTGGAATTGGTTGGATTAATGTCTTGTTAAGACACAAATGGACGTGTAAATCGGGACGCACTTGACCTATAGGTATCTTGTACTAAACAACCTAATTCTTCAAGCCCTTGGATTTAGCGTTTAACTATGGAGGATTTCGTTGGAGTAAAGTATAAGTTAAAATGAGCCGTTCTTTTTATTTACAATGTTCATAATGGCACATGATTGATATTGTCAAGAACACCAATCAAAATGTAATCGAATCAATTTTGATATATTAGCATTCCTCCATTGTCTTTCCCTTAGTGTTGTTTGAGTAAGTATAAGTTAAAAATGTTCATAATAGTACAAGACTGATATCGCCAAGAACACCAATCAAATGTGAATTGAATCGATTTTGATGCATTAGCATTCCCCCTTTGTGTAGTTGAAGTAAGACCTTTTTTGATCTTGTTTATTTTTCATGGAACTTGGAAATTTTCAAGTTCCAGCTTTTTTGGTGTTTGATAATCAAATTTTTCTTGGACCCATTTTTCCTTGTTTTATTGAATTTGTTTTCCCACCCTTTTTTGGGTAATAAAAACAAATTATATTCAAAATTGTAAAAAAAGAAAAAATCATTTAATGGATAATTTTCATGAAAAACAAAGTCAAACGAATACTAAAAGATCCAAAATTTCAACATTTTCCAGGTAGAGAATTATACCAATCAAACACAATCCCAATAGAACAAGTTCTAGGCAATTCAATTCCCTATAATTTATTTTCTTTCTACCCAAATTACATTCTTGCAATCAAACAGACCTCGAATAAAGTTAAAATGAGCCATTCTTTTTATTTACAATGTTCATAATGGCACAAGATTGATATCGTCAAGAACACCAATCAAAATGTAAATTGAATCAGTTTTGACGGATTAACGTTCCTTCTCTGTCCTTCCTTTCGTGTTTTAAGATAAAGTTCTTCTTTTGTCACCTTTTGCGGACCGGATCTTTTATATTTTCAGAATTTTTGTAGTGAATATTTTTTGTCGCCAAATCATTGAGAAGACGAAAGGGATGGAAAAGGAACAAATAACAAATAACAAGAAAATCGGAATAAAAAATGAATGCTTAAACACGTAATCGTTGTCCTTAAGCATTACCCCCTGTAGAGTTGAATTTGATACTTAAAAGGAACTTTTGGCAAATGATTTGCAAGATTTATCAAGCTTGAAAAGTAACAAACACTTAAACACTAGTGAAATTCTTTAAAACTTAAGACACAAAAAATAATTTTGAATATGAAAGACGAGGTTTTGAGTTTTCTTGTGGAATGGAATTTGATCTCAAGTAGTTTTTAATGCCTTTTGTATGGATCATTAAACATCTATTTATAGATCTCAACCAATACTACACGAAATGATGCCAAAACATGATGAAAAGAGGCAATCTTTCATCCAAAATGACATCAAATTTCAAGTTGAAAAACCAGCAAACGTCTTGTTTTTGTTTTTAACTCTGTGTACACATAGTATAATCCATGCGTACGCATGGTAGAATCATTTTTGTTTTTGTTTCTGCAAGCTCAAACCATGCATACGCTTGGTACCCAAATTTCCCAATTTTACTCCACGTTCTATTTTATTGATTTTGAACAATAATTTCAACCATTCCCATTTGAATTCACAACCAATATCATTACTTATATGAAATTTACAGAGTAGCAGCAACAATCATATAAAGGCAATATAAGTGGACTGTATAGCAAAGAGAAATTCGTCTCCATCCTTTGCAAAATGTTACTAATCCATCATCAATTTTGTTTAGCATAGAACATCTTCAACCTTTTGAAAATGAAGCGAAACTCATCCATTTGGCCTTTTCTAGAAAAAAAACTCATATAATATTTTCATAAAAACATTCTTATCATTATAAAATATATAAACTTGCAAAAGGACAATAATAGATCATATATTATTTAAATAAAAAAAGAAATATACTTAGTTGGAGAGAAGAAGGAATGATATCAATCATAGGAAAACTTTTTTTGAAAGAGAAAGAGATTAAATCTATAATTTATAATATATTATATATCACATCAAGTGATAATTAGTTTTTGGACGATTCTAGTTATACTATAATTCAATTATTTCAATAATACATTACTTTTCATTTTTCAATATATATTTAATATTCAATTATGTATTTCACTATTTATGTTCATGTATAATAATTAACATTTATTTTTAGAAACTTGCATTTTTCTCGTATTTAGATCAAAATGATGCAAATTAATTCTTCAAATTCATGTACATTTTATATGTTTTGTGGGCTATTCGATTACTCTAGGAGTAAATAAATTATTCAAATTCATGTGTACTTATTTATTTTCAAGATTATTCGTGTTCACATACAAGCCCTTTTGTCTAAATTAATTTTGAAGATCACGTGTATATAAAGTATTGTTTTTTCTATATTCATTAATTCAAATTAATTAAATTCCATAATCATGAATGTATTTGATTGTTTTCATGAGTGTTAGGCGTAAATGAATTAATCTCTCAACTATTTAAATTATTTTCACAAATTGATTGTTATTTCATTTCAATCATCAAATATTATGCTCTCCCGCATCCTGGAATCAAAGATTATAAGAGACTTATCGGCTTATGAAAATGAATGGTCCATTAAAGTGATGGTAATTTGAAAGGCTTTGGTCGAATCTTATTCCAACAATGCTGAAAATTTTGATATTTTGAGGCTCATCCTAATTGAAAATGAGCTAATACTTCTGCTACAATGACTATTTATTTTATAAATACATTATCCTATTATCCATAAAACTTACTTAATATTCAATTATTAATATAATTTTTTTCTCTGTTCATATTCTTCAAATTTGAGGTAAAATAATTCATGAATTTATTTTTCTATGTGAATGCATGAGGACACCAAATCTCAATTAAATACTAAAGAGTCGTATGCCTTGAGGTATACGCCTCAGCCAGTCATGGCATTAACCTTGACAAATGACATTGAAAATGTAAGGCTTGAGGTGCATTATGAAATTAAAGATAATTCTACTTGTACATTATGTCATCTATTATGGATACCAGCACACCCTCCAATAGGGGGTGCCACTTGTACATTATGGCATCCATTATGGATGACATAATGTACAAGTAGCACAACCCTAAAATTAAAGGTTATAAGAGACTTATCGACGAAAATGAATGGTCCATTAAAGTGGCGATACTTCAAAAGGTTTTAGTTGAATCTTATTCCAACAATCCTCGAAAACTTGATATTTCAATGCTCATCCTAATTGAAAATGAAATAATATATCTATAACGATTACTATTTATTTTGTAATTACACTATCCTATTATCCATAAACATCCTTAATCTTCATCGTCTTCAAACTTGAAGTAAAATAAATCATGAATTTTTTTCATTGTGAATGCATGACGACATCAAATCTCAATTAAATGCCCAAAGTCATATGCGTTGCTCAGTAAGTCATGGCTTTATCCTCGACAAATGTAAAGTTTGAGGTGTTTAATGAAAGCATTTAAGTGAGACGGATCTTAAGGCGTAAGCTTAAAACGCTTTGTAAAACAATTGATATCGATAACTACAAAAGTTTTAGTTAAGTCAAATATCCCCAATCACACAAAAAATATAGTGTACAAAGAGATTCTCATTGAATAAAATGTTCATTTCCCATAAACAATTTTTTTTAACTATTTTTATATTGCATCTTCAAATATTACTTTTACAGCACTTGTAAAGCATTTCAAAATAATGTGTAACGCACGTTCCCCTGCGACTGGTAATCACAAAGATGCACATGCCACTCACTACAAAGCTATTGACAAAACGACAACATTATTCAGATCAATGATCAAGATTGAAGCTCACAAAACACAATCCTTGTTCAATACAGGAGATCATTTTCGATACTACAATGTCGCATGATATATGCTTCATATAATCGAAGTTTCAACAATTTTGAATCAACGACAAAGATTAAAGATAAGAATGCACAATCCTTGTTTAGTCCAGGAGAGCATTCCCTACCCTACAACATGACATGACATACTCTCCATATGATCTGAGTTTTGACAATTTTGAATAAACGATCAAGATTGAATCTTAAGCTAAAATTTTGATGTGTTCTAATTTTAACAAAATTCCCCAATCGGAACTATTATAAACATTTTACATAGCGGCAAATTCGTGCACTCTTGTATATTTATGTAAACTATATACATGAAATAATTGCAAAACTATACTCTTGGAACCCATTTGTCTCCGTCTTCTGATGTCGATTGAAAACTATAATCTAAGATTGATTGCGTAACTGATCGAGTAAATTCTGCATGCTCTCGAGTTTCTCACTCAGTTGTTTAACTTTATTAATGTGTTCAGCAGAGGAAACTGAACTTCCCAATTTAGTTGTGAGAGAGACACAATTTGCTTTTGAATCCAAAAGTAACTCCTCTAGAGAAGCCACTGTCGATTCCAAAAATGAATTCCTACTTACTCCGGTCAAGTTGGCCGATGGACTAAGCCCCACACTGCTGGCACTACCGCCCCTGCTTAACTTCTCTGGGGTGAAAATCTTGTCAAAGCTTCCGGTTCCTGTAAATGCAGAAACATACATAGGGGATCTTTTAAGCATTCATTTCGAATATTTTTTAAGTGCCATTAAGAGATATTTTAGTTGCAACACATGACACCTCTCTAACTGTTTAAGCTTTTAAATAAGGTGGTTAACATGGGAAATGAGACACTCACCTAAATTACTTAGCTGATTGATTGCTGCTGAGCCGATGGATCCTTCTAATTTGAGAATCCGCAGGACACCTGCAGCTATTCTACCCATAGAATCCACCTCAGACTTGCAGAGTACAGCGAGATATTGCAGCTCATCCTTTGTAACAATTGCCTCAATCTATTAAACAAAGTAATTTTAGTGCCTTGCTTGAAACTATAACGAAACTAAACTGGGAACAATGAAATAAATCAACAAGTTAAAATCTCTTTACCGGCTGATCAACAGAAAATTTCAAATTTTCCACTGCCCACTTTGCCATTGCATCGTCAACGTCGTCATCTTCTTCACAAGTCACTATGTCAACTTCCACATTTACGCCACCGTATTTGTCAAAAGTATGTTTTTCTTTTTCAGGCAAACCATTCTGCAAAGTACGCTTTTCAAAAATACCATCATGCAGGATCTCCTTCTGAGCCATAGGTTTTAAGATCTGCAAACCTTCCATGCCAACCTGCAAGCATTTGAACAGATAAAGCATGTACTGGAAAATTTTGAATTAGGAGCAGAATACCAGCGGGAACCGACAAAACCAAAGGCCAGAGAAATATAGCGAAAACTCAATTACATACCCACGTGAATGCCCATACAACATTTTCTAATTCAATAGAGTTAAAAGATGAGATGGAAACTGAAACAAAGAGAGGCAGCAAGCTAAGCCACCTATTAGACGAACAATTTCAATACCGCTAGGAAATATTCATGACCAATTGGTGGGTTAAGCAAGTTTTCAGTCATTTAAATTGGTTAAAAGACCCATCATCATATCATATGTCAATGTTAGGCACAATTATCGTTATGGATATCTATAAGAGAGAGAATTAAGCAAAGTCTTACAGTAACCAACTCGACGGGATACTTCTGTTTTCCACGTGGTTTTGCATTTCCATCCATAACATGCTTCGGGCTGCTTTTAGCTTTGACGTGCATACTCTGAAATGTTGTGTGCCAGCTCCTGTTTTCTCTGGAAGAATCTTCAGAATCACAAAAGTGCCACCTATCTGCCATCTCCTGAGCGCCTTCAAGAGCAAATAGCCAATCCTTCAATTCTATTGACACGTCCACGTCATCAGGTGCGCCCAAGTGCAAGAGGCTGCTGTCCTTTCCATCTTCTGAACTTCCATCTAGGGAGAGACAGAACAGGAAACCAGGAAGAAAGTGAAAAGACAGATAACAAGATATAAACAGTGTGAATAGCACAAAAGATCAAGCACACAGGAAGAATAGCATTTTAATTGAATATTATTTTTCGTACTCTCTCTGTGCCCATCAATAATCAGAGGTGATGGCTTGAAAAGCTTTGCTAAAGGTCCTCCAGACAAATGCTCTAACCCTTTAGTAAGACCCTCCCCTGGACCACCATCTGGCCCAAGAATCCCAAACCTATGAAGCAAAGCTTCAGTATAATTCATTCCTCCACCAAGTCGAACACCAGCAACACAAGCTGACACGTGTAAACTGTGACACTCAATATCTTGTGCACTATATGGAATCACATGCACCGTGGCTATGTCCAAAAAGGGTACCAGGGAAGAACCACCATTGGATTTAGAGATTCTTCTATTTTGCACCCAAAAGACAGCCCTTAACTGAGGACATCCATTTCCGTTTAGATGACTATTTCTAGAAGGCGTTAAGTAGGAGTCGTTCTCATTTACAAGGTTATTCCCAGTGTCTGCACAATCCACCTCAACACTATCCCATCGTAGACTGGATGAAACTGCCATGGCACCTCCCAGACTTCTATGCGTGACTTTGATAAATAAATCTTCACCCATAAAGCGCACTAGAGGCATTTCCTGAATGCCAAGAGAAGAAGACTCCATAAACCTTAGTAGAAGATCCTTCACGGTTAGACTGACAGCAGTATCACCAGGAACCTTATCCACAAGAGGTCCACTCGCAGACTCGTTTCTTGCTTCCTTTAAGGGGTTGTTTTTCCCTACTTTGGCTATCTTTTCGCTGACTCTGCCAAAATAAGCATAGAGATCTAAAATAAAGAATAATTGCTCAAGTGATGTGTTTGACAAGTATTGTTGACAAGCAATCCCTACTCTAACAATCCCTCCTGGAGGTGGGACATTTGTTAAAGGACTTCCATCTGCAGTCACCATTGCTACCTCAAGACACAAGTCTTTCATCTCAACACATCTCCATAAACCTGAAGATTCCATGAGAGAACTTCCCCCACCAGTTGAGTCATTGCAGGTCTCCAACGACAAACTAATGAGAGAAGCTACAGCAGACAATTTTTTCTGGCTAGCGTCAATTGGTTGGCCTTTCCAAAGACAGAAGCATGCAGCATCTTTATCAAGGTTTAGCAGCCTCAATTTTAGTGATGGCGACTCCGAGAACATGAGACCTTCAATATGAAGCCTTGCCCCAGCAAAGGAACTTTGAAAAGGCATGTTGCAACTTCTAGCAGTATGGCATGGTTTTCCAATTACCAGGGGGACTGTAACATCTAAACCTTTAAGATTGAACAAGAAGGAATTAATTGAGAAATCAGGCAAAACAGCACCAGGATTGACAACTATTCCATCAGCCAAGAAGGATGATATCCTCAGACAGGATTCTTCCTGAAGATGAATCTGAGATATAACAGCAAAGCGGTTAATGGTTTAAATATTGGTATTAAATTTAAATTCCATAAGCAGATACCAACCATAAGTGGCTGACAGTCTATAACTGTTCTGGAAGCAAAAGTTGGTGGGCTTGGCGGGGGTAAGAGCTGTAGAGAATTTAGACTTATCAGAGGCACGCCACCACTTAGTTGCCACCGTTGGTCTCCCAGAGGATATATTGGAGGACAGAAGTCCTCGCCTGTAAAAACAACAATGGGAGACAATAAAGTACAGTGAAGACATAATTCGCCAAATCAATGACTAAACAATAGCCAACTGACTACTCAACTTTTGGGAAAGTATTTCATACCAAAGTCAGGGACGTTAGGGATATCAGCAGCAGTAGTCTGCATCGATGGTTGTATTAAGGTACATGGAGGACGTGAAAATGTATCTCTGCATTTTAATTGATAGAAATTAGCAATGGATTACTCAAATGACATAAATGAAAAACAAGTGAAAGAATTATCCGTAAATAGATAGTTTTACAGAAACTGTGTCCAAAAAAAGGGTTCCCTACAAATTCTAATTCATATTGCTATCAACACGAGAACAATTTTCATAGAAAACTCTTTGCCATCAACAACTCATAACACTTGGGAGAAGTAGACTGCATGGACTCAAGGACGTAAGAGATACATGCTCCATCTGGAATTGAAGGTCTGTATTTTAACTGCCACTGAATTTCTGCTGAGTATTTTACGCAACTTTTGGCCAAGAACCTTTGTGTCACATCATAATTTGAAGTACATTTTCTTAATAAAAATGTCTAGTTTAAGAAAGAGGACATTAATCCCGGACATTGAAAAGAATATGGGGACCTTCGAACCACGAAGGAGATAGCATCATACTTTTCAATCACAGGGTATGATGACCATGTTGCTTGATAATTCAATTGATGTTGCAAAAATAGAACTTTATGTTCTAGTAGGACTGACATAATAAATATAAATAAATTTTTTGAATTATGTAACTGTTTTGACTGGAAGCAATATGATTGATGTGTTAGTCCAGATAAAGCTGTCATTCAGGCTCTATTGGTCCCTCGACCCCTGTGATATTTTCAGTTTTGTTCTTCGTCAAATCCCCAAGATGTAAAATGCATTGAATTACAATTTATGATTCTAACACCTATTATAGTCTGGATTCTACTTTGCATGTCTTACTGATTTAAGAAACAAAAATGCTGTCCAAAACACAGATAACCCTCTTTAGTATCTTGTGATACATACCAACGTTTTGTCAGTAGTATCAAATCTATGAAGAGTAAATTTCCACATACCTCAAAAATAATCCTCCTATCATAACCCGAGTCAAGAATTTGGCATCTTCTCCATCAGATACACTTGCCTGCATGCAAAAAGATAGTATATGGTCCAGACTACCACAGGTAAAGTCAAAATAATTATGTATGACATGACTGGGTGTGCTGGCAGATGACCAGGCATTGTTGCAGTCATTGAACACGTAGAGTTTCTTTCTAGTATCTTACCCGAGAAAAGAATAGTGATTGCATCAACAGTTCTAACTGGAACTCTGCAAGTCAAACAAAAATGTTAGGCCACAACTTGATAAAAAAAAAAAAGAATTCGGTTCACAAAAGGATATCATCCACACCATTCATTTTCGATGCATGAACAAGTGAGACTAGAAATGTCTAGCATTGGTGAGTCCAAATCAAGCATGGTGAAAAATCTAACCAAATAGCTCATGAAAATAATAATTGAAAACTAGTAGCACAAAAAGTAGAAATCAAGGAGGAAAATGAACATAGGCTACATGCAATTCAAGACTCAAAAACTAACCAGCATCCTTTATGCAGAGAAATATGTGATCCACAATTATAGAGACTAAAGAACGTCCAGCTGCTTCTCTAGAATGCTGCAAGAAAGAGGCAATTCCAATTGATATATAATACAGCTAACTGGCAGAAATGGTTTAGTGAGTAGGTATACTGTCAAAAGCTACTATAATTCAGCTGTCAGTAGTAAAAATTTGCTCAAAGAAGTGACATTGACAATGAATTCATACTTGTTGATCATTTGGATTAACATCTCCTCGATTTAAACAGACATACAATCCCGTGAAGAAGCGGAGAAGAGCCCGTAATCCTGCAGACATATTGGTAGCATATAACCAAGGATTTCAAACAAGAAATTATCCAAGAATACCCCAAAAAGAACATTAAAATCTTATACTTACCTGGTTCACTTAAAGCAGGACAAACAGCTTCTGGAATATGCAATTGCACTTCAAGCCCAAGTGGAGAATTTAGTTCTGTCCTTTGTAGTGTGATCTGAACATAACCATAGAAGTTCAGCCACTGTTATATAAAACTTTAAAAAACTCAGTCACTTGCACACATCTAGATGATATTTCCCAGACGAATAACAAATTTAAAGCATTTCCTAGCTGGTCAGCTAGTCTCTCTCCAGTAAAATAAAAAGTTTCTTCAGAATCTACTCAGATGTTAAGTTGCATACATAAGCCTCTCCTGATATTCCTTCAAGGAATCGTTCTCCACCAAAGAATACTCGCTTTGCACCATCTTCATCTTTCCTATTAGACCCTTCCTGAGAGAGTCCAAAATTGGCGTCCGAAAACATATCGGGATGAGGGAGGAGGTCAATAGACAAATGTTCCCACTCAAGTTTCTGTTAACCAAAAAATAGAAAGATATACTGTTATATACCGTAACAAACATAAAATGAAGGATTTTTCAACTCGAGAAAAATGGCATCAGTTAGATGGACAAACACGAACGTGAACAGGCAATATTTTTTTTTTTAATATAGGTTGAACAGGCAATATATATAAAAACATACTAAAGGAATTCAGACAAAAGTTGGAAAAGAGGTAGACACATAACAGGTGTATGCACATACACACTTTTTTATTTAGTTTCTATAATATGTAGCATATACAGATACAAATAAGCAAAAACTAACAAATGAAAATAAGAGGTAGAT
Source organism: Fraxinus excelsior (assembly GCA_019097785.1). Lineage (NCBI taxonomy): Eukaryota > Viridiplantae > Streptophyta > Magnoliopsida > Lamiales > Oleaceae > Fraxinus > Fraxinus excelsior. The sequence goes on along the minus strand of CM032624.1, from coordinate 46,297,115 downwards.
AGCATCATTACTTTGAAAACATATATGAACTTCTTGTCACTTGAAAAGTCCCTTGCTTCCTTGAGATTAACAACCTATTGCAGGAGATAGTTCTACTAACATAAACATTCTGACAAAAATACATCTGAAGAACAAAAAAAATGAAAGTTAGATTGTATAAAAGGTTCCAGAGTATAACCTCCCAGCTTTCATTTGTTGTATAGAGTAGAAGATTACGAATAGTGATGGATGCCATAGGAGATGCCCTGGTGGAAATGGAAAATATTAGAGAAAAAAACATAGGAAAAAAAAATAATAATAATAAAGGAATTGGAATTTCTATTTCCACTCTGTTGGCTTATGTAGCGCCAAATTTAAATAAGCTAAAAAATGCATCCCTACATTTCACACTCTCAATCCTTTTTTCTGTATATGAAAATTTTGTATAGGTACTTGCTGTCGAACTCTTATCTTCGCGTAACTTTTTAATTAAGAAATAGAGGGACTTGTCCACTTGATAACTAATTTTTTGTCTTTCAGGTAGTTTGATTCTCAAATCTCTTCCCTAACTTGGTTCATTGAATACGATGCTCAATTTAGATACCTCAAAGCTGATAATAATCTACATAATGCTTAATCACATCAACCATTCCTGTACAACTGAAATATAAGAAAGATATTCAGTACATCTATGGACCTAGCAACCCCGAACCAGAACCAAAAATCACAAAGTAGGTTTTGCATATTTAGCAAGTTTGTCAAAAGTCTTCAAATTGTTATGTTAGGATATTTTCAACTGCATTTTCCTTGAGCTTAACTGGTATCTGAACCTTCATGGTCCACCACCATGTGTACCATTAAATTCAAGTACTTACATGATATATTTCTATTGAACCTAGCCACCTCATTCCACCTCATATAAAAACTAAAGAAGGGACAAAAAAATTTCAAAACATAAAAATGAAGAGGATTTTGAGATGTACAAGTTAGCTAAATGGGTAATTTAGGAATGCTAAGTTGACAAGCATGAGAATTTGCATAGAAATCTTGGAACTAGAATAAAATTGCACTATGGTTTTCCAATAAGGGTTCAGGTTGCAGAGAATTCCAGCTAAAATATTTAATTGAATGAAACTTTGTCTATAAGACTAAGGACATCTAGAGGAAAAAAAGTCTCTACCCAAAATGGAGGCCACACACAATGGCTCAAAGAAAATCCTAGGACTGCGATAGCATGTTGGCATAGTCGGTTTTTCTATCTTGTTTAGAATAACATGTAGAATATTTCTACAGGAACTCCTCAAACCAGAACTGGTGACTTCTTAAGAGTTTCTCCTACTAAAATAAATACAATTTTGCTAAGACTCAAGACTATTAAAAACCAAGATTCCTCTTATGAATGGATTTTGAAATTGACAAATATAAGAGATGCTTGATGCGTCTATTAATAGGTATCAGGTTTGCTGTTGTCGCTGGATGCTATCTTAAATATAAATGAAGCAAATGATATTGATTATAGGGGTTATCAATGTACTTCATTTTTTTTTTTTACAACAATGTATTGGATAACCCCCAAAGAAGAGCTGCTTTCATTACTAAAAATTAGACTAGGGGAAGATGCTATAACATATCAGGATTCAGAATATGAACTAGCTATTAAGCAACAGGTTGCTACCCACAAACAAATCAAAAATAAATGAAAAACAAAAGATGACAGGAAAAATACCAAGTTGCACCTCCTCGGCCTCGAACACCACCATGAGTTTCAAGTAAAAGATTTACAGTGCGAACTTGTACAGTCATTCCATCTGCAATCTGATCAATAAGCAAGCTCAAAAGCAAGATTTTTGGAAACCTAAACCCAAATATTGCAACTAGCAGTAGTTGAAAAAAAAAAAAACTTAAAAAGAGTGAGGAGCACATCTGGAAATAGAAAAATAAGTAGGAGGCAATAAGTTTGCTAGCCATGAAATTCAATCTGCAATTCCTAATAATCTGGAGTTACCTATGCAGTATGTGAAACAATACAGATCAATTACTGATATCATAACTCAACTTCTATGCAGTAACAATAGATTATAGAGATTGACCTTGTCTGCAAATCCATACCCACTACCCCTTGCAGTGCTAGTAGACGATGTAGCGCTGCAAGCAGTAGAATAGAAAATGGACAAGTTAACTGCTGAAAATAAGAATCAATCTTCAACAAAAATAAGCTTGTCGAGCCTATTGAATGTACCTGCTCGAGCTCCTAGATGCATCTATATCATCACTTTCCTCTAAAACTAAGTCGAGTCTGTCAATTTGCACCACAATTGGCTCCAGTTGTACGTTGCTCACCGAAGGAAGCTTTAAAATCAAATAAAAAAAATACTAATTTAAAACCAGGGAATTTACATAACAAAAATTATAATTCTATTCAACAGCTAAGAGAATTACAAACAATCTCCAGATCATCAGAATTCCAATTTTTTTTGCATTTTCCAGCTTTAAAGAAGTCCAGAAATTCGATTGTTTTCTTAATTAAGTTGAGGAGTTACTGACAATAATCTCAAATTTGCCGACTTTCGCAGTGGTGACATTCAGCGCCGGCGGTAATCCAAGACTTGCATGTAATGCATCTCCATTTAAATCTACCAAAAAATAAAAAATAAAAACAAACATCACCAAATAAATTCCGCTATCTATCTAAAAAGAATTATCATATTAAGCAAATGAAAGCAAAATTTACCTAAATTCGAAAGCTGTACCGTTCGCCCCTGCCATTTGAACTGGTCTCTGCTGAATGATTTCAGCCAGTACTTTAGCGTATACTCTAAAGCTCGCGCCAAAATTGATTCCATCTTTATTACAATCGCTAAGATCTGCCGGCCACCGGAAATGAGAAGCGGTGCCGGAAAATCAAATTCAAACCGCTTAAACCTACGTCGGAGATTGCTGTGTCGGTGTTTAGAGGAATGTTATAAACAGATCGAATTTTTAAGCGATAAACATTCCGAGTGAAAGAAGAGAGAGGGAGAGATTCGATTGGCACGTGCGAGTGAAGTTCAGAATTGCCCGGCACGTATGAGAGACAGAACGTCGCCCAGGCGTGTGGGACTTTAGGTGTACCATGATTAGCAATTGAAGAGTTTATCGGTCAATTATTGGAGGGTAATTATTAGATGGAGTGAGTGCAGAGCAGAGGATTCCAGCCCATATATCGGATCTCGGGATGTTGTACTTCAGTAACTGGCGGGTCGAAATGTCAGAAGAGTTTTTTGTCGGGGTTTTTAATCAAAGTGACTTAGGAAACTTTAAGAATCTAAAATTCCTTTTTTGACCTCTCACTTTTTTATTATTTCCATTTTGCCACTCCATTAATTTAGCTGAAGTTTTTTAAATTGTTTAATAATTTTGAATAAAGTAGTAAATTGCTTCAAGAAGATGATATTCTCTTTGGAAGCAATTATAATCCCACCTTCTACATTTATTAAATAATTGTCAAAACATTTAACCTTCTTGATTTTGTAATTTAGAAGAAACTATTGATATTTTTGAGAACTTGGGGTTTTATTTGATTGAAAAGAAATAAAGAAATGGGATAATGTCAATAACCCACTTAACTTTATTTCTACTTTTCGATGTCTTAACTCTTAACCAGACGCTAGTTAAAAAGCTTCAAATCACATGCAGAAGCAAGCGAAGCAGCTAGAAGCACTCGCTTCATACCCTTTAATTCTTAATCACAAATGAATTAGAAAAGTCAGCAGAAAGATCGAATATTCAATTCTTGAGTCGATGCTGCTGTTGCCTACGTTTAGGGATGCCAATTAAGCCCATGTTTGGTTAGAGTTTTCTTCATAATAAATTTTGTAAAAAAATATTATTTGGAGAATGTGTGGTTAGAAAGTAGAAAAAAAATATGAGTGTAAAATTATTTTATTGAGAAGTGATTTATCAATACATTGGATGGATGATGTTAAAATTGGACACCTCCTATCAAATGTCAAAAAAATCGGAAAAGTGTACATCGACTTTTATGCTACTAGAAGGAAAGGGTGAAGGATTCCAACTAGAATCCAACATAGTACAAGTAATTAAGCTAGAAAGATTTTTTGGAAATTGCAGAAGGCTGCATGTGCTTTCTATCAAATTGTGAGTTGGAAAGGGCAAGTTCCAGCTTCTTGCTCCAATCCTTCCTATCGAATTAAAGTAAGGTAAGAAGGAATCACTATCAATTGAGTGAACCGAATCCGATGTACGTAAGGGATTTGTCTTTTCTACTGATTCTTATGGATTGGATAAACAAAAAAAATTGAACGAGCCTAGGTATGAATTTAAAAAGGAAAGATGTTTTTGCTTAAACGAGAATGATGTCAAAATGTCTAACCATTGAAAAAAAATAAAAATTTGACATGATATCACATCACTATATATTGACATGGTTTATTCTTGTATTTAGTATGAAATAGAAGGTGAATATTGGGTTTAGCAGATAAGGAATTTTTCGTTGTCTTTCGATATGTACCAAGTGTAGAAAATTGTGGGTGTGATAAAGCCTGAGTTATATTTCTTTGGATACTTGAGGGTGTAAATTTTCTCCATCTTTTATGCTTTTTGTGTGTGCTATTTTTCTTTGATAAAAGATTCTATGGGTAAATCAAGTAATTATTCACAATTCCCATCAATGAATACAGGTGGCAAAGCACAAGGTTGATCAAAGTGTAGAAGCATGTAGAAGGTATGGTTAAGTGTCAAATACGTTTTGAAGAAATTTTACGAAAAAATCAATTTTGATTTGTAGCAAGTAAAGTCGAATGATGTATTGATTCATGTTATGTTACACGAGGATTTGAAAGAAGTAGTAGCCCCCAAGTATGGACAAACTAGCACGGCAAGTAGAACTATTTAAAATGTGAAGCATAATCAATCAATTGCTCCGTGTTAAATACAAAGTGCCGCTATTAGTGTGTCTCTCTTCATGAGTGTTGACACACTAAAAGGGCCAGCCCAAGATAAAAGGGCCAATGAATGAAGCCCAATTCGAAAGTCCAGAATTAGGGCCTAAATAGAATCATTGATAAATCTAGTAGAGACCCAAAAACAAAGGAACATCATCGCCAAAGGTTGTAAGATACCCATTAGTTGAACGAATGAAGTGTCGTATGATCGCACAGGGTTGTGATCATGTCCTCGTCCAAACATTCAAGTCGCCCAGGAATTGAATGAATATAAGGTGTTATGGTCATCTAATTCAACAGTCATGGAAGCGGTTATTAGATAAATTTGTCACACCCTACAATCTAAGGATTCCAGTAGTGAGAAGTTAAAAGGCAAGAGTAATGACAACAGTTGTGAGATAACCATTCCCTAACAAGTTGGTCATCATGAAGAAAGTGGGTGGTTATGGAGCAACTGAATAGTTCCAAACGGTTTGTCACCCAGAGATTATCAAGGAAATATAAAAAGGAAGCGAAAGCATAGAAGAAACATTCCCCCAAATAAAAAACTCTCGACAGAGAATATGTAATTTCAATTTCTTAGTTTAACTCTAAACATTTCCTTCAGTACTCGTGTGTTTGCACCCCTTGGAGGCATTCTATTTGTTTTCGATTGTAAATCTTCACCAATAAAACGTCCATTTTTTGTTTCAAGAGATTTGTTCCTTACACAATCGTCTGATCCCTTTTTAATTGTTAGTGACCAAAAACCCGTGAAACAATGAGAAACAACGATACCTATTGAGGCATATATGTACATGTTCATGTCACGTGGCTAATTATCATGATAGGTGATATGTTATTGCTAGAAAATTCGAAAGTTTTTATGCGAGCGTTGATGCAAGGCGTGGTGAAATTTATGTCGATGATTGGTGAATTTTTGAAAAAGTCAAAAAGCGAGGGCTTTACCACAATTATATGTCGATAAAAGAGTTCAGTTGGCATCGAGGCCATACTTTGCGGTGTGTCTTTGGAAGGATGACAGGGTACAATCAAAAAGCAACATTTGATGAGTCAATACACTTCTCCTTCTGACCTTCTAAACCCAAGTCCTCAACTTTAGTATTAGCGTCTAGAAAATTTTGATGACAAGAATATGCAACAATAATCTCTCCAACATGTGTTTGTGAAAATTAATGTTTTTGCCATTTACTTTATCAAGTTCTGTACATGTCTATTATTTAAAAATTCGCATTCCTCTATTTTATCAAAAATGTAACAATCTATATTCACACGCATCAAATCCACTAAAAACATTGGTATTAAAAAATAAATTTAAATTACCTTATGATTGAGACCGAAAGTCACGAGTTCGAATTCACTGTCAATACTTTTTTGGTTGATTCCGTCGCACTAGGCTTGTCAAACGCGGTTTACCTCTTTTGTGTGGTTTGCGGGCTACTGTACATAGACCGGGATTTACCTAGTGCACACTCACAGTGATCGGATTTCTGCCGGCGGGTTCCTATGTAAATATAAAAAAAAAATATCATATTAGTTTACTAAAATGAGGTTACAAGCATGTCGTGAGAGAGAGATCAATTTCTTCCAATTAACCTACCGATCAAACTAAAATGTTGACCCAAAAGACTACGTGCCAAACATTCTCAGTCGGATTGTGTCTACATTTTGATTGCCTCATCCCATACTCCATCGCTCCACATGTCTTATCATACTCCACTTTTCCCAGTCGTCAAATCTGATTCTCAACTCCAAATTACTTTGATCAGTACCACCATCACACGTCCCTTAAAATACACCAATATTTTCTTGAGGAGTGCTTGAGGTACATATTGGGGGTTTACAGAACCCCCACAATAGGGGTGTGTGGGAATTTTTTGCTATTTTTTTATTACAATGGGTCTCGCATGGGGCCCATTCATGTGAGTATATGTGAACCATCTGTGAAGCAATTTTCTCTACATTCGGCTTTCTCCTATTTTCTTAGTATTTGTTTGGTTCATGATAATCTCTCATAGTTTAGGAAAGTCCTACTTTGACATTCATTTTGGACATCTTGATTGACATTCTATTACGTGTAAAAAAAAAATCTGACTGTTGATTTGAAAAATGCGCAGATTGCTTGCCAAATCATAAAATATCAACAAAATTGTCGGTGTAGCAAAATTCTATAGTTTAAAGTCAAAATCTAATATAAATTTTGGTTATAGAGTATTATTTATTGACACATTTCGTGAAATTTATTAATCCAGTGTCTTAAAATTAAATTATAATTTTTCTCAAAGAAACAGTCAATTCCATCGAAACACAAACCAAAAAAAAAAAAATGGAATTATTGAACCAAAAAAAAATCACAAATTTTTCATATCAATTTCCTTCAAATCCATCATCGCTATGAAACCTAGAATCAAATGGATTTGGTTCAGTTCTAGTTCTAGTACCTAGAATCAGATGCAACAACCTTTTTTTTTAAAAAAAAAAAAAATTATATTCATTTGTTAATTTTTTGAATGACTTTTATTAGTCAATACTTGTCTTCTAGATTTTGGGCGTGAGTACTGACTAGAACATAACTAAATCAAATTGGAAGTCAGAAACCATTCGCTTAGATTTTTATTTGGCCATAATTATAATTTATAAGATAAATATCGATCACGATTCAGTTACGAGAATCAACCAGAACCACATCCACATCTGCATCCACACTCCCATGATGAACATGATTCCATTTGATTCTAGTTGCAAGAGAATCGAATCGAATCGAATCGAACCATGAATAAGTGATCTGTTTTTACAATGGAATTAATGTTTTTTTTAAAGATATGGAACCAAGCCCGAACCGAAATATTATGATTCCGATTTAATTTGGTTTGATTTGATTCTGATTTCATTATTTAAGTTTTCAAATGATAAATAAAAAATATATATTAAACATTTAACAAATTTAACAATAATCAAATGGAATATTGTGTAAGAAAATTCACTCGGGAAAATCCAAACTAATAAACAAAACATGATCATAATTTAAGGGTGTTTCGGTGCTACAATTTTGTTGACCGTCAGAGGCGCAAAGTCGGAGAGATTTTTAATTCTTCGCCCTTCTTCGTTATCCGCATCCGTCGAAGTTTCTCTCTTTTTCAAAAACTATACGTATATGCATTTGATTTTCTCTCTATAGCATCACCAATCTCGGAAATCATCGAACATATTAAAAGCTCAATTTGATTTCAACTCTTCAAATTCCAGGATTCAATTTGTATATATTCTTTGTATGATTGTTTTATTCTTGTATAAATTCTTTGATTTTGATTGGATTTTGGTTTGTATAGAGGCAGATAAGAACAAAATCACTGACGACGAAATTATTTTTATTTGGAGAATATTGTTGTCTGTATTATCAAAATTGTATTAATAGAGTTCATAGAGCCACCCTTTTTAATTTTATACATTTAACAATTTTTTGTGTGTGTGTTGGTGCCATTAATGAAATGGTGAAGAGGAAAAAAGCAGAAGATGACGCTGGGCATGTGTTTGAGCCGTATTTTTGTTGCGAGCGGCATGGTTTTTGAATTGTGAGCGAAAAATGCTTACACCTGTAAGCTGAGGGCATCGAATTTTCTGTGGGCTTTTGTTTTATCGGTGGTATAAAGGGGTTATGTTCGTTCCCAATAGAGCTGAACAGCTGTTAGCGGTGCGTTTTCGGCTGGTTAAGTATGAGATTTTCGCTTCCGTCGTGAAGTTTGGGGATGAGGAACGATGACCGGAAAATTGGTTGCGGTGACGGCTGGCCAGCGGTGCCAAGGCCAGGTCGAGGTAATAATGGGACCCTTCCTACATCATTCAAGGCTCTTTCAAGCTACTTGAGGACTGTTTCCTCCGGTGCCTCCAACGTGGCCTCCACAGTGAGGTCCGCGGCTTCAGGCATTGCGGAGAGAGACTCTGAATCCATCGATTGGCAGGTGAGACTTCGAACCATTTTTTTTCTCTGAATCGGAAATCTTAATATGGATAATTAAGAGAAATTTATGCACTTTCAGCACGTTTAGTTATATACAGCCCAATATGGTTGTTCTTGAATGAATACATTGTTTGCTGATATTTGTTGCTGCATCCCGCGTGTAACTGTACGATGGAGACTATTTGATTTTCTTTTTTGCTTCCAAAATGGGAAAAAATTGTATTCTGGGCATGTAAAGTTTGCAATTAAATAGCTTCTGATGCCATTTTTGGAAATTTTACCTTGGAATGATTATTTTCAGATCAAGGTAAAAACTTTGCAGCTTGAAGTCTTGAACTCATGGTGTTTTGCAGATTTGATCTTTAGGAGCGTGTTATTCTTATATTCCCCCCTTTGTGGGTTAAGAGAGAATCATAACAACTAGTTTCTTTATGCAGCAGTGGAATGTATTATTTGCTACAATTCTAGTTGTTGTTCAGAAAGAAGATATTGAATTCTATGTATTTTGGTTTTGATCTTTGTTAAAGTTTCTGGATTTATAAGTGCTAGGATATATAGTATCTTATTTTGCATAATATCTTCTCTAGCAATATTACAAGCATGATTTTTATTTATTTAAAAAAAAATTGCGTACATATTCAATTACATAAATCTGGTTATTACTTGTATTTTTCTATCACAGGATCACGAATATGCATGTATCTTTTTATCACTTGAATATATTTCATTATGGTCCTTTACATCTGAACTGGTTACGTCTGTCAATCATGCAACATCTTTTTGTACAGTAGTCCTGGAATAAAATATAATGGTTGATGATGCACTCCTTGTGTATTATCTTTTGATTTTGATTTATAATATAACGTGATTACCTATCAAAAAAAGAATGTGTAGAATGTTGATGGGTTCGGTTATTGTGGCGTTCATAAAATTGCCTGTATTCTTTTTTATGGTTCCAGTTGTTGCGGCATTCATAAAGTTGTCTGTGTTCTGTTTTGATGGTTTCAGTTATTGCGGCCGTGAAGTTGTCTGTATTATATTTCAAACATTCAGCGCTTTGCCTTGTCAATGTACCTGTCACTACTATTATTGGAAAATTGGTCGTATCTGCACGTGAATTTGTTTGGGGTCAGTGGCCCTTTTTGCTCTCTCTGTTAAAGTTTTTCCCTTTTTTTTTCCCTTTTTCCTTTTTCCTTTTTTGTTCAGGGAGTGGGAAGGAGGAGTTTACTGAAGGACACATGAATTTCTTAACACTTAATAGAATCCCGCCTTCTCAATCTAATTTGGCAGTTTTGCAATCTGCTGTTGGTTAAAATTCTGAAATTTATTTCAAAATTGTTCAGAGGACTTTCTGGTCCTTGTTCTTATACTCTTTTGGGAGATTGTTTGTCATTGATTTCCATGCTTCAACATTTGGACAAAGTTTTGCATTATTGTTGAGACTTAAATCTTGGATCGAGGATCACATGCTTTAGCATTTACTGTGGCTTTTTACTAATCATTCATTGAAATTTTTATTTGGTCTGTCCATGTAACTTTTTATCGACGATTATGATCTGATTTAGTGTTATTACCGCAAATATTAACCACATGCTAGTTTTCTATTTACATGGTGTTGTGTTACGTAGTTTGTATTAATTTCATTGAGAGCTTACGGTTTTCCCATTAAGTCAATCCTTCAAAAGTGATCCTTGTTCATTGCTTCAGTTGCACATTTTTTACGACTATAATCAATGTTTTGATATGCTTTTTGCACTTGAACTTGTAGCACCCATTTATTTGATCCGTGACAAGTTCACTTCCTACTGTAAGGGATTCTATTATCTTTAACCATCTCTTGCTGATTGATTTTAATAACTATATTCATGTATTCTAGATCTAGTAGGTGGAGCTGAACAATTTTTATTTTCCAATTAACTATTCAGGTTAACTGGGCTGGGTTTGACAAATTAGAACATGAGGGAGGCATCACCCGGCAAGTTCTCTTGCTGGGGTACAGCTATGGATTTCAGGTTTGGGATGTTGAAGAAGCAGCCAATGTGCAGAACTTAGTTTCCAGGAATGATGGTCCCGTTTCATTTATGCAAATGTTACCAAAACTGATGGCATCGAAGCAGTGTGGGGATAAATTTGTGGACAGTTGCCCGTTGCTGATCATCTGTGCTGATGGATCCTTCTCTGGAGGTAATAACAACCAGGAGAGGTTAGGTGCTCTTTGTAATGGGTCCATCCAACAATATCATGGTTCACTTAATGGTAGTTGTGTTCCTACTGTGGTTTGGTTTTATTCCTTGAGATCTCAATCATATATACATCTTTTAAGGTTTAGATCAGTTATTCATTTAGTGAGATGCAGCTCTCGAGTTGTTGCTGTTTTGCAGTCGAATCAGGTATGCTTACTTATCCTTAAATTCTTTAAAACACATTTTCCCTTTCATAAGCTGCCTTTGTTTATTGTCTGTTTGTCACACATGAATAAGACATCCATTTTACAGATACACTGTTTCAATGCTGTGACACTAGAGAGAGAGTATACAATTCTTACAAATCCGATTGTTATGGGGAGTTCTGGGTCCGGAAATATAGGCTTTGGGCCGCTTGCAGTGGGTCCCAGGTGGATGGCTTATAGTGGGAGTCAAGTTGCAAATTCAGATTCAGGGCGTGTGAGTCCAGAAAACCTTAACCCCTCGGCTAGTTTTCCTAATCCTGCTTCAAATGAAAGCCTCATTGCACATTATGCAAAAGAGTGAAGCAAGCAACTTGCTGCTGGCATTGTGACTTTAGGAGACAAGGGTTATAAGAAATTATCAAGGTATTACTCTGAGCTGGTACCTGAAGGCAACAACTCGCAATCTGGGACTGCTCGAGGGAAGGTAAATGGTGTTGCTACAGGCTTTTTGCCTGATGCAGAGGATGTTGGCATGGTACGAAATAATTTTTGAAGTGTGAATCTTAGTTCTGGTTTTTGCACACCATTTGTGTGTATGTGCTATGCTACTGTTGTCATTCCTGTCAAACTGACCTCCACAAGTTATTAAGCCTAATGTGACTATATCTTGACTGTAAGTCGTGGTACTTGTTTTTTCTTTGTGCTCTCCCTGCTTAAACTGTGTAGGGAACTGTTCAATTCTTTCTATTTTAATGCCTGTGCATTTCAGTTTAAACTTTTACTCATTATTGTACGTAATTCATCTGTCAGGTCATTGTCAGAGACACCGTCACCAGAACTGTTGTTGCACAATTTATGGCACATAAAAGTCCTATTCAATCACTGTGCTTTGATCCTAGTGGCAACCTTTTAGTGACAGCTTCAGTTCAGGGTCATAATATCAATGTTTTCCGTATTATGCCTGGACATTCTGGAGCTTCATCTGGCCCTTCTTATTGCCATATTTATAGGCTTCAACGTGGTTTCACAAATGCTGTAAGAGCTAGATTTGTTGTTTTCGTTTATTTGATTGAGTTTGTTACTGAAAGGAACTGATTCCTTTTCTTTGGTAATTTTTTCTCAGGTCATACAGGATATAAGTTTTAGCGTTGATAGTCAATGGATTATGATTAGTTCCTCTAGAGGAACGAGTCATCTCTTTCCAATTTCTCCTTCAGGGGGGTCAGTATCCACTGATGCTTGTTTTAGTACCAAAAACAGCAGATCCTGCTTGATGGCAGAGCCCACGATTTGTGACCCACCAAATTCAGGATTGCAGGTGCTAACTCAACAGAGTGTCTGCATATCTGGGCCCCCAATTTCAGTTAATGCTGTTAGCAGAATAAGGAACGGAAATAGTGGATGGAGCAACATGTTGAGGGGTGCTGCCTCAGCTGCAACTGGGCGGATGAGTTCTCTCTCTGGAGTAATTGCTTCTGCTTTCTACAACTGCAAAGCCAATGATTTGTATGCAGATACCAATTTTCCTAAGAAAAACTATTACCTGATAGTTTTTTCTCCTCCTGGTAATGTGGTACAATATGCACTGCGGCTCTCTCCTGTGGTTGATAGGATAACATCTTTGTCTGGAGCGAGTACCACTTGTGAATCAGGCCCCAACTGTGATACAAGATTAGCTGTGGAGCCAATTCAGAAGTGGAATATTTGTCAAAAACAAAACCACAAGGAGCAAGAAGATAATATCTATGCTGAAAAAGTAAATTCAGATAGCAGTAAAGTATTCCCAGAAGGCACGAGACACGAAAACAATGTACTATCCAATGTCATGGTTACAACCACAAATGATAACATTCCTGAAGAAAGAGACCAAATGTATATCACTGGGGCAGAACTCGAGATGCATCAAAGTCAGAATCCATTATGGTTGAGATCTGAGGTACTTTATCTTCCACGGAAAAGTAGAGGATGGGGTTTAAGTAAATTGTGCTATCTTCGTCAAATGACATCATTTGTTTTTGTAACATTTATGGGCAGCTATATTTTCAGTTGATGCTGACCGATGGCTTTAATTTAGACGAGGAAGGTGCTTGTAGGGGAGAGATTGAGATTGAAACTATCCCTGTTCACTCGCTTGAAATGAGGTCAAAAAACTTGTTTCCAGTGTTTAATTATCTTCAAGCTTCCAAATTCCCATAAGGGAGGTACATTTGAGATGGTTCTTTTAATTCTTTTCGTCTCAGAACAGTCTTATATTTCTTGTTGCATTCGGTTGCACGGCACGAATAAGTATCATGTACTAAGGGATTGGACTGTGTGTTTCTGCTACGGACGAGTCATTTACTCAGGGGTGGGGTGGGGCTATAGAAAGCAGGATCTTTGTCTGGTTCCATTCTTGTTTATTTTCCAGTAGTCTATCTTAACTTCTCAGTTTCTTTTGGTTTTGTGTGGTTTCATTGATGTTGTGATCTTAATTTTTGTTTTGATTTCTCATAAATTTTACAATTGTCTCTTAAATAATAATGTTCGTCATTCAGGATTCCTGTTATAAATACTAGTAGCAATGTCCAAACACTATATCAGGGGTCTGCGAATGAAGAACTTGCCTGCAGGAGCAGTTCTAGCTCTCTTGACTCTACGAACAACGTTGGCATTATAGTGTCTGAATCAAACAATGATGCTGAAGAAACACATTGGGATGGTCTTCAGGTCCCAACTGAAACAAATAGGGTCTTTGCATATACTAATGATACCCCCATAGTGAATACCGGGCTCGGCACTGTAAATACTAAACGGAACTCCATGATGGGGGAGTCTTAGATCTCTGTAAATAATAGAGATGGCTTGAAGATTATGGAGATCCAATCTAAAGAAGGTGACAAGTTTGATTAAAGGTATTCCTTGCAGGTCCAGCTTTGATTTCCCCCCGCCCCCTCCTATTAGCTGATTGTTTCCCATGTTATTTGTTAAGAACTTTGCGTAGACTGTTATCGACTTCACTTTTCCCAGTCGAGTAATTTATCATATGTTATGATTTGCCCAGGTTTTAAGGTATTCTTTTATTCTCTGGGAAGCTTTCTAAAAGTTTCATAACTCTTGCGTGGATTATAGAGTGAGAAATAGGAGCTTTTGATGTGATGTGGAAGTTTGAAGACCTTGATGTTAGTTCTTATTCTCCGTGACTTTGCAAATACAGACTACATATGCTATAATTGTAATATGTAAATAAAGGCAAACTGTTGCTGTATTTTATTGATTGCTATCTATTTATTATTTTTTATGTCACGTCTCTCTATTTCCATTATTGTTAAAACTATATCTTATGGACTGAGCTGCTCAATCGTACCGTTGAGAGTGTGTCTGTCAATTTCATCCCATCCCACAAAATGCAACCGTATCTTCTTTCTTAAGTTATTTCTAGAACAAGATTTTAGCATCTGATCTCTTTTAGTTTAACCGAGGTTCGTCCCGAACCCTCAACAGAGAAAAGACAGTTTTAGTTTGGGACAACTAAAAATATTTGTGATCCTTAGTCTGGAAAAACATAGACCAAGAAAATCACCAAAACCTGAAATGCTTTCGAATTTACTCGAAAGAATGGAGATATATTTCCTCTAGATTTGGTAGAAAGTTGGAATATGCAACCCGTCCTCCAGGGTGGGCTTCAAGGTGCCGCGTGAGTGTGAAATCTTTATGAAACATTCTAGCACACTTGGAAAGGCAGATCGACAATATAAAGAATTTGTCGAGTCAGGTCATTTTTGAAAGGGGACATGGTCCGGCTTCATAGAGAATCGAACCAAATCAAGAATCAATGAGAATCTTATGAATAGAACCATTTGTTTCAAATGAAATTATGGAATCGTTCGGTTCCATAACTAAAGTTCCATGATGGCAAGGAGAGAATTTACATTAACTATCTACTAAAGTTCAATGAATAACTGAACCAAATAAATTAAAAGTTCAACCCATTTTGGGTTTTAAGTTTGGGTTAATCCATTTGTACATAATGGTTTGTACATAATGAATTACCTCCTCTCACATAATGCGCGAGGTTCGTGTATATTTAAAAATTTCGACAATGTTGTCCCCATCTTTATTGTGAGTAATATGTAAAAAAATTCGGTACATGTAGTATGATCCTTTAAGTTTTTGGTATTAGAATAAAGAATCGGATCAAATCCATTTCTTGATTCTAGTACCTGAAATCGATTAAAAAACTCAAACAGGACCAGATCGAATCGACCGTTTCATTCCAATTACGACAATTTGATACTTTTGTTCACCCCTTGTGTTTTTATGGTCCAACCGGCCCACACATCAACCTACATAACCACAAAGACCCAAAAATAGGACAGAAAAGATAGTGTCATTTTCCATTTAGAAACTCTGTTTGTGTCGAAGACCAAACCTAAAATTGTTTTTTCAAAATACTTCATGTGGAGGCAAAGCGAAACCCCACCAAACAAAACAGTATAACTCTCACTTCTCTCTCTAAAACATTTGCGTTTCTCTCTCTTACCTTTCTTCTTCAAAACAAAGTCAGTCTCAAGTCCTTTTCTTTCAAACAAACCCTCCTCTTCTCTGCCAAATTTACATTTCCTTGTTTAAAAAAGAAACACGTTTATACACCTTAAAATTGTAACCTAAATTTGAAGCAAGTTTAGGTAACTGACAGCAACCCGAAACATGCACCCTCAAAACCTTCCTTTTACAGCATTTCTCTTACATCTTCTTTTTCATTTCGAACACATATTCTTGGCTGCATTTCTAAATAAATATATATAGTTCGTAGTTTTCCTGTGTGTATACGTAAATCCTGGGTATTTTTCTGAAAAAATGCAGCTGCATATATCTCCAAGTTTGAGGCATGTCACTGTTTTACCAGCAAAAGGTGTGAGAGAATTTATCAAAGTGAAGATTGGATCGAGAAGATTGTCGTATCGAATGGTTTTTTATTCGCTTTTGTTCTTCACTTTTCTTCTTCGTTTTGTGTTTGTGTTAACTGCTGTAGATACCATTGATGGAGAAACCAAATGTTCAACCATAGGTATCTCTCTCTCTCTCTCTATCGATACACATGTACACACATATAGATACACACATATATACATACAAGCAGATTAATGATCCACAATGGGTTTTTGAAGATTGTGGTTTATTCGCTGCTTGAAATGCAAATAAGTTTATTCTTTCTGTATTTTTTTAATTTTTTAAAATAATGTAGGTGATAATGTTGACAATGGTCGATGGTTTTTTTTTTTTTAAAAGACAACAATATTTTCTTTTAATTTATTAGTTGTAATTTTATTCTATTCTTGATGGAAATAATTTATTAGTATTTAATTTCACGTTTTCATTAATTTACTTATTTACAAAATTTTCGTGGTTTGAGACTTTGAGTTAAATTTATTAAACGATTTATGTTGTTAATATTACTAATTAATAAGCTCTTCCTAGTATTAAATTATTTTCTTAAATATTGTTTAATTATCAACAATTTTTTTTTTAAAACTTATGTTAAATTTTTATATTTTTGTTATTTTATTGAACGATAGAAATTATATCAATAATTAAATTTACTAAGACATTTTTTATAAAATTATTGCTAACATAAAATTCTCTTATTAATATTTAGTAATTATATTTGAAGATTCCACAAATAAAACTATTTGAAATGAAGTTTTTTAAAATTAAGAAATGCTATAAGTACACGAAATTTCCACAGATTTTCCACAGGAAGCCTGTGCAAAATCTGTGGAAATTTTCTGTGCCCGTAGATTTATTCTTTAAAATTTGGGAGTTGTAAAAATGTAGCGAATGTCTTGTCACATATCAACCTGTTCCATTTTTTCCTACTTTTACTGCTGGAATCCACGTACCTTTAAATTTTGAATTTCCAAGCTATCCATTAAGTTAAATTTTCTCAAATAAATCATTGAGAGTAATTATAACTTCACTTAATGTCAAGTAGATTATCATACATCAGTTTTGCTCAATTTAATAATTGCACTTTAATTTGATTTTAATTGGGTACTCCATCCAATTCCGTCACTTGAACTAACGGGAATTGATGATGCGACAGTCAAAAAATTATAGTCACCATTTATTTCTGTGAAGTAGTACTAATTCCACATTAGCAATTAACAATTACGTGTGATAGTCATCGTTTATTGACTATCGAGTAATTTATGATGGTGAAATTGAATATAGTTACCTTAATTGAAATCAAACTAAAATGTGTAATTATTTCATTGACATCAAGTGAAGGTATAGTTACCGTAAATGAAATTTACCTGATTTTCTCTACAACTTTAGTAGTGATAAAATCTTTGATTTCTCATCAAATGTAGGCTGCTTGGGGAAAAAGTTAGGACCAAAAATTTTGGGAAGAAGACTTGAAGCAACCGTAATTTCTTGAACCCTGTTTTTGTTTTCACGTGATTTCATACACCGGTAGTTACTAAAATTTTAGCGAAATTTCGCGTTGGTTAAGTTCGATTACTAGCTTACAGCAAAATGAAATTTAGCGATATTCGTGAAATTTCGCTAAAGATTTAGTGGGCATCAATGTTTTTAACTTCTTGTTCGATCTTTGAGATGCCATTCGGTAGTATGGAATTATTGAGATAACTGAACTCTCTCTCTCTGTTAGGTTCCTGAAGTTATATATCAAGTTCTGGAAGAACCTGTTAATCAAAGTGAAATAGAACCAGGACCAGAAATTCCTCAGACACTGCAAGATTTTGTTGCTGAGTTGAAAGATGGACATTTAGATGCAAAGACCTTTGCTGTCAAGCTCAAAGCTATGGTAATCATCAAAAACTACATCTGATAAACACGAACATGCATACAGATTGCGAATTATTTCTCCCTAACCTGTCAAATGGCTGATCTCTCTCATTCTCACAGGTGACACTGTTCGAACAAAGGACCAGGACCGCGAAAATCCAGGAATACCTGTATCGCCATGTGGCATCAAGTAGCATACCGAAACAGCTGCATTGTCTCGCTCTAAGATTAGCAAATGAACATTCTACTAATTCCAATGCTCGTCTCCAGCTACCATCAGCAGAGTTCGTTCCTGCCTTGGTTGATAACTCGTTCTTCCATTTTGTACTCGCTTCTGACAATGTCCTTGCCACCTCTGTTGTTGCATCATCACTCGTGAAAAATTCATTGCATCCTGAGAGGGTAGTCCTACACATAATTACAGATAGAAAGACCTACCATCCAATGCAGGCGTGGTTTTCACTGCATCCCTTGACACCTGCGATCATTGAGGTTAAAGCATTGCACCATTTTGATTGGTTGACAAAGGGGAAGGTCCCCGTGTTGGAAGCAATGGAGAAAGACCAAAAAGTTCGCTCGCAGTTTAGAGGAGGATCATCAGCCATTGTGGCAAATAACACCGAACAACCTAAAGTTATTGCCGCAAAATTGCAGGCACTTAGTCCTAAGTACAATTCAGTGATGAATCACATTAGGATACATTTGCCAGAGGTAAGTCTCAAAGTTGCTTGGCTTTCCCTAAAACTCCTTTTAAGAGCTTGTCTAATACACAAAATGCATTTTGTTTGCAGTTGTATCCTAGTCTTAAGAAGATTGTCTTCCTGGACGATGACATCGTGGTGCAAACTGACCTTTCACCTCTGTGGGATATCGACATGGAAGGAAAGGTCAATGGAGCAGTCGAAACATGTATAGGCGAGGACAAATATGTAATGTCGAAGAAGTTCAAAAGTTATTTGAACTTTTCTCATCCTCTGATAGCAATGAATTTCAATCCTAATGAATGTGCATGGGCCTATGGCATGAACATCTTCGATCTAGACGGATGGAGGAAAACAAATATTAGCCAGACATACCATCACTGGATTGAAGAGGCAAGGAATTCATAAAATTTCAAGACATTTGTATGACAGTGGAATTGTAAAATATCTTAAAAACATATCAAATATTTGCTGACAATGTCTTAATTCACCCATTGCAGAACATAAAATCCGACCTAAGTTTGTGGCAGCTAGGAACTTTACCTCCTGGTCTAATAGCTTTTCACGGACATACCTACGCGATTGATCCCTTTTGGCACATGCTAGGACTAGGATACCAGGAAAACACGACGATTGCAGATGCTGAAAGTGCCGGTGTCATCCACTTTAATGGTCGAGCAAAACCATGGCTAGATATAGCATTTCCACAACTACGACCTCTATGGACCAAGTATGTCAACTTTTCGGACAGATTCATCAAGGGATGTCATATAAGAGCATCTTAGAGCCAATTCATTCAGGCTCTTCACCTGTAAATGAAAAATGGAAGGTTCTTCACAATGGATGAATCTGCACTTTTCCGTGCAGCTTGTAATAGCCACAGGCTTCAAATTTTGAAACTCTTACCAAATTTCGAAGTTCTTGATATATTATATTTTTTTCTATCTTTTAAATATTTTAATAAGGAGTACTTAACTTCTTCGAGCCTTGAGGCACATCAAGATTTACGATTCACCGTAAATTATTGGGATGTGCTCATGTAACATTTCGGATGCGTTTGATTACAAACATGAAATTTGCATGAAAAGAAATAAATTCTAGGCAATTGAATTGCCAATAAATTATTTGTATGAAATTTTTTAATTAAATGTGTTTGATTGATTTAGTTTTCAACTTAGAAAATATATTGGTCAATTTCTTATTGGTGAGTAGATGATTATTGGTGAGTAGATGAGAGACAGAGAGAGTGAATTCCTCGAAAAATAAAAACCACGTCTCCTTAAAAGTAGGAAAATATTTTTCGTGAAAAAAATTATCAGTACAAAAATAGAAAATTAGGTAGAAAAAACACATTTTTTATGAAAAATATAGGTAATCAAATGCACGTTTGTTTCTCGTAATGGAATACCAACCATTATGAAACAACAGAGGCAAGGTTAGGAGCAAATGTTGAAATCAATACAAGAAGTCTTCTATTCTGTTAAGATTCTTATATCATTCAGACATTTTAACAAGGATAATTCTATTTGTACAATAGTGGATGACAATGGTGGTTGACAATCTCTCACATGCGTGTGGGCCCCGTGTAATTAAAAAATTTCAAAAAAAATGGTGGGACCCTCCTATTGTGAGTGTTGGTAATCCTTGATTGTCATCCACCATTGTACATGTAACATTGTTGTTTTAACAAACAGATTCTCAGAGTGTAATAATAGGGTAGAGTAAGAAAATAATCAGGTAAAAAATTTCTCATTTTCACAAAACCATTTACTTTTCTTCCCTGTCACATTGGACACCAATTCCTTCAAGAACTTAGCACTCTGTAATGGGAGAATTGATAAGACATTAAATTGTACAGAACGTTCTCGACTTCAACGATTGATGGCCACGCTTTAAAAGTCGAAACCACTTTGAATTCTCCTTCTTCATCAACCAACACATTCCATTTCTCACCACTCAAGATCCCATCTTTCACACATTTGAAAATCACACCTTTTCTCTTGTTCAAAATCCCTTTAACCTCCAAACCCATAAATGAATAAACAGCCTCGAAAGTACCCAGAAAACCACTCAGTTCACCAAAATCACTCTCCTCTTCAAAACTCCATTTAGGATTGAAAATTATTGCTGGCTTTGGATAGATTCTGTCAGTACCCGTCTTCATGATTGATAATTGTGAAGACTCTGAGGACAAAAACACAACCACATCAGCAGAATTCAAACATCTGGGATCCTCCTCGAGAACTGATGATATAAGAATGTTTTCAGTGACAAGGTTTGAAGATTGAGACTCAAAGGCCACAGCAGCAGCTTGAGTCAGGCTTTGGGTTGGCCATATAATAAGAATCTTGATCTTTGAGCCTTTTCTTCTAATGGGAATTTCACCAAACACTTCAAGAGCAAGTTGAGTGAGCGAAGCCGTAGAGTCATCAATTATCGGAATTTCAACCCGTAATCTGGGCTGCTTCACTTTCTTGATCTTTCCGGCGAGTCTTGGGTTGTTGAGAGGCTTCTCCAAGGTGGATGAAAGTGAAGTTTTTACTTGTAGAATAGCTTCTTCTCTTGTTGTTGGAGGATTAGTGGAAGATAGAGAACATTTCAGGGATAAAGGTGAGAATGAAATTCTTGATTTAGGCAGGGTTTTAGACTTTTAGGTTTTACAAAGTGAAATTTAGAGTCAGATATTTTGATGGTTTGGTGATGAATTCGTGGGAATTTGGAAGCCATTTTGATCAGTCAAAAAGTTAAAAAGGAAGGCATTTTCTGTGAAGAAATTTACAGACCAATCCAGATAAGGAAATAGCACATGGAACAATCTGAGCTTCAAAAAACCTGCAAGAATAGGAATTTGTTTGGCAGCATTCAGCAAAATTTGCAAACAGTAGCATAGGCTACATTACACTCAATCCAGATAACATTAAAGAGTGCCATTTGTAACCAAACCATTTCAATTTGTGTCAAAAGAGACCAGCAGTAGTCTCTTTTTACAGTTTGCATTTCACCACAGTAAGCCATATGAAAGATCCTTAGAATTAACTTACTAACGTTTACATAACAAGCATCAACTAAATTATAGTTTGGGAACCACAAGTACTTTCCATCATCAGCTAGATCCAAGTTCGACAGTTAGAGTAAGAACTAAAACAGTCAAGAACATTGACAAAATAGCTTTTAACGGTAGGACCAAAATGCAAACTACGAAATCATATGATTTGGCTGACAACTTAGGCAACCGGTGGGCGAAGCACATGGTCTTGTGAAGTATCAACAGCTGTGGGTGGCATGAATTGCCACATGGCAACTCCGGGATAACTGATGACAGGCACCAACTTGTTGCCAGCAGCTTGGCCTGGGGCAGCAAAAGCAGCAGGTATGGCATGAGGAGCAGGTAGAAAGCCGGGTTGAACATTCATGGTATTTATTTGTTGCTCCAGCTTCTCCTTCTCAGCCTTTAACCTTTGCTTCTCGTCACGAAGATCGTTCTTCTCAGTCTACAAAAATTAGTGGAACTTGCATAAGAGTTGTATACATAGTGATTGTCTTTTGGTTCCCCATCCTTTTTAAGAAAAGATTGGATTCACATCCACAGATGGTGATGAAGAGTTCTTACCTTCAGTTCTTTAATCTTCTCCTGTAGATTCGAATTAGAGTCTTTTAGCTTCTGGGCTTCACCTCGTAGCTGAGTTACCATCCGAACTGCATCAACCAAGATGGCAGCCTTGTCTGTTTTAGGAGGTCGTCCAGGCTCAAGAAGAGCAGCCAATTCCATAAACCTAAAGAGCATCCCCAAGCAGTTATTAGAAGAGAGTAAACGAAAGGACAGAGGAAACATCAGAGAACATTATCGTACTTGTCATTTAGCCTATCCCTCCGTTGTTTTTCTCTGCAAGCTTTGGAACTTGATGGAGCGCATGATTCCACTCTAGGTCTATGTAAGTGCAAAAAATGTGGGAAAACAAAAAATTAAGGTTTAGCAGCAAAGTAGTAACAGCATATCTATTATCTAACATATATAATTTCCTCTCCAATATAGTCAGAATATACAAAACCAATATTCAGTTCATGAAGCGCAAAATCTTGTAACATCTTTCTTATATAGACGAGCAATGCTACAACATCACAAGCATGTATAAACGCTGGGGATGGCTGAAGTTTCAAGCAAATGTGATGTGACGTAAGGAGGTTAAGATACTCCTCACCTCAGTCCTAAAGTTAAATAACTATTAATTAGAGTAGTATCAAGTATATGCATCTGATAAATGTTTCCATACTGAGCATCTCTACCTAAAAAAAAAAACAGTTGAATATATGTAAACCAAGAAGATGCTCTACCGTTTTTTTGAGGCAGTTTCCTTCCGTGGGTCTGATTCCCCATATGAGCCATCAATTCCCACACTGTCAATAGATTGGATTGGCATAAAGGAAAGGGTGAGTATGGTGAAAACTGATATTTACTAGAGTGAAATGGAAGGGAAAAAAAATACTGAATTGGATACTAACAAAAGAAACCTTAGAACTTCAAAATGAAATTGAAAGATTTGAACGATGTTTATCCTTTATATACAACAAACTAAGCCTTATTAGCAACAAATTTTTGGCGCAAGCACGTTATCCCCTCGTATATCAATAGAAATTCTCGTGTTACTTATCAAAATGAAGAATAACAAAAACAACAAGCACCTTCGTAGGTGCTTGAAAGACTGTGTTGTGATAAATAGAAGGCCCAACATCTAATCTGATCACAAACACACACTGAAAAAATCTAATCAAGATCTACTACAGCAGTTGGAGCATTATCAACTTCTAATAGTAAATTGAAATACAAGTTTTGATAAATCAAATGCTAATACCTATGGATACAAGAAATAATTAAAAGGAAAATGACAACTATTGAAGTTAGAGTATAAACCCAACTACAAAATATGAAATTCAAGAACAAATCACAAAAACCAAAGAATCCCAAAAGACTCTCCATAGAATGGCTCCAATTTCCAACATTAAACGACTAAATGAAGAACTTTAACTAATTGGGTAAGCACCATATAATAATTAAAAAAAAATCCCCATCAAAAGGGAGGAAGAAGGAAGTCCACAACGCATGCGAATACAGGAAGCGTTATAAGAAATACATTCCAAATACTACCTGATATTAGATGAACCATTCGAAGTTTGAATAGACCAAGAAAATCCAGCTGGTGGAGCAGATAAATTCCCAACGGGTATCGGGATATCCTCGACCTCGTAGTCATACAACCAATTCGTGTTTTCCGGGGAAACCATATCCAATTTGCAGCCGGAAAGAAAAAAAGAAATTTTTTTTTTCTCCGGCCTACAAGCAATCAAACCCACAGTTAATGAAAAATTGGGGTTCACGGGAGTTGAAAAATGAACAAGGGAATCTGTAAAAGAATTTCAATTTTAGGTTAATTTAATTTGATACCAATTGGGTGATATCAAATATGCGTAAAAATTATGTTCTCCACAAGAAGACGCGACTATACTTCACCCTATGAAGGCCACCTGGGCTGGATGGATGCTTTTCTTTTTTTTTTTCTATTTTTTTTTTTTTCAGAACCAAAATGGTAAATTTATTATCAAATATATAATTTTTTTTATTTTCTTTTTGTCAAACATGTCCAACCCATCGAAAGTTGCGGGTCATAATCATATTGCACCTTTGCTAGGGTGAGTCGAGTATTCTATTTTGCACCTATAATAACACATCTTTTACCTGCGTAATTTGAACGGACGAAAATTTACTTATTTACACAAATGCATGAATATAGCAACATTATTTCAACATCAAAATGATAATGAAAGAATAAATTTTCAATCCACAATAACGCCGCACCTTTTACCAAGGCAAGTTGAGTATTCTATTTTGCACCTATAGTAACGCATCTTTTATGATTTTACCAATAACATTTCAAAATATGCGAGAATTTACACGTCACATTTTACGCAAGTTCATAAATATAGCAACCTTATTTCAACATCAAAATGATTAATGAAAGAATAAAATTTCAATGTAAGTCGTAATCAAATCGCACCTTTGCCAAGGCAAGTCGAGTATTATATTTTGCACATCTTTTACGGTTTTACGAATCTTTTTTCAATTTTAAATATTGATATAATTTGAATAGATAGAAATCTACACATACTTCACATTTTAGCAAGTTCATAAATATAGCAAACTATTTCAACATCAAAACGATAATGAAATTTCAATCCGTGAAAAGATACGTGTCGTAATAGTATCGCACCTCCACTAAAGCAAGTCGAGTTTTCTAGTTCGCACATATAGTGACACATCTTTTACGATCTTACCAATCATTTTTCAAAATTTTATATTTATATATTTTGAACAGACGATAATTTATACATATTTCACGTTTTATGCCAATTCATAAGTATAGCAACCTTATTTCAACATCAAAAGATATGGGTCAAAATCGTATCACACAATTGCTAAGGCAAGTCGAGTATTCTACTTTGTACCTATAGTAGCATATCTTTTGCAGCTCTACCAATCATATTTTAACTTTAGAACATTCTGGAATTTATACATATTTCATATTTTACGCAAAGTTCACAAAAGCCTTATTTCAGCATCAAAATGATAATGAAAGAACAACTTTTCAATCCATCAGAAGGTATGTGTACTAATTGTATCTCACATTTCCTAAGGCAAGTCGAGTATCTTATTTTGCACCTATAGTAACATATTTTTAGCGACTCTACCGGTCATAATTTAACTTTAGCTATTTATATATGAGGAAATTACACACGAACATGTTTTTTAACTTTTCAATTTAATAATAAAATACAGAGATTTTTCTTTCAAAAATCATATGCACCCACCAACCCCACCCCCACCTCACCCCACCAACACCACACCCACCCACTAGCCCACATCCACACCCACACCCACACCCCCATCCACACCCATGCCCACACAAAACAAAATTCTATGTCCTCTACCAACTCTCTATCCATGCTCTCTCAATTCACCCTGCGTCGCCTCTCACCAACTTCGGCCACTGTTATAAAAAATCAACCTCCGCCTTTTCCTCTTACAATTGGTGGTGAATCAATGCATAATCAAATCCCAATCGTAGGGGACGAAGAACACTAACTAAAGCTCCGGCCAAAATACTAATGAATTTGAAAATGAACTTGCAATGGTGGCTAATAAGGGTGTTTAGGGAGTAGCGCTGTAGTGGGACTACATGGACGACGAATGTAGGTAGAATCTTCATCCATCGCTATAGTGGTGAAGGTGAGATATGGGTTGTGGTAATGTGGTTGTATGGTGCAATGTTGCTTGTGGGGTGGTGGTTGGTATAGTGGAGGTGGTGATGGTGGTGGTTGTGTGATGGTGTAGTGGTGGTGACGCTACATCTCTAGTTGTGCAATGGTGGTGCAGGTGCGGTGGTGGTACAAGTGTGGTTGGTTGGAGGTGGAGGTGGAGGTGGTGGTGGTGGTGGATTTTGAAGAGGTAGTGGTGGTGGTTGTTGGTACAAGCGGTGGTGGGGTGGCGTTTGTGGTGAGGTGGGAGAGCATTTGGGTTGTGCTGATGTGGAGTGGTGGTGGAGTGGAGTTGTGTGGGATGAAGAGCGTTGGTGACTAATTATTTGGACAATTGCAATCAATAAAATGTATAATTTGTAATTGAAAAATGAATTGTGACTTATAAAAATGTGTGATTTACTAAAAGGACAATTGTAACAACGGTCCCAAATATTACAATTTTTTACAGATTATAACTTAACCTTTTATTTTGGTGGCTGCAGTCCCCAGCCTTTCACTTTAACGACATTGGAGTCCATTGCACAGATTTCATCCAATACTCAATTAGTCAACCTAAAATAAAATGTTTGATCAACTCGACATATTAAATTAGGGGTAAAATGGTATATTTACAATTTCTATAATAAAACAATTAAAATAATTAATCAAAAAAAGGTATTGTTCATATTCTCCAAAGACCCCACCCCTTCCCTAAAATAAAAAATCAGGAAACTCAGTCATTGTCGCCATCGCCATCCTTCTGCCCACCCATCACTGCATTGCCCACCACCGCCACCGTAAGTCGCCGCCACTGCGTATCCAAATCTCAAACTACAATACAAAAATTTGGGAAGGACCAAATTGTAGATCTACAAAAGCCATCTCTACCCCATAAATCACGAACAAAGATCAAATGTTGTTAACAACATGAGACTACCAATTAAACAAACGAGGTTCATCCAATTCTTGTATCGATTATTGATCTACTGCTTGTTGTCCTTGTAAGGTAAATATTAGAGAACAAATTGTAGAAATTTATAGTCACCAAAAGGGCCTTGTGGTGCCAGTATAGCTGGAATAGAATTATTGGGAAAATGATGATAATTGTATCAAGAGATTTGAAGAGAACCAGTGTCTTGAGATATATGTACTTTTTTATGGATAACTTGTGGGGATTCTAAACTGAATTTCCAGAGCATGTAAGATGGTCTCAATATTATTAGATTTATCTTGGCTTCAAAGTTTGAAATTTACTTTTAAATTCCTTCATCTGGTGTCGTGTGGATGGGCGATAATAATGGCGGCAACTGGGTTTCCTAAATTTTTTATTTTAGGGAAGGGGGTAGGGTGGGGTAGGATGGAGATGGGGATGGGGATGGGGATGGGGATGGGGCCTTTGGATAAGATGAACAACACTTTTGTTTTGGTTAATTGTTTTATTATAAATATTATAAATGTACCATTTTACCTCTAATTTAATTTGTCAATTTGAGTCAAACATTTTATTTCAAATTGACTGACGGAGTATCAGATGGAATCTGTTCAATGGACTCCAACTACAGTTAAAGTGAAAGGTTTTGGACTGCAGCCGTCACAATAAAATGTTAAGATCTCTGCAAAAAATTGAAAGGTTTGGGATTGTTGCTGCAATTATCCCTTTACTAAATTTGTAAATGTGACCCATATTTTGTATCTTTTTTTACTTTGATGTGTGATTTGTGACCAGTGCGTAATTGTGATCATAAATTGTATGTTATGGTGACTTTAACCTATTTACTTATGTTTGAAAGAATTCCACAATTCTTAAATCTGAAAGTGTATCTTGAAACTATGATAATTATGTATTTTTCCCTTTATATTTCACAATTTATGCAAGTTCATGAATATAGCAACTTTATTTCAACGTCAAAAAAATAATGAAAGGATAAAATTTCAACCCATCAAAAGGGTAAGGATCGTAATCTTATCGCACCTTTGATAAGACAAGTTGAGTCTTTTATTTTGCATCTATGGTAGTAAAATACCTTTTATAATTCTATCAAATCATATTTGAACTTTAAATATTTATACAATTTGAACACACAAGAGTCTACATATATATCACATTTTAGACAAGTTCATAATTATATAATTACCTCATTTCAACATCAAAATAATAATGAAAGAATAAATTTTCAATCCACAAATGTTCATTATATTCTGCACTAGCAGCCTTTTCTAAATGCTTATGCATAATTCATAATAAAATATTTTTTATCTTTATTAATGGCTGATGCCATTTGTTCATTATTTTAGTAAAATTATTGTGTAGTGACGTCACAGACTCACAGTTAAACCAACCACCATATATTCCATTTAGTTCCCTTTTATATAGTCGGAATTTTAGATTGTGTTGCGGTGGTGGAGGAACTGGATCGGAAAAAAAGAGGGATTCTAATTGTAAGATATGGAATGAAACCGTCGCTGCGTCGATTAAGAATTACTCTGCGAATTCCAATATGAACACACAAGTAATCATTTATTGACACAATTATTCCTGTTTCAAACATACAAGAAATATACAAAACTAGTTAATTGTGTCGTGTCGTGTTGCACCAAAAGATCATTGCCAGACCGGAATGAATCAATGATTATAGTTGGTTAATCCAACAACCCTGCTCTTGATTTCCTCTGGATTGGCACCCACAAGCTTATCCACCACATCCCCTTCCTTCACGAACAAAAAAGTGGGCATGGCCTTAATCTCCATCTTTGATGCTAACTCCTGATAAAATAAAACATAATTCTCAGACAATTTAACTGTGATTTTATGTAATAAGATTGTATTTCTGGCAGTATATTACCTTAACCTCGTCGACATCCACCAGTAGAAAATAAATATCAGGATGACTTGAGGCCAGTCGTTCGAAAAATGGCTTCATGGCTACTGAAGGCAAGCACCATGAAGCTGTGAAGTGAACTATAACCTGTAATTTTCAAATCTCAACGCTACCTATTTATGAAAATTGTGGATGTGTCGTGATGAAGACTTGAGTCAATATAAATATCTGTCTCGTCTCTAACATCTTAAACTTTTGTGCCACGACTTTGTTGATAGAAAAGGAAAGAAAGGTTACGTCGAAACTTACAGGACAGCCTTGTTTATTAGCTTGAGATGCAATGAAATCCCATGTTTCTTTGGAGTCTATTTTGGTAACTCTAGACTTCATTATTTGCTGATGCTGTGCCATAATAACGAATGAATTTAGTCGAAAACTCGAAAATTTCCTTTGATTTGTGTAGGATGCAGTGTTCAATTTATTCTGAGATTTTAACAGGGATTGAAATGGATGGGATCAAAGTAGGACCCTCTTAGAACGCCACACAGCTTCATTATCTATAACAAATCTACTCTATCCAATTCTGTGGGGTATGTTAATCAAATATCTAGAACAAATTAAAAGAAAATCTTACAGCAAATCCCATTTCTCGACGTGGATGTGGATATTGTAAAACAGTAACATCAACTACAAGAAACTGAGCCTTGTTTCTGATAAATTTGAGGTTCGTTGTTATATCTTTAAGAACTTTAAGGAAAGGACATAAAATCTGTCATTTCTTCTAAAAACTCTTTCGATTTGAAATCTTAGTGCATCGTGTGTGGATCCGTGATGATGAATCCGAAAGTATTTTTTCGGAAGTCATAGAATTTCGTCAAGTCATATTCATCTATGATGATTCATGGTTTCAATTGGTTATATGGTTCATATGCTCGAAATAGGATTTGAACTAGTGACACGAGAATTTTGAGTGCATCTTGGAGTAGTCGGTTTCATGGTGGACTTACATGCCTGCAATACTAATTACGATTTTTTACTACAATTTTCAAAAGATAGCTATTTAACAACTAAATTTATATCAATATTGTCTAGTAATGAAGTTGCGTATAGCTCTCTTGTTCTACTTCAAGACAACATCACCAAAATACAATTCAGGGGACAACATTATTTTCGATAGGACCCACATGCAGGCCCCACAAAAATATGGATTTTACAAAATGACTAATTTATCCCCCCTCCAAAAGGATATGCATTTGGTGGTTAAAAGTAGCCCGCGCTTTAAACTTCTTCACTTGAGAACTATAGCAATCACATCAAAGTTCAATGGAGTATTTGAAGCTCTACCTTCAATTCCCAAACCGCGCCAGGTCGAGAAAACGGCGGAAAAATTACAATTACATGATTTTTTGGCAAGAAAAAGGATGACTTTTAAGACAACAAAGTGCATACTATTAAGATTGAAGAAAATTATACGCCCAAATCACGAGAATATTCTTGCACATAAATATATTTGTACCATATATAGAATTTCCATATATAGATTATTTTGTAACTATAAATTGTAGGCATGTTCAATGGAAAACTCATTCAGTCTAAAACGTTTTACATGGTATCAGAGCCTACCCGAAAAACTCATAGCTGAATCTTTGATTTTCTACCTTCGGTGTGGTCAGTGTTTGAATCCCTTGCTCAGGGTATTCAAGATTCATATTTTTTTTCAAATTGGGTTCGTTGGTCGACCGATTGGTGGTCGACGTCCTCGCTGGTGCAAACCGCCGTCTTCGATTTGACGGTGGTGGCGATGTATTGACGTGTGTGATGAGTGTCGTGTTCGATTGAAGTGTGATTTCCTCTTCTCTGTCGGGCATCGATTTCCAAAGGCTGGGTCTTGTGGAAGTTGAATAGTCGGTGTTCTTTGCATCTCTGTGGTGGAATCATCGGTGTTCTTTGAGTTTCTATGGTACCTCCTCCGACGCGTCTCTGTGGTGGGTTCTCTGTGGTAGCTTTCTTTTGGGCTCATAGGTGTGGGCTATGTGGGCTGTACAAATTAAGGCCCAATTGTGGGTTTGTTACTTTAATTCAGTGATACGGGCTGTGTGTGGGCTGTTTTCATTTCAAGCCCAATTGTGGTGGCCTATTTTTGTTTTGGTGGAGTGGGCTTCATAATTCAGGCCCAATTGCATTTTTTATTTATTTCATATATTAATTCAGGTTGTGGATTGTTATCTATGATTGAAATCTTCAATATGTCAGTTGATTCTTTTTGCGTTCAGTTTACAGGAAAGAATTACCCTATATTGGAATTTCAATTCAAAATGTTCTTAAAAGGGAAGGAGCTTTGGGGACATATTGATGGGTCCTCTATGGTGCCTGAGGATGCTAAAGATCTTAGTGCATGGGAGACTAAAGATGCTCGGATTATTTCTTGGATTTTGGGGTCTATGGAGCCTCACATGGTGAATAATTTACGCTCTTTTACAACTGCTAAGGAAATGTGGGACTATTTAAAACGAGTATATTATCAGGACAATAACGCACGACACTTTCAGTTGGAATTGGAGATTGCCAATTACACTCAAGGCAATCTCAACATTGAGCAATATTACTCCGATTTTCTGAGCTTGTGGAGTGAGTACTCTACCATGATTCATGCTAAGGTTTCTACAGCATCACTATCGGCTCTTCGAGAGGTTCACGAGGTTAGTAAGCAGGATCAGTTTCTTATGAAGTTACGACCTGAATTCGAGGTTACTCGGGTGAGTTTATTGAATCGCGACCCAGTCCCTTATTTGGATGTATGTTTGGGTGAACTTCTCCGTGAGGAGCAACAACTGGCTACACAAACTACAATGGGAGGTGATCTTTCCTCTAATGTGGTGAACGTTGCATATGCTACACAAGGACGGGGAAAAGGTAAACTTCAGTGCTTCTACTATAAAGGATACGGTCATATTGCTCGTCATTGTCCTCAGAAACTCTGCAAGTACTGCAAGGACATCTCATCAAGGATTGTCCCACTCGACCTCAACAACGAAATGATTAGGCATTTCAAGTTAATGTGGATGGACCTGCTCCCACCCTTCTCCGGTTAATACTAGTCAATCGCTTCTTACCCCAGAAATGGTTCAACAAATGATTGTTTCTGCCTTTTCTGCTTTGGGCTTACAAGGTAAGGATCAAGATGTCTCTTCTCCTTGATTTGTTGATTCGGGAGCATTGAATCATATGACAGGTAGTTCTAATTCATTGCACAATATCCAACGATATACTGGCACACAACACATTCAGATTGCTAATGGCAGTACCCTCCCAATTACTGCTGTTGGTGATATTGGGTCTTCTTTTGATAATGTTTTTGTATCTTCGGGGTTGTCTACTAACTTGATCTCTGTTGGCCAATTAGTTGATAATAACTGTGATGTACATTTATCTGGTGGTGGTTGTCTTGTGCAGGATTAGGGGTCAGGAAAGGTGATCGCGAAGGGGCCTAAAGTCGGAAGATTATTTCCTTTACAGTTTAATATTCCTACTGCTTTGTCTTTATCATATATTGATGTTGGTCTTAAGCATGAAATTTGGCATAAAAGACTAGGACACCCGAATACTTTAATTTTGTTTCATTTGTTAAAATGTGGTTTTTTGGGTAATAAAGATAAGTCTTAGTTTTCGAATTTATCTTTCAATTGTGATGCTTGTAAACTTGGGAAAAGGAAGATTCTTCCATTTTCAACGCATGACAACCGTGCTAATAAATGCTTTGAGATTATTCATAGTGACGTTTGGGGAGTGGCACCATCACTTCACATGCCCATTATAAGTATTTTGTAACGTTTATTGATGATTTCGATCGTTACACTTGGATGTACTTTCTATGTTCTAAAAGTGAAGTCAGTACTACGCTTCGGACTTTTATTTCTTACATTGAGACACAGTTTTCTTCCAGTATTTGAATTCTGAGGTCCGACAACGGTGGTGAATATATGTCTCATCCATGCCAGACATTTTTACAACAGAAGGGTATTCTTTCTCAGCACTCTTACCCATACACTCCGCAGCAGAACAGAGTAGCAGAAAGAAAGAATCATCACTTGTTGGATGTTGTCAAGTTTTACACAGTTCCACCCAGATTTTGGGTTGAAGCCCTATCCACAGCTGTACACCTGATTAATCGACTTCCTGCTCAGCATTTAAATTTTAATTCCCCTTATTTTCGTTTACATAGCACACATCCTAGCTATGACATGTTGCATACTTTTGGTTGTATATGTTTTGTTCATTTTCCTTCACATGAACGTCATAAATGTACTGTTCAATCTATACGGTGTGCTTTCATGGGTTACAGTATTGTTCAGAAAGGTTTTGTTTGCTATGATAGTGTTGCTAATCGCTTCCACATATCTCGCAATGTGGTTTTCTTTGAGAACCAGTATTACTTTCAACAACATTTGACATTTTCTGATTTAGCTCAGATCATCAGTTTTGAGGACTTGTCTCCTTCTATTGAGCGTTTCACACCTGGTGTGGTATATCAGAGACGATGACCCCCAGCTTCACCGCCCCTTCCCGTTCATGATCCCGATTTCGATCCTGATCCTATCCTAGACACTGATACTCTTCGGCGATCCACCTGCATTACTCGCCCTCCTGTTCGGTATGGTTTCTCTGCAACCTTATCTCATATCACAGTTCTTACTTCTTATTCCCAGGTTGTTACCCAACCTTGTTGGAACAAGGCCATGCAGGAGGAACTTCAGGCACCTCAAGAAAATCACACATGGGATATTGTTCCTTGTCCTTCTAGTATCAAACCTATTGGGTGTAAAAGGGTTTACTCTGTTAAGTTCCGCTCTGATGGTTCACCGGACCGCTATAAAGCTTGATTGGTAGGTCTCGGTAATCTTCAAGAATATGGAGTAGATTATGAGGAGACTTTTGCACCTGTTGCCAAAATGACAACCGTTCGCATCATTCTTGCTATAGCTGCCTCCAAGGGATGGTCTTTACGGCAGATGGATGTTAAGAATGCTTTCTTACATGGTGACATTAAGGAAGAGATTTATATGACGCCACATGCGGGTCTCTTCTCTTTGCCCTCTTACGATGTGTGTAAGCTAAAACGCTCACTTTATGGGTTAAAACAAGCCCCCCGAGCCTGGTTTGACAAGTTTCGTTCCACTCTTCTTGGTTTCTCATTTACTCAGAGTTAATATGATTCGTCTCTGTTTATTTCCAACGCTGAGGCGAGTATGGTGCTTCTTCTTGTTTACGTGGATGATATAATCATTATAGGGACTGACTCTGGATTGATATCTCACCTTCAAGATCGACTTAAGGAGTCCTTTCACATCAAGGATTTGGTCCCTTACAATATTTCTTAGGTCTTGAGGTGCTTTCGAGTCCAGCCGGGACTTACTTACATCAACATAGGTATACAGAGGAGTCGATTAACTTAGCTGGGCTTCAAGATGGTAGATATGTTGATACCCTTTTGGAGGTGAATGTGAAATATTACAAAGAGGACAGTGATCTTCTTCTTGATCCTTCTTTATATCGTCAATTGGTGGGTAGTTTAAATTACCTCACTATTACACGACCTGATACCTCTTATGCTGTCCAGCAAGTTTGTCAGTATATGCATGCTCCACGACACCTTCACTTGGCTGCAGCTCGTCGTATTATTCGATACTTACTGGGTACACCTAATAAGGGTCTCTTCTTTCCTGCTAATTCCCTCTTGAGCTCGTTGGTTATAGTGATGCTGATTGGGCCGGTTGTGCCGATACTCGTCGCTCTATTACTGGTTGGTGTATGTTTCTTGGAAATGTGCCTGTTTCGTGGTGAAGTAAGAAGCAAGATCCTGTTTCTAAGTCTTCCACTGAGTCTGAGTATCGTGCTATGTCTTCTACCTGTTCTGAGATTGTTTGGCTTCAGGGTCTTCTGGTAAAACTTGGTTGTCCTCAACTTGGGCCTACTCCTCTTCATGCTGACAATACTAATGTCATTCAAATTGCTGCTAATCCAGTATTTCATGAGTGTACTAAGCACATTGAAGTAGATTGTCACTCTATACGTGAGGCTTATGATAATCACCGTATTACTCTTCCACATATCACAACTGATGTTCAGACTGCTGACATATTTACCAAGGCGATGACTCGACAACGACATTTGTTTCTTGTGAGCAAATTGATGCTTATTGATCGTCCCGCATCAATTTGAGAGGGATGTTAAGATTGAAGAAGATTACACGCCCAAATCACGAGAATATTCTTGCACATAAATATATTTGTACCATATATAGATTATTTGTAACTATAAATTGTAGGCATGTTCAATGGAAAATTCATTCAGTCTAAAACGTTTTACACATACAACAAGAAGATTGGCAATAGGCCTTGCTTCAATTGCACTCTTTGGAAATACAACCATTGGAATTTCTCTTGCAGAGGACAATGGATTTTGGCTCACTGGATCTTTGCCAGTACCCTCTGTTAACAACAATACCCTCTGTTAACAACAATAAGTTCTATACTTCATTTTATATTTCGACTTAAATGTAAGAAAAGCTACAAACTGAAAGACCGCTTATAAGTTTTCGTGTCGTAGAAATTGACAATGAAGAGACTGGAACTCGGTCTTTTCTCAAGAAAGGAATATATATAGCAATTATTGGAACTAAAGGGATAATGCACAGATTGAAACGATATGCTTTCGATCTCATAGCATTGGGGGATATGATAGGACAAGACACTTGGAATTACATAAGAAAGTATCTACGACTTAAGTCAGCATTTATCTACTATGATTTTCGTGAAGTAATCTCAGCAGCTCCAACAGATGATAAGAAATTTCTTACAGAGCCTGCTAATCCTTTGTTCGACAATGTTGAAAAGGTAATCTAATCAAAATTTAGCATTCGTTTCTTCACAAATGTAACTTTTGAGCTTTAACTGAAGACAAATTTTGACAGCATGAAGATGCAGTGAAAAAGCAAAATCTTCCTCAGACGTAGTCATATTATACATTTACAGCGTCAATTCTCCAAGAGGTTATGAATCAAATGGCATAAATGCACAACAAGTGCATTTTTCAAATTATATGCATCACAAAAAGCAGTTATGCAAGAAAGTAGATTTCATTCATATTGAACAATTTTCCCATTCAATTATAGATTGCATTTGATTTTATGCAAAAGATTTGTAGAGAACATTAAATATCCGAATGTATGTCTCCATGGATACACGTCGATGAGGAAATGGCAATTCTGCCTGGTATCGGTGATACAAAGACAGTATACACTACAAGCCGATGCAGTTAGAAGGGCCTTTTGTTGTTAAAAATCAAATGCCATAGAAATACAAATAACACACTTTTCCTAAATCTAGAACAGTTACAATATCAAAAATCAGCCAATGCTAAGGCGAGAATCTGTTGATTTGAGGTTGGTTTGGCGCCTGGGGATGCCAATCTCACAAGCATTTACACGTGCTGCAAACCGTAGTGAACAAAGTGATTCACCAACGGATGAAGGGTCAGGTGAAATGTTGACAAACATCAGCGTCTTTGAATCTCCACCTAAACAAGGCTGAAAAGGGAAAACATTAGCAAGAGCTTTATGTGGTTTCACATCTTACCGTTTAGCAATGTACTGTTCAGTGTGCTATGCATCAATCAGAAAAGACAAATTTTCAGATTTTTATCTGCACTAAATAATTTTAATAATTTACCAGCAACTCCACATATTTTCCCTACAATACACAACGAAAACCAACACAGCAAACTCAATCAGCTAAGATGGTTTATAGCAACTAAGCAACTAGAATGTAACTACTCAGAAAGGAAAAGCCCGTTGCAGCACCAACTGCACTAGTCCAAATTTGACAATTCCAGTAGTCCTGTCCTAATCACGCAGCGATATAACCTTTCTCAACAGGCAAAAGAACAATGAATCTCATCCATACATAACAATTGATCTTAAGGCATTATAGCATTATTTTGCCTATGATAACGAATGTTAATGTTGGTTAAATCCAAGTATCTTCACTAGCCATAATCATTTTAATAATTTATCAGTAACATCACCAAATGTTCCCTACAATATATAACCAGGACCAAAACGGCAAATTCAATTGGCTAAGATGGTATAGACTAACTAGGCAATTATAACTAAACTACTCCCAGGAAAAGCTCATTGTAGTACCAAGTGTACTAGTCCAGTAGTCTAGTCCCATTCAAGTGGCAATATAACCTTCCTCAACAAACAAAAGGACAATGAATATCATCCATACATAACAAAATTGAGCTTAGGGCATTATAGCATTATTTTGCTCATGATGACCGAATGTTAATGCTGGTACGCCCTATCTATCTTCCTCGGCCAGCCATAATCAAGCCTTGACTTAATTCTTTCTAACATCATTCTCATTCGAACTTGCCCATACGCTATCAAGGCATCAATGTTGAAAATTACCTGAAGAAGATAGGTTAGCTTTGAGTTCCTAAATGGCACATGTTCCTCCTTCTTGGCCAAGGCAAATATAACATCACTCAGTGATGATAAACTCTTGTTGATAGCCTGAGTGTTACTCAAAATGAGAAAGATAATTTAGGACAAATCTGTACAATGAAAAAATCCTGAAAGTAAATGAAAATAGTTCTTATTCTAATACCTGAGTTTCTTTCAGACGGTCTCCTGTAGATCCACTCTTAGAGAGACGCTCACTACCAGCAAGGTCAATTAGATTGAGGATACCTTGCACTTGTTGATCAGTGCCCTATTGCCACGAAAAAGATAATAAAATCTGTGACCATGTTTGCACACACCAAGATAAAGATGGAATCATGACCATGATGCAACAGAAAGCAGGAAAGGTCCATTTACCTCATTAACGCCAAATATTCGTAGCGTAAAAACAAAATGGCTCCTTGAAGACTGTTCATTCATTTGAGTCTTGCCAACGGATCTAAAAAAATTGAATTCTAGTTAGAGACAAAAGATCAAATGCCTAACACTCTGCCTAAATTGTGCACTTCAAAAAAATATATGATGCACGATGGTAGTCCATAGAGGTCAATGGAAGTCCGAACTTAAATCTAAGTGTCGGTGTAAAAGCATCTTTAAAAACTTTAAAGATCAACTTCCAGAGTAAAAACACATGCTTGATCAACACAAATAATGGGGTGAAAGGTTCTTTTGTTACCTGCTATGTGCTGCCCGCTCTAAAAGATATGAGACCTCCTTGCTACTGTGAACATCAACAACTGTAAGATCAGAAACATGAGTGTTTCCATTTGCATCATGTTTTATAGCATATTGCTTTCCCATGTTCTCTGCCCGGGGTGCATCAAACCCCAATCGATTTGTTGCTAATAAGTCTCGTATTGTTTCGTTGTATATTTCAAGCATTGACACCTAAAATAATCAGATAAGAATAGATAATTAGAAGGCAGGCCTAAGTAAGATCAACTAGCAGTAGAGATAAATGACAACGGCAATCACTACAACCTGCATTTCATATTTCCACCCTTGTGATTGAAGAGTTTGCCGGGTCTCAAACACCTGTTCTAAGGATCGTGGAATCAAACCTTTCTGATCAGGTATACCTGGCTTGCCCATCATTGTAAATGTCTTGCCAGAACCAGTTTGTCCATAAGCGAAAATACAAACCTGAGACAGCACAGTTATCGGTGACCATTATGATGTTAGCGAATCAAATCTGGACAAAAAAATGGAGTGAAAAAAAAAATTAAAAAATCTGCATGCATAACTTGCGAAATCAAGTATTCTGTAGCCGCGAGACAGATCACTAGTAGGAAAATAATCATAGCACACTCATCACGCGATCTAAGAATTAATATAGCAACCAAACAAATTCAAGATGTTACTGGTTAGCACAACATCTAAAGTTCAAGACTCAAGATCGAGAATCCTCCGTATCTGGTGTAGCAAATCAACTAGACAACGACTATGGCAGAATGATATAGCATAATCTAAAGGATAAGTAAAGTTTATCATCCAATACCATGTAAAGTTCTTATGCAGCTATCAACCTCAAGTTCTGAAGTAAGAAACTTAAATGATAGATAAAATGGAGCTGCAGGGAATACATTACCTTGTAACCATCAAGTGCACTTTGAACAAGCTGTGAAATCTCAACAAATACGTCTTCTTGGGAGGCTTCAGGGGTAAACACTTTGTCAAAAGTGAAAGAGTGCTTTTGTCCTGATGAAAATAGGAATTTTAATGCATAGGATGTATATTGATAATAATCAATCCAAATCCTGTAAGTATAACACTTTGTGACTACATTTCAATCAGGGCTAACCATTTTGCATCAAATCAATTCCTCGATCGAGTGATTCCATTGCTGTAGGGAATGAGATAAATTTAGCATCAGTTCCAACCCCATCATCAGACAATAGAGGTCTTACTCTACAGAAAACACGGATATTCCCTTTTAACTCCTGTATTGACAAAGGATTCTAATTAACATCATCAGATGGAAGGACTGTAAAAAAACTTCAATCAATATTTAGGCTTAAAATCAAATGTGAACATGTATTTACCAGTATAGTGTTGTGTAATTTCTTCCGAACCTTCTCTCCTTCTACAATTTTTAGTTCTGCATCAGCCACACGATTCTGTAACTCAAGAAGGAATGCTTTTTGCTCCTCAAATTGAGTCTTTGTCTCCATTGTTGATACATCAGACAGCTAACAAAAATGACAAAAGTAAAATAAGAAGAGTGTACTTGAACCAGTAGGATCCAGAACAGAGAAACCTAAATAAATTTTGTTATGCCAGTCAGTATGAACTTTAAAGGAACCAAAAGCTGAAAATGCAAGATCGGGAACCTGCAATTTCTTTTCTGCAAAAGCTAGCTGCTCCTGCAGTCGTCTTATTTGCTCACTTTGAGACAAACATGTTGACTGAAAAAAAAAATTACATGATATTTGTTAGTAAATACATTTCTGTAGTTGAGTGGGAAAATCATTACATATGGAAAAAACAAACCTCCAGCTCATTTGATTTTAAAGTCAGGTTATCTAACTCCACAAAAGATTTTCCAGTGCACTCTTTATATCTTTCTACTTCAGCTGATAGAGTCTGAATTCGTAACAACTGGCAGTCACGATCATCTCTTACTTGTTGCAAATCACCCCTCAAGCATACAACTTCATTTCCTAGTGCTTCCTTCTGTTTGATGGCCTCATCTTGCAAAACCTTGGAATATCAAGCATTATAAACCTTTGTCAGAAAACATTTGGTTAACTATTGCAAGTTCTCCCATGCAGATTCATACAGCAGTATGGCTAAAGAGGCAGTGAATTAAAAAAAAGTAAGACCAGTAGTTCAAGATTTAGAGCAGGCGTACATTTCTACAAATTCTTTAACTTACACTAGTTCTCTCATTCAGTCCATGAGTATTAATACAGCAGTACGGTAAAAAAGGAAGTGAATTAGAAAAAGAAAAGAAAAAAGTAAGACCAGTAGTTCAAAATTTGGAAAAAAAGCACACATTTCCTCAAATTCTTCACCTTTCCCTAGTTGCAAAGTTATTCTAAGTTGATGGAGATTAAAGTTCAAGAGAAATGAAAATTTCAAGATTCACATAACCAAACTCTAACTATGCTCAAAATAAGGTCCAAAGGTGCCAATAGATGAGAACAGTCTCACGTAAAGCATATAAAGGTGTAAATGTGAAAATAAATTGTCCTTTCTCTTGCAAAAAGGTATAATGGTCTTACATATTAATAATGTGATGAACGCATAAAAAGAGTTGAGTGTTGCGCAACAAGTCAAAACATAAAGATAATACTCACTCTCGATGAAGTTAGCTGCTCCTGCAAAGATATATAGTGTCCTCTCAAAGTGCTCAGGTTTTCAACCACTGCTGCCTTCTCTTTCTCAACTCGTTTAAGTGTCTCATTTGTTGCTGCAAGTTCTGATTGAAGTCTACTATTATATTGCTGTAAACTCGTGTTATACTCCTGCAACCGCTTGTACATATCATTAAGTGACTGTATCTGCACAAGCCAAACATGGACCCGAAGGATACAGTTTTCAGCAGATCATTTGATAAAAACTATCATGAAATCAAATTTCATTTATTTGTCTTCTCTCTTCACCTTCTGGTTGGCACTAGCGCTGTCTTGTTGAGTTCTCTTCAGCTCTTCTGAGAGGGAAGCCTGCAATCTCTCTGCAGCTAGTTTACCATCTTTCTCTCTTGCCAAAGAATCCAATGCTTCCTGATGATCACATTAAACAATTTAGTTCTTTACGAATATACAAAACAATAGCCTCCACTGCCACAACACACCCTTGGCACTTTAGCGTTCATCTTACCAATTTATCCAATTCCTCCTTTGTGAACTTTTCTTGTAATGCTTCCAAATTCTTTCTCAACTCCATAATGATTGAATTCAACTCTTCTTCCTTTGCCTTCATCAGCAACTCTGGGAATGAGGTAATAAGATTACTGCATGTTAGAAGTTCTACCTATTTCATGTGTTCGTTAGCCTAAAGCACTGATGACTAAATCAACAAATCACCCATACCCATATCATTGCATTTCTTCTCTGCTGATTCCAGTAAATTCTTAAGTTTCTCTTGATCCGTAATAAAATTTACTTCTTGCTGTTGGAACCACCTGATGCATTGTTTGAGCTTTTTTATGCACTCGGCCATTTGCTCACTTTTTTCCTGGCATAAACATCAAAAGTTCAACAAATAATCCCAACAAAACACCCAAGAAAAATGCAGCACAGAAATAACCAAACATTCAAGTTGGGACCAGAATCCATAAATTACCTTGTAGTTGAATTTGTTCTTAACTTTGAGCTTCTCAAGGAGTAATGTCTCCACATCCTCTTTCGTGAACTCAATTACCCCACTATCAGAACCGGCAGTGCTTGGTGGCCCAGAAGTCTGGGACACATCTTGACCCCCATTAACTACTGAAAATGCTTGCCTGGTTAGTGTTCTTGTCCCAGCATTCGCTGGCATTTTCATGTTCCCAATTCTTCGACGTTTATCTACGGATACCTCGTCAACAGTATACTTACTCTGCAACAACCAGCAAATCCCAGACAAAATAAAAACAGAATAAGCACACAAAAATGCTTAGCTTGTGTTTGACACCCATTTTGGGAAAAAAATAAATTCTGGAATAGTGATTGATGGAAGAATATGTGGTTAAAAAGTAAAGAGAATTTTTTGGTTTATGTGTAATATTATTTTATTGATAGAATGTGTGGTTTAAATAAAGAAAGAAAAAGAAAAATGAGAAATAGAATGGTTTCAAACAAGGGCTTAATAACAAAATAACTAATTGTAGTTCTCTCAGAGCAAAAAAAGAAATTTTTTGGGCATTTCAACTAAAGGTGGACTCGTGACATTTAAACGGGGCTTTTTTCTGAAATTTAGTCTGATCCCTCGATTTTCTCTGATAATGGCTTCAAAATTATAAATTTTTAGGGATTTAATGAGGGAGGAACTTACCTGCGAAGGACTCGAAGGAGGCTTGTTCTGGTTTTTGGAGGCCATATGAATGATGATCCTTTGTGGGTTTTCTATTGAAGTGTATGTAGAGATAGAAAGAGAGAGTGAAGTCAGAAAGAGAAACGGATAGTGTTTCAAAAATTTGGTGGGACCATGGTTTATTGCAATCGAAGCTAAGGCAAATTTGCGTCGTTGCTTTGAATTGCAGTAATCACTATTCACAGAACAACATAAAGACGATGAAGGAGTAAACAGTCACACACACCAACAATCAATTGTTTAACCAAAATTGGAAATTGGGAATGAATTTTTTCTAATTATTTGCTAATCTGCTTAATTTGGGATTAATTAACACTCTCTATTGTGGATTTTCTTGGTAACTTCGGTAAATGTGGGGTTAGGGTTTGTAGATCCAGCTAGAGATTTGAGAGAGACAACAGACGGGGGGTCGAGGTTTTTGAAAATTTTCAAATGGAAATCCGGCGGCATCGTGAAAGATTCGTTGCAAAATATGGCTTGACCATTATGCCCCTACGGTCTTTGTAATTTATACGTTTGGTCCTATTTTTTAAAAAATTATTTTTTCTCAAATTTATTTTTAATTATTTCATGAGACTCACGAATTTTATTTAGGTTTTATTTATATATTTCATCATTTTTTATCAAAATCTATTAAAAATTAAATTTTTAACTAAATCAAACAAGGGCTATATTAGCTTGTTTATTAATAATGAAAATAAAATACAAAAATTAAGAGAACTTGTCCTAGCTTCCAATTTAAAATAGAATTGAACTTTCAAAGGCATGGAGAGTAAAGTAAAAGTTAAAAAAGGGTACAAGACGTTCCTATCTATGACGAGTTTTGTGGCAAATGTCCATACGTTTGATTTTTTGGTGTAGAACGTCCCTACTTTTATATTTTCTTGCGCAAAATGTCATTTTCATCAATTTTTCACATAAAATGACAATTATACCCTCCTATATAAATAAAAAGAAAAGAAAAGAAAAGAAAAATAATGAATAAATTGCAATATGCTCCTCAAATTTTTTTTAAATGCAAATCAGTCCAAGATAATTGCAAGAAAATGACTCACTTTATCATAATTGCACTCAAGCCCCCGTCTCCAACCAGCAGAATCTTCCCATCTCTGTCACCGCTAACTTCCACCTTCAAAAAACCACCATCCCGTCCCCTAGGCCGCCGAGTATCACCACCATCGATATCGGCCTCACCCGCCCAACAAATCCGACCACCATTCCCACCTCACGCCGCCCCCAAATGCATCCCCCATAGCCACAAAGTCGGTGACCGTTCGTAGCCAAAAAACTTGGCGACAACTATCCTTTCGATCACACTCATCACGCCCAACACATATCGGCCTCTTCTACACTCCAAGGCACATCCAACTATCGTTTTCATATCATCAAATAGTGCAGCAATTCAAAATTTTCAAGCTCAAATTCCAGTCCCTCACGCACGCGTATAACTTCAGTGAATCCACCTCCAATTGACGGGCAAAGTGATGTTATTTCTATAAATTGGACCCAATAAAACCTTCAGCAGGTTAATACGATATTGAGTAACTCCTCAATTGAATCGATTGATCCATTACTTGCTCCAATTTTTT
Source organism: Fraxinus excelsior (assembly GCA_019097785.1). NCBI lineage: Eukaryota > Viridiplantae > Streptophyta > Magnoliopsida > Lamiales > Oleaceae > Fraxinus > Fraxinus excelsior. The sequence continues at coordinate 46,253,118 of CM032624.1, read as the reverse complement.
GAATCAAAATCTGCCCTATTTTTTCTTATGTTGGAGTTCGAGTTTGCTGTCTATTGGTGGTAGATATGGGCGTCGGTGATGTGACTTACGAAGACTGGTAGTGGTGGTGATCGTGGTTGATTTTGAGGAGAGAGATCAGACATGGGAAGGTTTTGCCGGTTCGAAATGGTGGAGACGAGTGCTTGGGTGCAATTATGATAAAGTAAGTCATTTTCTTGCAATTATCTTGGACTGATTTGCATTTTTAAAAAATTAAGGAGCATATTACAATTTATTCTTTATTTTGTTAATTTATATAAGATGGTATAATTGTCATTTTATGTTAAAATTTTGCGAAAATGACGTTTTGCGTAAGAAAATGCAAAGGTAGGGACGTTCTGCACCAAAAAAATCAAACATAGAAACGTTTTCCACAAAACCCGTCATAGATAGGGACGTTTTGCGCCAATTACCCATTAAAAAACTATACTTCATTTGATATAGTCATACTGTTCGTTTTACGCCAAAGGTAGCATGTATTTGGTTCTGATCGCTTTTGAACTCATTACTAAAAAAAAATTGAATAAATTTTAAGGTTACTCTAAATTCGAGAAATCTATAGCTTCCTCGTTGACAAAATCTCAAGAAATTCCACTTCTCGAATGGGAAACGACGCTTCAGCTTCGATCTTACCTATTTTAGCAACACATGTCGTTATCTATTAACATGTGGACTTGATTTTTGTAGTCTACTTGCTTCCACGATGCCATAAATGTAAATTGTGTGTCGATTAAAAATTTAAAATAGAATTATTACTTGAAATTAAACTATGTTTACTTTAATTTGGCTAGGGAAAACTTTTCCATCCCCATGAAATGTGCGATTATCAAACAAGAACTAAATATCAAGCGGGGAAATTGTATGTGAAATTTGTAACAATTGGCACAAGCTGAAGATGTTGCCTTGTAAATTTTAACGAAAAAAAAAATGACGATAATGTGTAGTTGAAAAATTGATAAAAGATGTAAATTTCATGAAATATATGATTGTCAGGCAGCAAGGAAATGGTATGTGAAATTTGATACAATTGGCACGAAGCCGAAGATGTTGCCTAGTTGAATCTACGAGTATTTTTACTGATTCTCATAGACATAATTGCATTGAGACGTAGTTGTGGCATATGGCTGTCTTATTTTTCGAACAAGTGCTATGGTGAAAGCCATTTGTCGAGAATAGTACATTGTTTGATTCTTATTATCTAAAATTCATTTTTCTTCAAATTTATTTGCATTCACTAGTTTCATGAATTCACAATATTTATCGATTTTTTGACTATACATTTCATCAATTTTATAATAATTCACTAAAAATTTGATTTCTATCAAAATCAAATGGGGCTCGACTTTCATGTTGTGATTTGAATGATTAATCCTCCCGTTTGGTTTAAACAAAAATTAATAAAAGTTGATGGAATACATGAATGCAAAGTTGTGCACGAAATTAAAATTAATTGTTAACTTTGACACGAGCTGACTGATCGTCCTTTGGAAAATCAACGTTGATTGATAGAAACTGATACTAGTTTTCGTGTAACGGAATTCTCCCCATCAATTCGTCACATTTCTTTCTGATAATTTTTGGGCACTACTAGAAAAGAATTATATTCGTCGATTGATTCTTCTACTTTTCGAAGGCCCAATATACAAAAATGTATAGAATCCTGCACCTCTATTTGCAAAAATTCAAGTTTTTTGATCGTCAATCACCAGTTGCACACAACTAGAGATTCAATTTGTAGATCAAAACCCAAAAAATGGGGGATACTTTTAAAATCCAACTAAAATTGAAAGTATAGCTGTTATTGGGTCACACTCGTCTAATAAAAATCAACAATAATGACTAGTTTTTCAATTCTAATTCGATTTTAATCTCTACCAAACACCTTCTTTGACTTTTTAACTATACAATATTTACACATTGGCCTATTAGTCATTAGAGGTTAAAAGATAAAAATGTTCCTAAATGAGCTATATAATTACAAAATATTGTTTTATTTAAAAGACTATTTTACCCTTTTAGTTAACAATTGAAAATCAAACACTTTCCACTTAAAATTCCAAAATCACTTAACTTTTCTTATCTGTCAACCACAAAATTTGTCGAAGCTCAAGAATGAAATATTTTTTAATATTAATCTTAACAGCCGGTTGTTCAGCCTTTTTTTAAAAAAAAAAAAATTTATGTTGTCCCAGTCGAGCCAAATGACTATGTATTTTCTTAAAATTTTTAAAAAATCGGTTTCATCTTGTAGATATGGTTGTAATGCCAATTTATTTCTTTGGTGACTTCGAATTTGATAAGATAGATCAATGTGTATGGAGATGGACAAGTGATAAACATGGTGGTATTCCAATTTCCATGACGTGAGAATGTACTACGATTTACAAAACAATCAGATTGTCGATTCCTCTCTGTACGATATGGAATTGAGATTTCGATCTAATGATGATTAATCTATTATGATTCCACCTATAAATGTTACTTGTGATGAAGAAGTGAATTATCTATTTGAATTGAACAAAATGTACACGACTCCTTTTTTACTGGCTTTAGTGAGAAAAGATGTCGCCGAATGTGGACACGAAAATTTGGTTGGAGGGGATTATAATGCCATGATTTTCAGGACATAGTGGAGATAACTCTTGAGGATGATGTGGTTATTCCCGATCCAGTTGTTCATCATCACGATCTCGCTATTACACACATAATTCCGTCAGTAGTTCATGACAATGAATTTACAAATGAGAGTTTGATTGCTTTATCTCGTCGAAAACATGAGTAGGGTGAGATGGAACGAGTGGACCGTCATCTAATTCTTCGCGTGTGGCTCTTGAAGATGAGAATTTGTATGTCGAGCAACTGTTTGAAACAAAGAAAGATTTGCAGAAAGGCAGGAAGCTGCGCATCAATTTCAAATTCTTTATTTATATATAAAAAAATACAAAAATTTTTATTAAAATTAAATAGAGAATATAAATATTATTTAATTAAATTTGAAAAAAATTAAAAAATTGTTTACAATGAATATTTAATTAAAGAATTTTAAATTAAAAAACTAAAAAATTAAAAATTTGCTAATTCGTTAAAAAAGAATATTTCATTTTAGTAATTATCAATTTCAAATTCTTTATTTAATTATATATAAAAAATAAAACAAAAGGAAATTATTAAAATTAAATAAAGAATATAAATTTAATTAAATTTGAAAAAAATTAAAGATTTATTTACAATGAATATTTAATTAAAAATTAAAAGAAAAAAGGAATTTGCTAATTTGTTAAAAAAATATTTCATTTTAGTAATTATCAATTTCAAATTTTTTATTTAATTATATATATAAAAAATTCAAACAAAATGAAATTATTAAATTTAAATAAAGAATATAAATATTATTTAATTAAATCTGAAAAAATTAAAGATTTGTTTACAATGAATATTTAATTAAAGAATTAAAAAATTAAAAAATTTAAAAGGAAAAAAAAAAGAATTTGCTAATTCGTTAAACATGAATATTTCATTTTAGTAATTATAAATTACAAATTCTTTATCTAATTATATATATAAAAGATTCAAACAAAATGAAATTATTAAAATTAAATAAATAATATTTATATTATTTAATTAATTTTGAAAAAAATTAAAGATTTGTTTACAATGAATATTTAATTAGAGAATTTTAAAATTAAAAAATTAAAAGGAAAAAAAGAATTTGCTAATTTGTTAAAAAAGAATATTACATTTTAGTTATTATCAATTTCAAGTTCTTTATTTAATTATATATATATATATAAACAATCCAATCAAAATGAAATTATTAAAATTAAAGATGTGTTTATAATGAATATTTAATTAAAAAATTTTAAATTACAAAATTAAAAAAAAAATTTGCTAATTTGTAAAAAAATGAATATTTCATTTTAGTAATTATCAATTTAAATTTCTTTATTTAATTGTATATAATTTAAACAAAAGAAATTATTAAAATTAAATAAAGAATATAAATATTATTAATTAAATTTGAAAAAAAAATATTAATTAAAGAATTTTAAATTAAAAAAGTACATGGATAAAAGAATTTGCTAATTCATTAAAAAAGAATATTTCATTTTAGTAATTATCAATTTCAAGGAAATTATTAAATTAAGTAAATAATATAAATATTATTTAATTAAATTAACCAAAAAATTAATTATAAAACAAAATTAAATAAAGAAAAAAATATTATTTATTATTAGAAAATTAAATTATTAAAAAAAGAAAAAAAAATGCTGATCGACTATTATAGTAGGCCCATTAATAGTCAGCCATGACTGTTAAAGAATCAAGAGTATTTTTGACTTTTTGTTTGTAATGATTATGTTTTAACTTTTTTTATAAAAAATTGTATTAGTGAGTCAAAGGCCAACGTGGAAATATGCTCCATTCAACGGCCATTTCCCACTATTCCCTCAAAAAAAGGTGTCATTCGTCGAATAAGAAGCATTTCAAGCGTTAAAGAGGAAGGAAAATCCGATCGTCCATAACGTGTTCGATCTGAACCACATTAAGGATAAATCCCACGATTAAGCTTCTGTTTGAAACCAATTTTGAGAAGAATAGAAATTTTGGAATAGTGATTGATGTGAGAATGTGTGGTGAAAAAGTGATGAATTTTTTTTTATTTGTGTGTAATATTATTTTATTGTGAGAATGTGTGGTTGAAATGAATAATGAGAATGAGAATAAGAAAGAGAAATTAATGAGTGTCAAACGGGGGTTAATTATCGAAATATAGACCAATATATAAAGATTTGGACTATTCTTTTTAATAAGGTTAACATTTTAAGATAAAATTTTAAGTTTTAATATGGTACTAGGGTCACCAAGCAATTAGATTCGATCAAGACTAAAAAAATGAGCAAACAAATTCCAATATTGATTTGCTTAGATGATTTATCATTTTACTAAGGCATGTTAAAGGATAGACTCCAGCTTGATTAATTATCATAAAATAAACCAACATATAAGGTTGACTTTTTAAAGATGAAATAAGTCTCAATAAACCATAGTCGCTTTGCAATACTTGTGAGTTTGAGGCTTCATTCTTGAATTCATGGTTACACAGCTAAATCATCTCAATGAAGGGAGCCCTGGGATCAGATTTTAGTGGGTTTTTGGATGAATAATCAAGAGAATCGGTTAATTATCAATAACAATAAAGTTGTATGTAGGATTGAGGGATTTGAGCATATTTGGCCAAGCCTAAATGCTAAAAGATAAGAGTCGAGATACACGAGGCTCTATAGCATTTTCTTCGTTATTCCCAATAATTTAGGGTCAACTACAAGAATCATTTTTCTGTACTGTATTGAGATTTCAGAGATTTTTCTTCTAACTTCTAATTTGTTATAGCAGGAACATGATTAGGTAGCAGTACCCTTCAAGTTTGTGTTGAAGGTGGTAAGGTTATGGAGATTATGGGGGGAATGGAGGCAACACAAAGATCCCAGGAGAAAGGACTGGAGAAGCAGCCATTAGTGGACATGGATACGATCATAGGCTCGAACTGCCTGAAAACTTGGATTGTAGAAAAGTGGAGGCAAATGTGAAAAACGATGTAGTTTTGGAGATTAAAATCTCCAACACCTATTCGGATAGAGGTACACCTCAAGCAAATTAGACGAACAAATTGAAATTTGTATAAGTATAAAAGTACAACACATGAAAATATAAATTAACCTTTATGTCATGTGACTTAATACAGTGTTAGAGCATTATGTACACTATCTAACAATAGTACACACGACAAGATCGTGATCAGAAATAGGGTTTTAATCTCGTTAATTAAAGGAAATCAAAGTCGAGCAATCCGTATTAGAATTAAGATCTAACAAAGTAGGTGTGGTTTGATTGATGTCTATCTTCCCTAATTCTATTCACCGTGCACAGGGTGTCAAAAATTATTGGTAGGTTTCCATTCAGGCGTGCTTATAACTCATGAGTACGTGTAATTATCCAAAAGAAAAGTAAAAAAGAAATTTGGATTCTTTCGACTTCTTCCTCTTTTCAAGTTTTATACTTTTACCCTAAAAATATTGAAAAGATAAAAAATGGAACGATAAAATGGTTACTAGGAGTGAAAAATACAAATATTATAAAAATTCTAAATAAAATAAAAATAGAATGAGCAAAAATTCCATATATTAGAAACTCACGAATAAACAAACCATGCATTTGTTGACGAGAATTTTCCTTGGTCAAATCAATTATTCTCCTCTCCCATTTGTATATTAATATTTCAAATTTCAATTCCTTTGGTGGATCTGGCCCTACCCAAAACCTCCCAAGTTTTGGAATATTTCCATCTTCGCATCACCTGACCAATATTCAAGAATTTATCGTCTTTTCGGTTGTGTTTCACGATCCACTTTTTAGGTTTTGTTCAGTTTGTTGGCATTTTGCCTTAAACAGTGTGATTTGAATACACTTTTGAGCTTTTGCGTTGAATTCTTGAGGAGGGCCATCAAGATTCTTGTCGAAAAGTCTGGGACTGGAACATTGAGAACTGAACTTCTAGAAAATTGAATAGGGTTAGTGAGAAATGCTGTAAAGACTTGACCTTAGAAGTTACATTTTAGCATTTGGGCCATTATTATTATAAATACGGGGGTTTGGTATTTGCTTCTATCTTTTAAGTCTGTTCTCTTGATGACATGAAAGACACTGGATACAATAGGGATGGCAATAATTCTAGAAATGATGGGTATAAGTATTGTTTATGTCATGGCTTTTGTTGTTCTGCTTTCCACTTCTGTAGCACCGCTTGTGGAGAGCAAGTGGGAGGCTATAGAACCTTTATTGGCTTATCTAATCGACTCCGGGGAGATAAATCAGCAGATGGTACTGAGCTGTTACTCTTGTTTGAGTTCAATTAGTGTTATAAACACATTTATTCATTTATTTTCGAATGCTTTGCTTAATTTTTATTTATTTTTTGATAATGCTTAGCTTAATCATTAGCATTGCTTATGACCGATACTTTATCTTAGTTGTTTCCATATAGAAACTTTCTAGGAGATGGTGAAAGCAATGCTGTAGTCATAATTATTGTTTTTGCTGCCAATAAAGTCTATGTACATGTTTGTTCTAGTAGACTAGTACCATTGCCTTCTCTCATATAAATTAGTCGAACATTTCAATTGATATTTTTGTGTAACCTTCTGTTTCAGGATGTAATGGAACTTCTTTAAATGGTTTTGAAACACAAGTATAAAAAGAACATACTTCATTTAGATCCTTTGTGCCGACCATGACTAGTTATTTCAGTTTTCTACAAGTGGATTTAAATATAACTTCCAAGTCTATTTATTGTCTGGGCAACATATGACATATTTAGAATTAATATTTGGAATAAACAAGGTGTTACAAACAATCTTTCCGTGAGGTTCTCTGTATTTATTTGTATTCAATAAATTCCTTATTGGTTAAGGAATCTTCTAATACTTTGTGTGCTAGTAAGACCCATGTATTCTATAATATATTAATTCTGACTATCAATCAAGGAGGTATTTGGGTATTCAGCGGGTTGGACAATTAAATTACTCTAAGCGTCTTCTTCGTGTTGGATGCAACCAAGACTAACGTGCTTATGACATTGTGGAAGGATATTTCTTTTCCTTTTTATTAGAAACTATAGTTATTGTGTTCATGAGATAAATGACTGCATCGACTCCAAAAATACATTTTTAGTCTTTTTCTTTTCTGCATTTTGGGAATAGCGTGATGCTGGAAATTGATGGGAATGAAATAAGTTAGATGATGAGATTCCAGATAAAATGTTTCTTTTACATTTAACACAATATTGCAGGGTTATTATTTGGGAGAAGGTTGTAAGATCATCTTTAAGTCAACTGTTTACTGAACTGCCATTCTTCACGAGTTCCATTTGATACAATGCTACTCTGTTACTTTCTAGATTTTTTTCATTCTCACTTCAAATTGTTTCAATTCAATTTTTTGCTTCATAGTAAGAAACTTGTATGATGCCGTAGATTGTGGAGGTGGGTTATGGTAAATAGGTTGTACCATCTTTTTGTGTGCTTAACTAAAATGTTGTACTTATCATAGATGTAGCAACAAGGATTTAACTATTACAAAGCTCGATGAGACATACATTATTGCATTTTCTTTATTTATTCTAAAACAGATTTCATGAGCCCACGTATTGTTGTAGACCTGTCTTAAATTTTCTTACTGTTCCAACAAACGTGATTACTGATTTCAAGCTCGTTCTTGTTGTTGATGTTGACGATGACGACTCACCTTTGACAGGAAATTGATTTCTCATTGATCGTATTTCATACGCCGACGAGACGTTATTTTGTGCCTGTGTAACTACCATTTGACAATCTGCCTTCTCTGTAACCTTTTTTTCTGTGACTATAAAAAAGTAACTTCTTCTAGTTATTAATTGTAAATAATTATGTGAAGTAAAAAGTCTCATATCGCATGGCAGCTATCTTTTCTAGCATGCATTATAGATTTAAGTTTCATAGAATAAGCTTGACTAGAATTATTAATACTCGTTATATCGTAACAGTGTGTATATCTAGAATGCATGTGCATATTCTAATGGAATTCCATTACTGCAGGCTGAATTGATGTGGATAAACTGTAGGCTTGAGTTGATACACACCAAGGAAGCTTTAGAAAATCTTGAAGTACGTGCCTCCGAGGAGTTGTCAACTGACAAGGAACTCTTGTCATCACCCAAATCAGATACTAGTAAAACCATCAATGTCTTGCACCCACTGGTTAAGCAAATTCTGGTAGACTGTTTACGGGAAAGAAATCTCGTGTTTCCTATCTCTGAAGAAGAAAAGGGTTTGAAAAAGTGGTACACCAAGTACATGGGGATTTTATTTGCCAGGCCTAATTCTTCTAGAAGGCGTGAATTAATTCAGAGACTTGGAGGAGCACCAGCACCAGCACTTTCGTCACCTAGTCCAGAGTTAAATGATTCGGGCTTGCAGCCTACATCTGGTGAACATTCTTCGAATAGTCTAAATTCTGCTTCAGATATACAATCAAGCAAGCAAAAGGAAACTGTTGTTGTTGCTGTTGTTGTAAGTGCTGCAGTGACATTTGTTTTTTCCGCACTGCTCTTTTTCTGCTGTCACTGGTTTTGCGGGACTGGCTCTGGACGGGGAAGAAATGATGAAAGCCCTCTTCTCAGCTTAAGCTTAGGTGACTATTCCATTGGTACATTTGTTACTAACTAATTTGTGTTGTCATCTTAAGATTATCATTTAAGATTTCCTTGTCCTGATTCTTTCTTAAATTTCGATCTTTCAGCCTCTTCACAGAAGTCATTTGGTCTTCAAACTTCAGTGAATGAAGAAAAGCTTGGTAGTCAATCATTTAATAACAAATTGAACCAAAACAAAGTTAGCAGCAAGTTCTATATGAAGTCTCATTCTGTAAGCGATACAAAAATTGAGATTCCAGTTGGAACCATTGCTGCAGCCACCATAAGCTCAGCAGATGATTCTGTGCAGATACCACCTGGAATGTTGGGTACTTCTGAATTTCCTATACTGAAGCCACCTCCTGGAAGGGCGGATCCTCCTAAACTACCTCCAGGCAAGACAGCTCTTCCCCCGCCCCCACCTCCTGTACCTGTACCAGCAGCACCACCTATAAAACTTTTGTCTGGTGACCTTCGTCCTTCGCCGCCTGGGCCACCACCTCCACCTGCTATTCCTTCTGGCATCAGGACTGGTCCTCACCCACCACCAACTCCTCCACCTGCTATACCTTCTGGTATCAAGTCTGGTCCTTGCCCACCACCAACTCCTCCACCTCCTATACCTTATGGCTTCAAGATTGGTCCTCACCCACCACCACCACCTCCACCTCCACCTCCACCTGCTATTCCTTCTGGCTTCAAGAATGGTCCTCACCCACCACCTCCCCCTCCACCTGCTGTACCCTCTGGTATCAAGACTTGTCCTCGCCCACCACCACCTCCAGGCAGTGTCCCTCCACCAAGGACGCTTCCGGTTGGATTGAAACCACCTCCACCTCCACCTCTTGGATCTATTTCTGGGAGAGATGCAGGTGCTCCTAAAGCTAAGCTGAGGCCTTTCTTTTGGGACAAGGTTTTGGCAAACTCTGATCCCGCAATGGTTTGGCACCAGATTAAATCTGGTTCATTCCGGTAAGTCTTCTTTTCACCAAATTGTTGATGTTGTTCATGAATGCGATGATGAGTTCAGCTGTCTGAGAGACGCTGAATGTCTGTATTTGCAGTTTCAATGAAGAGATGATAGAAACTCTATTTGGCTACACCCCTACTGAGAAAAAAAAAGAGCGAGGCCAAGAAAGACTTTTCATCTCAAGATCCTTCAGCCCAATTTATTCAAATAATTGATTCAAAAAAGTCACAGAATCTTTCGATTCTTCTCAAAGCATTAAATGTGACTATAGAAGAAATCTGTGATGCACTTCAAGAAGGTGAGTTTATTTCTCTATTCCTTCTTCGAATTTGGGACCTAGAAGCAAGATTACTAATGATGTAGCTATCCGCAAGAAGGGGAATCTCACGGGCTTCACATAATGATCAAATGACTAAAAAAATATTTAGTCTAGTTTTATGCTTCGTGGTGAGCATCTAACACATCTTTAACTAATTATTTCTGCCCTTGAGAAAAAAAAAAAAAACATAGCTATATCAAGCCTCATTGAAAACCAAGTCTTTATCTTTTGATGCTTAAGGTCTTGGAAGTCTATGACTGAATCATAATATTCTAACATAGAGGTGGTCATAAATGTTGATTTACGACATATTTCATAAACTACCTTATGGTTCCCTTGTGTTTTGTTTGTGTATGAGAGGGCATGCATGTCTGAGCAAGTTTTCCATGTGTTAATGATGATTTAAAACCTGAGTTATAGACGCTGGTTCTCAATGTTTCCTATTGTCATTTTTTCTGTTTTGGTAATTTATTTCAGTCTCCTTAGAAGTATGAAGAATTATGGACATGATTCAGAATCACTAGGTGATGGTGTGCTATTAATCTTGGTCAACTTTTTTCTTTTAAATCAAATTCATAGACTTTCCTAGTGAGAAATTCAAGATTTGTTTTATCTTGTGAGTACTTGTTGGTATTCGATAACAGCAGCATTTCAAAATCACTCCTTTATTGCATATGGCTTCCACTTATCCATATGTTCACAATTTTCTTTATGTGATGAAATTTCTCGAGTCAAATGATTTCTGGCCAGTCTTCTGATGATCCCTGCTTGGGATATTCTCTGTTCGAGAGGATTTGGTGGCTGATGGGTGGTGGAACACTTGTTAGAAAATGAAATGTTTAGGTGCATGATTTGTCCATCTTACACGCCTTTTGATTTTTGATGAGCAACTCAGTGCTGCAACAAAGCTTGATAGGAGATAACAGCTGTATTTCACTCACCAATATTATAATTGATTCATTAATACATAATTGTAGGGAGCGATGCTTTGATAAGAACTTCTCTCATCTTTTTTCTAACACGTTTTCCAATTCTGGTCGTCTCCCAAAGAGAGAATGTTATCACCTGACGAGTGGTAACACTTGGATCCAAATTGTCCATTCCCACTCAGCAATAAAATCTAACAAAATGATAGCAACACATTGAAACTCATTTCATAAACTGTCTAACACGGGATTTAGGTTTGAGATTTCATATTATGGTGGTGTACAAACATGATGAGACGGATAGAAGAGTTATACGCATCTTTAAAAAGACAAATTGAAGTGGATGCTTTACTCGGGAAAGCTTGAACAATTGCTTAATTGTCAAGCAGAAAGGTGTTTGTAGATGGTTGTATTGTTTTTGAAGATGTTTCCTTGAAGTTGAGTTTTGCTCTTGCTTTATGAATTATGATCTATTTATAGCCTATGAAAACCCACCAAGCTTTTTAACTGAATCAGGTAATGAGCTTCCTTCAGAGTTTATTCAAACTTTGATAAAAATGGCACCAACAGCTGAAGAAGAATTGAAACTGAAACTCTATAGTGGCAAGCTTTCTCAACTTGGTACAGCTGATCGCTTCCTGAAAATCTTGTTTGACATTCCATTTGCCCTTAAGAGGCTAGAATCATTGCTTTTTATGTGCACTCTTCAAGAGGATACATCAATGGTAAAAGAGTCTTTTACTGTTTTAGAGGTGAGATATCTGAAAACGGTTTAGGCACTCACCTTCCTAATTACTTACTGAGGCATCAATGTAAACTCCTTACTGTTAGCATTCGAGCCATCGTTCTAACATCTTCAAACTAATGTACTAATGGCATCTACACGTGTTGCAGGCTGCTTGCACAGAACTTCGAAAAAGTAGGTTGTTTCTCAAACTCCTTGAGGCTGTTCTTAAAACTGGAAATCGCATGAATGATGGAACATTTCGCGGCCATGCACAAGCATTCAAGCTTGACACACTTCTGAAATTGTCAGATGTGAAAGGAACGGATGGAAAAACAACACTCTTGCATTTTGTTGTTCAGGAGATAATCCGTTCAGAAGGTGTAAGAGCTTTCCAAGCAAACAAAGAGAGCCAGAGCATGTCCAGCATCAAGTCTGATGACTTACTCAAGGATTCTTCCCAAGATTCAGACGACCACTTTCAGAGTATCGGCCTGCAGGTTGTCTCATGTCTAGGTTGTGAGCTCGAGAATGTGAAGAAAGCTGCAGATTTAGATGCTGATGATTTGACAGGAACAGTTGCCAAGCTTGGTGTAGCACTGAAAAACGCCCGGGATTTCCTAAATTCAGAAATGAAGAATGTTGCTGAAGACGGTTTTCATCAGACATTAAAGAGTTTTGTGCAAAATGCAGAGGCTGATGTTATGCGGTTGCTTGAAGAAGAGACGAGAATAATGGTTATGGTAAAGAGCACAGCAGATTACTTCCATGGAAAATCTGGGAAGGATGAGGGTTTGCAATTATTTGTTATTGTTCGGGATTTCCTCATAATTTTAGATAAAGTATGTAAAGAAGTGAAAATTGCCCATAAAAACCCAAGTAGGACACCAAGAAAAGAGGATTCGGTAGCAACTCCGTCAAATCTCCCCCCTACTCCTCCTGATACTCGTCACCGATTATTTCCTGCCATCAAAGATAGGAGGATGTATAATTCAAGTTCAAGTTCAAGTTCGGACGAAGATTCATAGTAGTTTGTAAAGAACAGGTAAATTTAATTTTTCTACCACCATATATAATCTTCTGGGAATGTGAAAATACTTGACATTCTGAACTCTGTATAACTTATCAATACCATAAATATGTTCAAGGCAAACATTTTGTCATTACTCGCTGATGACAATTGTGGCTCTTGCAGTTTTATTTCCGGAAAGGGAAATATGGCTGTTCACAATGTGACAGCTTTCGCCATCTATAAGTGACAATTTGAATTAACTAATAGACCTTTGATTTAAAAAAAAGAAAAATACCATAAATATGTGAAAGGCTAACATATTTTTGGTAATTTATTCAGGTAGTGCAGAGGTTTAGAGAACGGCCAAAGAAGCCTACTCCAATGAAGCTGAGACCTGACTGAAACAAACTGTCCAATGTTGGCAAACATTTTTGAGTGCTGTGTAGAGGCTTGATTTGTGGCTTCATTTCAAATTTTGCAGATGGAGCTTCAGTTGGGCATCAATATTTTCAAAGAATTGCTATATATATCTGTTTTGATTTCCTTTCTCTATTTTGTTTTCTTCTTCAGTATTTAGAATTTAACTGCAGGTAAAATGCTTCCATTCTCAATATTCAAAGTTGATGAAAAATTTGATCTTTTAGCACCAAGTTAATCAAATAGTATCTGTTGAAGTGCTAAAAGTTTGTTCCTTTAGATTATCGTATAGACCTAGCAATAAATCAAAACCGAATTGCAACATAAGCTGCATCGTAAATGTTGGCAGCTAATGATATCACCGTGAATTGATTTGGGTATAATAACGTTGTGCAAAAATGAATGATATAAAATGTTAATGGTCGATGCAAGAGTTCGACTCTGTCTTCTTAAAATGATAATGTCCCGTATTGGTGCTGATGGTATTCTGGTACTCGTCTTCCAAGATACAATGATCTTGACTTCAGCGAATCTACTCACATTTTGATTTCTCTAAAAGATTGGAGGACTAAAATGTACGAAAATAATTTTCGAGATTGAATTGTAAAATATGAATAATGTAGGGATGAATGAGTAATTTTAAAAGAATAATAAAACTAGAATTGATTTTGGAGTGAATGAAAATCAGGGTATGGGGACCTATTTATAGAAGTTGAAAGGTTGTGTCCAAAAGACACAACAGCAGAAAAGTTGTGTCATCAACAGATACAAACCGTTTGGACATGCAGTTTAATTGTCAATTGTCAACCGCCCTTCTAGAAGAATTCACGTATCACACACAGAATAATCGGGAAAGAAATAATACAAATTAAATATATTATTATTTTAAATAATAATAAAATAATATAAATCAAATATTATTTTACCAAAAAATATCCAAGTCCACGACCCGTGCCATGCCGAGCCGGCCAAACGGCAACGCACGAGTGGGCTTTGGCCCGACCTACTAGCATATATGTTCTCTCAAAGATTATGGTACCCCTTGGAGTTTAAACTCAAGTCCCAAACTTGAGAAATGTAAAGTGGTTTATAATCTTCTAGCTTTTCTATGTGGGATTGACATTTTCTAATTTCTCACCAATTGTTTTATTCTAATTTATTTTAACTTCAAGTGGTCATCTTTTAACCTTAATTTCTCATTCACCCTAAATTGATTTTAAGAAAATAAATAAATTACATTAATCTAGTCATGGAGTAGGACACACTCGGCCAAAGAAATGTTTTGTCCAACTAATGTGACCCACTAAAATAATTTTAATAACATATTTTATCAGGTAGATTATAGCAATAAATCGAACCAAACTGCCAAAAAAAAGAAATAATAAATAAATTTGAAGCCCGAGCCCACTAATGTACGAAGGATGACAGAAGAAAACAATGAAATGATGTATGGCGTGAACAAGTTGAGAGAAATTTCGAGTTTGAGTTGCGGAACAGTGTAAAGATGCAAAGGAAAAACTTTTAACGACCACGGGCGGACATAGAAGGGGTTCTGGAATTATAATTATAATTATTTTTTTTATGAAGTCCTGTTTGGATTTAAATTTAAATCAAAGTTAACAATTAATTTTAATAACATATTTTATGAGACTCATGACTTTCAACTTTTAATCAAATTTACTAAAAAATCGATTTTAATCCCCGCTAAACAGGAGCAAAATCACAGTAACTTTGAATTTTTCTCCTCTCACTCTCTCGCGACTCTTTCCCTCGTGTTTTTTTACCAAAACTTTAACCCTTCTATTTTTTTTTTAATTTGTCTATAATTTTTCCACAAATTATCACATCTACTACAAATCTCCACTTTTCAATCAAATTTTCAACTAATTAGAACCTAAATTTGCATTTTCCACATCAAATTGTGTATATAGAATGTGTCAGAATGATTTTGTCTATTTTGACTTATATTTAACGAATTGTGATTATTTGAATTGATTATTAATATTGAATATTGATTATACGTTTTTTCTTCCGATTATTTGAATTGATTGTTTTTATCAAATACATTATAAAAATATGCGTTTTTTTTTTGTGATGAGCAAAATATTAATGAAATGATTGTTCGAAATCAAATAAATGAAAATGATGAGCAAAATATTAATGAAGGAATATTTGTTTAAACTTAAATCCGTGTTTTCTCAGATTAGGTATGAATTATTCAAAAATCAAGAACAAAGTATTCGATTTGAACATGATTTGATTGTGCTTTCTCACTCAAAATGTCTACGTTCGCCACTGTTCACAACCCTCAAAATAGCATCGGGATGTCACCTGGAAACTAAGGATTTTGTGGCTTCAACTCAATTGGTAGCGGTTGTGCTATATGTATATAATAGTTTATATAATTGTTTACATACACATGATATGGTTAGATAGGATTGGATTTGAATTTTTTCAACGAAATTAAAAAAAAAAAAATTTTCCCACTTTCTTTTTGACACATGTAAACCATTACGTAGCTCAATTATGTAATTCAAAATGATGTAAACCATTACGTATGCAATTCAATTCCGTAGTGATATTCGACCCCAAATTGAAGAAAAATGCTTATTTTGACAGCAAACTGGAGTATTCTTGGATTGATACTGATAGATAAGAAAACTTAGAAAATTGTTGATTTTATTTTTATTCCATGAAAATATACACACGATGGTGTGCATTTATTACAAGGGATCAGTCACATAGATCTGCATCACTTTTATTTTTTATTTGTCGAGCCACCGAACATGGCCGATCAATTCACCCAAACTGTTCAGAACATCGGACACGGTTGTTGTCTTATTCCGCACATAACCGGAAGATTTGCAGCTTTCATCATCATCTCCATTTGCTCACTCTGCTGACCGCCGCCTGGCTGCATCTGCGGCATTTTCATCATCATTTCCCGGACAGCATCGCACACACATTTCGAATTAACGCTCTGCAACTGTTGGCAACATTGCTGCATATCTTGTTGTCTCTCCTCCTTGGCGTTGCTTCTGGTCACCATATTCAAGAAAAAAATTTCATTTTTTTGCATCATTAACTTCTGACAGTAGTGGAATTGGCGGCCCTGCACCTGTTTCTGGCATTGTTGGGACTTTCCGGTGGTCTCATCGTCTTCGATTGTGGTGGTTGTCACGGTGGTTGTGATGGTGGAGGCTTCGTTGAAGGCCATGAGAGCTAAAAAGAGAGCAGCAAGAACTATAAGCTTTGCCATGGTGAATTTGATTTGTTAAAGGTGATAGATTGAGGTGTGAGGGGATGGTGGTGAAGGGTATTTATAGTGAGCTTGGAGTATTGCATGGCGTTTACGTGTTGAAGGGTGTATCAAAGGTGACGAAATCTTGTTTCCACGTTTAACATTTGTATGCAAATGATTCCACACGTGGCATGCATGTGATGTCCACGTAGCCTAATTGAATCCGGAAAATTGCTACTGGTATATCACAAGATATACATCGGGGTGCACACTCCCTCGCATAGGGGTGAGATCCACTTTTATAAAACATTTTTTTTTTATTAAAGTGAGTCACACCCCCATGTGAGGGGGTGTACACCCCGATGTACATTGTCACGTACCGGTAGCAAAATCGATGAATTCGAGTCATACTATTTGTACAAAGTTAGATTACAAAATTGATTTATAAAATACGTGTTAGTAACATTTTGACCAATAATTTAAAAACAGTTTTTGAAATTAACGAGCTAGATCTTGCCATAATTTTTTAATTATACAATCCATCAACTTTTATCAAAAATTCGCTAAAAATCGATCTAATTTTTGAAATGAATAATTAAAAAACGTGTATGAGTGTAATTTCCTCGTAAAGTAATCGGGCTAAATTATAGCCCAATTGACATATGTCTTCACAAATTCGGTCTAACTCTGCCCATTGCCAACCGACTAATCCAATTCTAAAAGGAAAATCAACATTGGCAATTCAACGAATTTTCTAGCACTTCTTTCTATAATCTAAAATATAAAGTCCATGTTGGGTAGAAATTAAATTTCAGATATTAATTTAAATCAAAATTAACAATTAATTTTAATCATATATTTTACAAGACTCACAATTTTTTAAACACATATTTTATTATCTTATCAAAATTTATTGAAAATCTGATTTTAATTCCGATTAAATAGGGGGCTTAAGTGTCACATGGGTGGATAAACATTTTACGGATGATTTTAATTTCAATAATATCTTATTCAATTAATAAAATACAATTTAACTCGAAAACTCAAAACTCAACAACACGTCTGATAGGATTCAAAATAATTAAGTTAATGCTATTTTTTTTTTTTTTTTTTCGTTTTACGGTTTTACCATAGTAAAATAAGCCCAAAAATGTGCTGATTGATGAGTTCAAGAAGCCAGTTGGCGCAAAAAATAGTGTCCAACTCCATTCATGACTTGTCTCAAAATGAAAACGTGAGAGGAGTTCATACGTGTTGAGTGGGTACAATACAATTTGATGTAATTCTGGTGAATATGCGTACAAGATAATTTCGTAGATATTGATAAATCGAATCAAAACCTTGTAGTTCTTGGTTTTGAGAACGGAACCAATTAATTTCTCATATAGATTTCATTTGAATTACTCTTGTAGCATTGTGGGAGGGCAAACACTTAACGAATAGACGCCTTCCACCCAACTAATCTCATCCTCGTCGATGACGGCTGGGCGATTCATTTGAGTAGCGGGGTTTTTTTCCCCTCTAAATAGAAATGGAACTTTTATGTGAATTATGACAATAATCATCCTTTTTTTTTTTTAATGTAATAATATATATTCAATTATTTTAAGTAAGGTTATCTGTACTTTTTAAAAAAGTTATGGGACTTCATTTGCAATTGCTCCTTATTTTATGTTGTTTTACTGCTTCCTTTGTTTATTTTAATGGAATTACAATCACTAGCTACAAGAAAGAATGAATTTTGCTGTATAAATGAAAGGTTAGGACTTAGGGGCAAATTATTATGCTGAAAAAACTTGATGATAGATTTCCCTAATTTTGCAAAGATTCTTGATAAAAAAAAAGTATAGATTTCCCTGGTTTTTATAATGCTTTCTGTTTCATAATTTTACATTTCTTTCTCCTGAACAGAATGCGAAGCAGAATAGTGTCCAGTGTGTAATAATTTTACATATCCGCTTTTACAGCTAAATTACTTTTGGAATTCATTATAATTAATCTGCAAATTAATGCTATGATTGCTTCTGTCCCACAAATGCAAAAGGAGAAACTATTGTAAAGATTATTGAGACCTGAAATGAAAATTGAATTCAAAAGTGGTGAGTGTGAGAGCGTTTAGAATTAGAGCGTCGTCGCTTTCTGAATTGGTTCTTCACCACCTGTTCATTCGTCCTCTCGGTTAATGTGTCATTTTCTTTACTTTCTGTCATATTTTTCTCTCAATCACGTCGCTTGTCAAGTTGTCACCTTCTCCTTGGACCCAGTATTCACATTTTCTTGAAATTCCATACAAAGATAAGATGAAAAAATAGATGTTAGACTAGAGTGGAAATTTTCTTGTCTTGATAGGGAAAAAAACAAAAACAAAACATTGAAAAGGTTGTATGGAGTTAATGGGAGAGAAGAAGAAAGTTATGCCAACAGTTTGGATTTCATTGAAGAAATCCTTGCATTGTAAATCAGAGCTATCAGATGTGTATAATCCGAAGACCAGGAAGCAGTTGAGGTCAATCTTGACTAGAAAATCGGGCAGGTCTGGTTGTTCAAGGTATATATCAAATCTGAAAGATGTTATTCATGGAAGCAAAAGGCATTTGGAAAAGCCCCCAAGTTGTAGTCCAAGATCTATAGGAAGCAGTGATTTTCTCAACCCAATAACCCATGAAGTGATTTTGAGTAACTCAACATGTGAACTCAAAATCACTGGTTTTGGTGGGTTCAACGAAGGTGGACTTCGTGGAGGCGGCGGTGGAGGTGGTGATAATGGTGGTACTGGCTCAGCATTTGTGGGTACTTTAAGGCCTGGTACTCCTGGACCTGGAGGGCACCCTACAATGCACTACTTCAATCCTTCATACAAAAATTCTGCAACTCCTCCTAGAAAGACCTCTCTTTTGGAGAGCATTGGGAATGGAAATTCTGCAAATTTTGGGGGGACTAATGGGTTTCCCTTAAAGCCAAAGGCATCCCTTGATAAAGAAACTAATGGGCCTTCTATTATATGCCACAAATGTGGAGAGCAATTTGGAAAGTGGGAAACTCTTGAATCACATCACCTTTCAAAGCATGCTGGTAAAGAACTGTTGGATTCCTCATCTTTTTTCCTGGTTTCTTACTTTACAACCACTTTAATCAATTTCTGGACCATTGTTGCATATATTGGATTTTCTTCTTGCACATTTATACCACATCTCTTGTAAAAAGCATCATTCTGGGTTTGGGAATGTCTCGATTATTATTGTTATTATTATTTTTTCATTTTTGAGGCCTAGAAATACACAAATTTGGCAAGTGTAGAACCATGAAACTTTGTTTTTCCACTGCTTTTCATATTATTTAAATTGGCAAGGAAAAAGCTTATGTACTTCGGGTAACTTTTTTCTAACCCACTGTTTGTCCCCTATTTATTTCCTGTTATTTGTTTGAATCCTGTTCCTAGATTCTCCCACATTTTTTAGAAAAAAAAAATAAAAAAAATCATCTTTATACATTAAAAGTCCCTCTGTTGCATCTCTACAATGGTACACAAAGGTGGGAGAATTTGATAGCAATCGATAGTATTAAGGAAGAGAAGAAGATAAAGTCTTTGTCACTCGTCTAATTGTGTTCAATATTGTGTATTAATTAAGCACGCATACAAAGTAACTCCTGAAATTGTACACGACCAAATTGAAATGAACAAAGTGAAGGAAAAGAAAGGAAACTGAGCTAGTACTCTGAGCTTTAACGAACTTTATATCTGATGTTTGGTTTGGCTCATCTGGTTTATATTTGTTTGATATTGGATAAACTTCTCAGTTGCTTACTCTTCTCTAAACAGTGACTGAACTTCTAGAGGGTGATTCGTCTAGGAAAATTGTTGAGATAATCTGCCGATCAAGCTGGCTGAAATCTGACAACCACTGTGTTAGAATTGAAAGGGTATTGAAAGTACACAACATGCAGAAAACGCTGGCTCGATTTGAGGAATACAGAGAAATGGTGAAAGTAAAGGCAGGTAAGCTTCCTAAGAAACACCCTCGATGCCTAGCCGATGGAAATGAACTTTTAAGGTTCTACGGCACTACTCTAGCATGCTCTCTTGGCATGGATGGGTCCTCCAGTCTTTGCATAGTCGACAGATGCTGTGTTTGTCAAATTATCCGACACGGCTTTTTGACCAAAAAGGAACTCAAAGATGGAATAGGAGTTTTCACAACTTCTACAAGTGGAAGAGCTTATGAATCTATAGAAATCCATAAAGACAATATATCCGTAAGAAAAGCTTTAATTGTAAGCAGAGTTATTGCAGGGAGGGTGCATCGGCCTCTGGAGAACATTCAAGAAATTGCTTGCCAGACAGGGTTTGATTCATTAGCGGGTAAAGTTGGCCTTTATTCAAATATTGAGGAGCTTTATTTGCTTAATCCTAGAGCTCTTCTTCCTTGTTTTGTGGTGATTTGCAAACCCTGAAGGCAAAATATGGAAAATGTTAATTGTTATCTCGATGGATTTTGTGTTAAGGTACACAGCTTTCTTAATCTTCCAGGGAAAGAATGCTGATTCTCAGACTAAATCGTTGGTGCAAACAATTATTATATCAGAAACTATAGAATCTTTGCACCCATGATGAGAGATAAAATTTCGTAACTCACTCAAATATGGCTTGTGTACTTTTGAAAGTTCTGCATGTTCTTAACCTTGTTATACACGCATTAACTTTGATATCAGTTTCTCTCTGACGAAAAATTCCTCCACTTATTTCTTTATCTTGGGGCGGGGGTGTCATACGTATGTCAGTCAGGGCATAAATGTTTCTTGAGCTTAGTTCAACGTGAACTACATATAGGGAAATTAGATCCTAAAAATATAAAACTATGCTAAGGCATGCACTTTTTTTTTTATATATATATATATGTGCAGAATTACAGACTAGTGAAGAAATCCCAATTGGCTCAATGAGTGTAGAGAGGCATGTGGTCCTAGTGATTGGCTTTATTTCACATGTGTAGGTACAAACTAAAGAACGAGAATGAAGAAAGAAACAAGTCAGTCATTTTGTCTCATGCCCTTTGCAGCATTGGTTTCTTTGTATCCCTAGCCCCATTTGGAATTTTTTTCTCTGCTGGAAAATTGTTTTGATACTCTTAATTGCAAGCTTTATTTTTCATTTTAACCAGTAGATTCTCTTGTCTTTGGATCATGAATTTTTATAGATAAGGTTAGATTTTTCTGTTTGCAATTGGCATTGTCCAGGTATCCAAGCCTCTTAGGTCACGTGACGCGGTTTATGACACAGGAACCACCTCACACAAGATTAGGGACGTGACATGGGTCGTGCCTTTTCTTTGGCTCATTCAGGACCTTCCTGCATATTTAATGTGCGTCGGTCCCTACATGTAAAAGTTTTTATGTCTGGCACAATCCACATGCCATTGCAGGATGTGTAAATTGGCCCCGCGAGGTCTCAAAGACCAGAAATTTTTTGTCATTACACTCATATCATGTGGCTGGTGGCTACCGATGAACAACCCTGGATATTTATAAGGCAGGACCTTTACAACACCTCTACATTAATCTCTTGGAAACATCTTTCGAACTCAAAACTTTACAATTGTAGATGTTGATAATGAGTACTCGTTTACCTCTATGGGGCACTAGTGTACTTAGAGTAGTGTTATCATGCATTCTCGAAAATGGAGTAGTGGTGACTTTATCACCTTCAAAAATGAAATCCCAGTCATACTACCGATCCATTATTGATGATGTGGCAATCTTCAACATCCAGTTGAAGTCAGATTATACCTCTTTATTATCCTATCCATTGCAAGTAAAATGTTTCTTTGTTGGATTTTAGAAAAGTGCCAACATTTGTGTTCCTTTAGTCCATCTAAGCAGCACCTGGCCTGGTATGGGGTAATTTCATCTTCTGCAGCAAAACAGAATGGCTTTTAATACACTGAAAAAATGCCAATTTATGATACCTACCTACTTTTGGATTCAGAAATTTGAAAGGAACAGAACATGGAGCAAACACGTTCTCACAAAAGAAAGAAGGAAATCTCATTGCTAGCGACATATTTGGGACGAACTGTATAGATATGACAACTTGCAAATTTATAACACGGATGGAAGCTACAAGTAGATTCGGGTTAAGACCCATGCCCATCAGTGTTTTGAAATTATTACAACCATTAATCACTTGATTGATCATGATATTGTCACGCAGGTTGAACCAATATACAAGTTATGATATCTTTTAACTTGACTTCAGACTTTGTATAATCATCTATGTCTCTGTACACAAGATGTGCGATACGTGCATGATTGAGACTTATTTCCAGTAGAAGGGCTGTCGGCATTGGCACCGCAGTTGGATGAAGGCATTCTTCATTTATATCTTTCCATGCATTCGTAACTAGTTCTTGAAGTTCTGCAAATGCCTCCTCTTTTGAGGCACCTTTGTTTTGATTCATGTAGCTTTCAACTGCAGTTATTTTCTGCTCAAACTACAACAACACACTCAAACACAAGCAGTTAAGATTCAGTAATTAGTTCACTGCTAAATCAGCATGTTATGTTTGCAAGGACCATCATCAATGAATAGATTTGTGTCTTATTTAATAATTTCAATTTCCTATCGTTCAACAAGATATCAGATTATAAAGGTCTTAAGAAAATTATATTAAGTTGTACTGTCTCTGAGTAGGGCAAGTACGCGAAATCGATCTCCGCATTGAGGTTGTTGAGGGGTTTGAAGGAGCAAAAAACACCCCCTCCTGGGGGTAGTGGAGGTGAAGTCTAAACCCTAAACCAAAAATTTCAATAAGAATAGTTTAAAAATTTAACACTCGTAATTTTAGTTTGCATTAATTTGTCTTATAAATATTAGGGTTTTTTTTTTTTTTTTGTATTACCATTAAAAAAGAAAAAAGTGATAGAGGTTACAGAGGCTATGTGTGATTTTCTCTTGTAAACTTTCACTAATTAATTGCTATAGTGACGGAAGGTGACATAATTTCACATTGAGACAAATCTCTATAAATCTTACGTGTCTATTTTTTTTTTCTTTTTGCAATTTAATTACTCTTGGTGGTATATAATTAGGATTTCTATTCTCAACAAATTATACACATTTCACCTTAATTCGATTAGCTCATAAAAGCGACATATTAAAGATAAAGTTTAAATGAACACTCTCTTATCAACATTAAATTGTTCGATAACCATGGTCTTCCACACGCAATTCACTCAAATATATGTAGATGTCCCGTAACAACACTAAAAAAATAGAACTTCTTACCCCGAATCCGACCATGTCGTTCGTTAGTCTACTGATAATTGCCGAACCCTGTAGGATTAATGGGTCACTTGCAACCCACTCAAAGGCTTCCTTGCTCACTAACTCTCCAATGCCTGCCAAAGCAGCTGCAGATAACAATAAGCAAGTGCTAGATAGTTTTCCCACTTTTAAATACTCTTCCAGTGTTGGAATAGAACCACTGTACACCCATTTTGCCTCTTGAAAATATGTTCTCGTCAGTCTTTTCCTCTACAAATTGGAACACATGTTCATTAAGCTTACATTCTTATATATAGCAAAAATAAGGAGTTTAGTTGGCAATAAATTGATTACCTCTTCTATCACGTAGTGAACAAGGCAAGACTTTTCTATCTTCCCCAGCTCTTCCTCAATGTGGACATAAACATCTAAAAGAGCTTTGTAGCAATGTTGCATGTACGTTGGTAGCTGATCTACGACACTAAAATCCCATCTACACATGAAGATAGGCAATAGATAAATATGCATGCTATGAGACATTAAGGTGAAAAGAGCACTGAAATGATTTACCTTTCAATTGCATCCATGAAAAGTGTAAGTTCGTCTAGGGTCCCATAAACATCGAAGATGTCATCAATGATAGAAATCATAGCGATTACTTTAGTTAGCATTTTCCTCCCAATTGAGTACTGGGGCTCAAAGTGTATTGCCAATGTCCAAAAGTAGCATTCGACCAGTCTATCTCTTGCAAAAGGCAGTTTATTTTCAATCTCTAACGCCTTCCACCACCTACGTACAAATATATCCAGAGGTAAAATCTCAACAATTTTTCCAGTAATTATATTCGATATCAAACTGTCAAGACCATTAGCTGAAATCAAGAGAAAAATGTATATTCGACCCAACTAATAATGTTTCACAAGACCAGCTAACCTTGTAACCTTGCTTAGCTCTTTCTGATGCATCTTCTGCAATAAGTTGAAGTCTAATTTCGCGAAATTGAGGAGTATTTCGTTCCGTGATTCATCTTCTTGGTAAATAGCTATGAATTTTCTTGCTCCCAGTCTAGTCACAGTTTTACGAATTGGTATCTCCAAAGCATCCTTAATTCGTGTAGATTGAGAATTACTCACATGGAGGAGTAGGGAATTGAGTTGACTGGTAGAAAACCTCAGTGCTTCCTCTAAAGTGTCCTCTCCATGTACTCTAAGTTGTGCGGCCTCATACAAACTTAACAAGCCTTGTACATTGCTAATCAAAGATTCATCAAAATTTCCTTTGTGGTCCTTGAATTTGTTGAACACATCTGTTTCAACCCAAAAAATGTTAATTGGTCCCATAAAAAGATGTGCAAGTTAAGATGCATGATAAATTGCTCAAGTGATTTTTCTTACCACATGAGACATAATATCCTTGTTGTCTAAGTAATCGAAATCGAAGAGCAATGACACGAAGATCAGTGTCTTGTTTGCCACAACTTTCAATGAAAGTGTTATATACATATTTTAAAGATTTTTCAATTTCCGTTACAAAATGGTACCCAACTCCAAGACGTTGGATAGCCTCGATGAGGTCTAATTTATGTAAAGAATCATCTGGAGTATCCGCTAGCAACTTCTTCACTCCCTCTTTTAAGCTTTTATGTTCTTGCTCTTCATGGGGAAAAATATCCTATTCAAGTTATAAGCACAAGCATGTCACACATTAAAATGAAAATCATGTAGCATAAAATGAAATTTCAAACAAGAAATCGATATTAAAAAAATGGAAAAAAGAGTGTAATTATCATACAGTGAGGTGAGAATCGTAATCAAGAAAATAGTCTCCCCAAATTGTAGGATGATATGCGACAGATCGACGAACACTCTCAATGCCCACACTTTTGGTGGAGAAAAGATCGGCCGATGCATGAATATCCATTCTATATTTGGACAGGAAATGAATAGTTTTTAACTACTTCTCAATCGACTAGGCTTATTTTTATTTGAAATTGTAAGTTAGGTTGATGTCTATATATAACCATACTTCAGGTCCCATACTAACAAAACAATGTGCCATGAGTTGATGGATTGCATATTATATAGAAATACACATTTTACACACACAATTATTGAAGTTGTAGATATATTGAGTTTTTAGAAGAATATGGCCCGTTTGATAGTGCTTTTAAATAGCCAAAAATTGCTTCCAGACATATTTAAATAATTTTTTGAAAGTGTTTTTGATTAAAAGAGCGTGACTTTAGATTTTGATTAGACTTTCAGTTTCACCCTTTTAGGGTAACTTTTGTAGAACCTATATATTACATGATATCATTAGAAAGGATAATATGGGATAGGATTAAGAAAAAATATGGTATATTATTATTCAACGTTTGGCACTAAAAAAAAAAAAAAAAGTCATTGATTTTGAAAATTTCTTGTTGTCTACAACATATTTGGATAAACTTTTTTTCTTTTACTTTTAATTAAAAATGTTATTTCAAAAGTAACCTAAGTAAATATGAAAACAATTAGGATAAATTGTCTTGATGGATTTTGTGTTTAAGGTACACAGCTTTCTAATCTTCTAGGTAAAGAATGCTGATTCACAGACTATGACGAGTGATAATCGTTGGTGCAAACAATTATGATGAGAGAGAAAATTTCGTAACTTACTCAAATATGGCTTGTGTTTTTCTATATATAAAAAGTGGCTATTAAACGGAATATGTTGGTTTAACGGAAAAATTAACGAAATTTCTTGATTTAACGGAAAAATTAACGGAATTTCTTGTTTTAACAGAATTTTTTTTTCATCACCCCTTACTTTCAAAATTATAATTAAATAATAATAATAATAAATTAGTTTTTGATAATTCCTTCAAATTAAAATATCTTGGAGCTAACTTATCCGAATCGACTTTTTCTCGAATCTGATTTATGTATCTAATTACGATTTATCCAACGAGACCAATATTCATATATTTACGATAACTCCATCAATATCTAAACATTTGACACAAATAAAATATAATTTGATAAATGTATCATTTAGTCCCTAACTTTCAAAATATTAAAATATAGTATATAAAAATTGAATTATATTTTATGAAAATTTTCGGGGTATTACATTCCCACCCCCTTAAAATATTTTCGTCCTCGAAAATTTACTCGTCACTTACTAATAATAAGTCTAACACATGATATACATATATTATCATAATACATATCATACTTTAGCGATAAAGTGAATTGAATTATTACTTAAAAAGAGTAAAGACTTAAGTCATGCAAAAAGTTTAAGCCTTCGTTTGTTTCTTATTAAAAACCCATAAAAATGAAAAATATGACATTTATCTATCACATCAATCTATCAATTTTGAATTTCTTTCTCTTGTGTGGGGTCCAATAACGGCTATATTTTTCATCATCGTTCTACATTAATGAGAATCAAACGGAGTCTAAGTAAACTCATCTTATTACTCCTTAACATACCTTGAATTTTCTGTTTGTGATTTTGGGTTGTAGATGACAGAGAGAAGCACTTTATTTAATTATTTATCAATTACATAAACATTACATCATTAATTATTTAATTAACCAAAAAAATTACATCTTTATTAATAACCAATTAATTTTTAAACAAAACTATTAAATATAAACTAAGCAAACGTACATTGCACGTTGCTTGCACCTAGTACTTTTGAAAGTTCTGTATGTTCTTAACCTTTTGTACACGCATTAACTTTGATATCAGTTTAAAAATTCCTCCACTTATTTCTATATCCTGGTCCCTGGAGTGATGTTAGGTCAGTCAGGACACAAACGTCTCTTGAGCTTAGTTCAACTTGAACTACATATAGGGAAATTAGATCCTAAAAATATAAAACTATGCTGAGGCATGCATTTTTTTTTAATATGCAGAATTACAGATTAGTGAAGAAATCCAAATTGGTTCAATGAGTGTAGAGAGGCATGTGGTCCTAGTGATTGGCTTTATTTCACGTGTAGTGTACAAACTAAAGAACGAGAATGAAGAAAGAAACAAGTCAGTCATTTGGTCTCATGCCCTTTTCAGCATTGGATTCTTTGTTCAACTAGCCCCATTTGGAATTTTCTCGTCATCTGAATTTCATTAGTCTCTTCCAAGTCTCTTCATTTTGAAAGAAAGAAAAAAAGTGAGATACAGGAACCACCTCACACAAGATTAGGGACGTAACGTGGGTCATGCCTTTCCTATGGCTCATTCTGGACCTTCCTGCACGCATAGGAAAAGCTTTTATGGTCTGGAACAATCCACATGCCCACAGTATTCACGAAAATTGGTATCCACATGCCGACAGTATTCATCGTCCATGTCTTTTGGCTCATTCTGGACCTTCCTGCACGCATAGGAAAAGCTTTTATGGTCTGGAACAATCCACATGCCCACAGTATTCACGAAAATTGGTATCCACATGCTGACAGTATTCATCGTCCATGTCTTTTAGTAGAATTTGCAACTTTTAGACAGTAAGTTGCACGAAAATTGCTAATGCTGCCCGAGATTTCCATTGTTTCACATTCTTTAGGAAGAATACACAAAAGTGCCAATCCTAATTTTGCTATTTAGTTTACAAGGAGACATTAATTTTCCTTCAAATTATAAATCAACCTGGTAGACAAAAATGGAATGTTGAAGCCTATCCAATATTACAAAGAAGAGAAGGAACTCTCAGAATTCAAAAGAATATAATGGAAGCAGATTCAAGAATTGGTATCCTAAGAAGTCGTAGCTACTTCTGTTGTTTTTTTTGTCTCATGCCCTTTGTCCAGACATTGGTTTCTTTGCTTCACTAGCCCCATTTGCAATTTTTTCTCCGTTGTAAAATTGTTTTGATACTCTTAATTGCCAGCTTTATTTATCACTTGAGCTAGTAGATTCTCGTCTTAGGATTATGAATTCTTATAGATAAGGTTAGGTTTTTCTGTTTTCATTCGACTTTGTCCAGGTATCCAAGCCTCTTAGGCCAGGTCACTAATTTTCCCTCCTCACCACCTCAATCTTTTCTCGTCATTTGAATTTCATTAGTCTCCTCCAGGCTCCAAGTCTCTTCATTTTGAAAGAAAGAAAAAAAGTGAGACACAGGAACCACCTCACACAAGATTAGGGATGTAACGTGGGTCATGCCTTTCCTATGGCTCATTCTGGACCTTCCTGCACGCATATTGCCCTACATGGAAAAGCTTTTATGGTCTGAAACAATCCACATGCCCACAGTATTCAGGATGTGTAAATTGCCCATGAAAGGTCCCAACGGCCGGAAATTTTTGGTATCCGTATTTATTATCCTATCCATTGCAAATTTGCAAGCAAAATGTTTCTTTCTTGGATTTTATAAAAATTGAAACGTTTGTGTTCCTTTAGTCCATCTAAGAAGCACCCACCTGGTATCGGGTAATCTTATATTCTGCAGCAAAAACTGTATGGCTTTTAATACTCTTGTGAAAAAAAAAAAAAAAAAAAAATGACAATTTATGATACCTACCTACTTTTGGATTCAGAAATTTGAAAAGAACTGAACATGGAGTATTTCATGTTCTTGAATGTTTCGAATGGAGAATTTGCCACAGAGAAACTGATCCCATTTGAAGGAATCCAGTTCAGTAGGCATTTACTGCTGATTTAGACTCTTCATAGTGTGACTGTGAACAACCCGAGTTCACACTGCTCCAAATTGAATTTATATTCAAAGTTTATTTCAAATTCTTATTTTTGCCTTAATTGCAATTTAGCATTATTTCTTATAGTAAAGAAAGTAGTACTTCCTCGTTTACTGTTTTAATTTTCGCCATTTATTTTCACTGTAAGGAAAGTAGTACTTTCTCATTTATTGCTTTCATTATTATCATGTAACCACGATATTCCTCCATCACAAGTGATGACATATTAATAAAATATCGGAGGCACAGCTCTCCTTTAACAATTTTTTTTTTTTTTAAAAACTAACATAGCGTCGATTTTAAGTAAAACGGTAACCAATTATCAAATCAAATTGTGGTTTGTAACTAAAATCTACTAAATTAATTAACAAATCAAATTAATACGATTAAGAAGATTATGAGGTTAGATAGTTACGATTTCCGATTTCATTTAGATTGTTTAAAATGAATCTACTTCCAATTTTTTCAATCCCTTTTCATACATGTCAACGATCGAATTAACATAATGCAACTAGTGATCTCTCTCAAGTAACATTAATCATATTCATATGTCTGAATTTACATA
This sequence comes from Fraxinus excelsior, assembly GCA_019097785.1. Lineage (NCBI taxonomy): Eukaryota > Viridiplantae > Streptophyta > Magnoliopsida > Lamiales > Oleaceae > Fraxinus > Fraxinus excelsior. The sequence continues at coordinate 46,222,734 of CM032624.1, read as the reverse complement.
GAGAATGTCTGAATTTACTATATCTCTATGTAAATTCACATCTATATAAATGCATTAATATATATGAATTCAATATGGATCGCAAAGTCTATAATCATCTCTTATAATACCTATGTTATTTATTGCACAAGTTAGAATCGTACATCACCACTTGATCTCAGCACTATCCCTAAATCAATCAATTGTTGCGCGCACAATTAAAACAATCGAAGTATTAAATACACAATAATTAATTGACACTTATTAAAATAGCATGAAATTTTGGAATTAAACAAATATTAAAAACCTTAAGTTATATTGTTCATCCTAACATAAAAAGTATATTGCCGCTCATAGAAATCAAACAAATAAAAGTTGGAAGATATCACCTATAATAAACAAAATAAAAATTCTCCGAGCTCTTGTTGATCTTCGCCACACGAATCTCAACAATTTTTTCTCTGTCTTCTTCATTGGGTAAAGTAAATCTCTCGGTAAATTGATGACGGAACGTGATTAAGTCCATGATTATTGCACAAATTCTTGTACAGAAACTGGAATTATTTTCTTCCTTCCTATTGCCGTCGGGGTCTGCTTCTTCTCCGCGTCTGTACTCTCTCTTTTCCTTTTTTTTTTAAAAAAAAAAAATCCAGAAGGATTCCTTTTCCATTGGTTTAAGCTCAATTAGATTCCCAGTCCACTTGTAATTCCATTTTGAAGTTGATTCCTATTTCAATTTCAATTCCAAGGCTAAATGAAATTAATATTTCTCTTCAAGGCTTCACTTCTTTCCAATAATGCATTTTAGTCCTTCAACTTATAATGTGTGGGATTTGATTCCAAAACTGCAACTTTTATTCAATGTCGTCCTTCTTGATCCAATTTAGGGTTTTCTTCTAAAATAATCCAAATAAAGTATCAATTCAAAATAATACTAACAAAAGTCACTTTTGTGACTTAAATAAGTGTAAATTTAACACTTATGAGTTCTCTCGATGTGAATATCTTGCCAAGTCATAAGAATGTAATGGGCTATCAGAACACGTTCTCACAAAAGAAATGAAATATATTTCATCATTAGTGACATATTTGGTACAAACTATATGGATATGAAAACTCGCATATTTATGATACAGATGGAGTTACAAGTAGATTCGGTTAAGAACCATGCCCCTCCTTATTTTGCGATTATTACAACCACTAATTACCGATTGATCATGGTGTTGTCACAGGTTGAACCAGTAGACAAGTTATGACATCTTTTAAGTTGTCAGACTTCGTAAAATTATCTACGAATCTGTACACAATATGTGCGACACGTGCATAATTGTTGATTATTTCCAGGAGAAGAGTTTTTGGAGCTGGCACCGCGGCTGGATGAAGGCATTCTTCATTTATATCTTTCCATGCATTCGTAACTAGTTCTTGAAGTTCTGCAAATGCCTCCTCTTTTGTGGTACCTTTGTTTTGATTCATGTAGCATTCAACTGCAGATATTTTCTGCTCAAACTACAACAACACACTCAAACACAAGTTAAGATTCAGTAATTAGTCCACTGCAAAATCAATGTGTTATGTTTGCAGGGACCATCATCAAAGAATAAATTTGTGTCTCCTCTAATAACTTCAATTTTCCTATCGTTCAACAAGATATCAGAGATTACAAAGGTTTTATGAAAATTATGTTAAGTTGTATTGTCGCTATGCAGAGCCAGTACACAGACTCGACCTCTGCGGTGAGGTTGTCGAGGGGTTGGAAGGAGCAGAAAGTTCCCCTTCCTGGGAGTGTTGGAGGCGTAGTATAAACCCTAAACCAAACATTTCAATAAGAATACTTTAAAATTTTTACACTCGTAATTTTATTTTTCCCAAATTTTAGTTTAAATAAGAATAGTTTTGCCATACACACTTCACTCAAATATTTGTAGATGACACATAACAACATTAGAAAGTAGAACTTCTTACCCCGAATCCAGCCATGTCGTTCATTAGTCTACAGATTATTTCTGAACCTTGTTGGATTAATGGATCACTTGTTATCCACTCAAAGGCTTCCTTGCTCACTAACTCTCCAATGCCAGCAAAAGCAGTTGCTGTTAACACTATATAAGTGCAAGTTATTTTTCCTACTTTTAAATACTCTTCCAGTGTTGGAATATGACCACTGAACAACCATTTTGCTTCTTGAAAGTATGACCTCGACAGTCTTTTCGTCTACAAATAGGAACACGTTTACATTAAGCATGCATACTTGATATAAGTGAAAATAATGAGTTTAATTAGAAATAAATTAATTACCTCTTCTATCAAGTAGTGAACAAGGTACGAGTTTTCTGTCTTCCCAAGCTCTTCCTCAATTTCTACATAAACATCTAATAGAGCTTTGTAGCAATGTTGCATGTACGCCGGTAGCTGATCTATGACACCAAGATCCCATCTACACATGAAGATATCCAATAGATAAATATGCATGCTATGTGACATTAAGATAAAAGGATGCACCGAAATGATTTACCTTTCAATTGCATCCACGAAAAGTACAAGTTCGTCTGGGGTCCCATAGACATCGAAGATGTCATCAACGATAGAAAGCATGGTGATTACTTTGGTTATCATTTTCCTACCAATTGCGTATTGGGGCTCGAAGTATACTGACAATGCCCAAAAGTAGCATTCGACCATTCTATCTCTTGCAAAAGGCAATTTATTTTCAATATCTAACTCCTTCCACCACCTACGTACAATTATATCCAGACGGAAAATCTTAACAATTTTTCTAGTAATTATATTTGATATCAAACTATCAAGACCATAAGTTGAAATTAAGAGAAAAAGGTAGAACTAATAATGTTTCACAAGACCAGCTAACCTTGTAACCTTGCTTAGCTCTTTCTGATGCATCTTCTGCAATAAGTTGAAGTCTAATTTCGCGAAATTGAGGAGTATTTCGTTCCGTGATTCATCTTCTTGGTAAATAGATATGAACTTTCTTGCTCCCAGTCTAGTCACAGTTTTACGAATTGGTATCTCCAAAGCATCCTTAATTCGTGTAGATTGAGAATTACTCACATGGAGGAGTAGGGAATTGAGTTGACTGGTAGAAAACCTCAGTGCTTCCTCTAAAGTTTCCTCTCCATGTACTCTAAATTGTGCAGCCTCATACAAACTTAACAAGCCTTGTACATTGCTAATCAAAGATTCATCAAAGTTTCCTTTGTGATCCTTGAATTTGTTGAATACATCTGCTTCAACCCGAAAAAATAAAAATTAAAAAAATTTAATTGTTCCCTTAAAAAGATGTGCAAGTTAACATTCATGATAACTTGGTCAGGTGGTTTCCTTACCACATGAGACATAATATCCTTGTTGTCTAAGTAATCGAAATCGAAGAGCAATGGTATGAAGATCAATGTCTTGTTTGCCACAGCTTTGACCGTAAGTGTCATATACGTATTTTAAAGATTTTTCAATTTCCGTTACAAAATGGTAACCAACTCCAAGACGTTGGATAGCCTCGATGAGGTCTAATTTATGCAAAGAATCATCTGGAGTATCCGCTAGCCACTTCTTCACTTCTTCTTTTAAGCTTTGACGTTCTTGCTCTTCATGGGGCAACGTATCCTATTCAAGTTACAAGCATAACAATGTAATACATTAATATGAAAATCATGTAGCAAAAAAAAAAGGAAAAAAAAAATTCCAATCAAGAAACCAATACTAAATAAAATGGAAAATGATTGTAATTATCATACGGTGAGCTGAGAATCGTAATTAAGAAAATAGTCTCCCCAAACTGAAGGATGATATGTTACAGAGCGACGAACATTCTCAATGCCCACATTTTTGGTGGAGAAAGGAGCTGCTGATGCATTAATGTTCATTCTATATTTGGACACGAAATGTAAACTTTTAGCTACTTTAGGCTTATTTTTGTTTGAAATTGTAAGTTAGGTTGATGTCTATTTATAGCCGTATGTCTGCCCCCATACTAACAAAATAATGTGCCATGAGCATATTAAATTCAAATCCACAGTTTAAAACACAATTATTGAATTTGTAGATATATCGAGTTTTTAGAAGAAATAAGGGTTGTTTGGCAGTGTTTTTAAAAAGTCAAAGATTGTTTCCCGGCATGTTTTTAATTTTTAAAACGTGTTTTATTTAATTAAAAAGGTTTGGCTTCAGATTTTGATTAGACTTTCATTTTCATGCTTTTATTGAAAATTTTTAAAAAAAATTATTGATTTTAAAATTTACTTTTTGTCTACAATATATTAGGATAAATTGTTTTTCTCTTACTTTTAAGTAAAAAAAAAAAGTTACGTTTCTCAAAAGTAACATCAGCAAATATCAAAATAAGTAAATTTTAATTAATCAACTATTATTTACATTAAACCTTATTTACTTATAAGTAAATTTATGTATTTCAATTCAACTAAATTCTTCCTTGTTATTCATGATATTATGAATTATTAGGGTGATTGCGCTTGGTGACATCCTGACCATCCATTTAAAGGTAAGCAAGATCACAACTTTCAGCATTCTCCAAAACACGTTTCTAGCACCATTTGATAAAACGGATTTTAAGTAAGCTGGGCTCCAATAAGTTCCAGCTGGGCCAACATTTCAGCCCAAGGGTTATTGCATTGGTTTCTTTGTTTCACTAGCCCCATTTGCAATTTTTTTCTCTGTTGGGAAATTTTTTTGATAGTCGTAATTGCCTGTTTTATTTTTCACTTGGGCTAGTAGATTCTCGTCTTAGGATTATGAATTCTTATAGATAATGTTAGATTTTTCTATTTTCATTTAGCGTTGTTAAGGTATCCAATCCTCTCAGGTCAGGTCAGGTCACGTCACGTGACACGTTTTTCTTATTTATGTGTTACATTTATAAATTTATAATTGTGTGTTAAATTTTCATTGGCAAGACAATCACAGAGATAGGGAAATAGAGACAGCTGATCTGATCTAGGTTGAGGATTTCGCTACATGCCAACGAATCAATGACTAATAAATTTCATTATCATTAGAAAAACTTGCTAAGTGCCTGTTTGACATCTATTAACTTATATTATGGTTTGCTACATGTCACACAATAAAATATTCTACACGTATACCAAAAACGTTTCCCTACATTTTAACCATATTCTCCTAAAAATGGATATTCAAAACTCATTTTTTCTATAATAATGGTTCTCAAACACGAAAGGTCCCAACGACCCGAGATTTTTGGTATCTGTCTTTATTTTCCTATCCATTGCAAGTAAAATGTTTCTTTCTTGGATTTTATAAAAGTGGAAACCTTTGAGTTCCTTCAGTCCTTCTAAGCAGCACCAGGCCTGGTATGGGGTAATCTTATATTCTGCAGCAAACACAGTATGGCTTTTAATACTCTTGTGAAAAAAAAATGACAATTTATGATACCTACCTACTTTTGGATTCAGAAATTTGAAAAGAACTGAACATGGAGTATTTCATGTTCTTGAATGTTTGAATAGAGAATTTGCCACAGAGAAACTGATCCCATTTGAAGGAATCCAGTTCGGTAGGCATTTACTGCTGATTTAGACTCTTCATAGTGTGAACAACCCCGAGTTCACGTTGCTCGCAAGTGTACGGATTGTGACCAGTGATAAAGTGGATTTATCAAGTTCAAGTATCGTCCTTCAAACACTACTATCAATTTTTAAACTAGTGTAGCTTCAATTTAAGTAAAACGGTAACCAAGTAACCAATTATCAAATCAAATTGGTTTGTAACTAAAATCTACTAAATTAATTAACAAAATCAAATTAACACGATTGAGAAGATTATGAGGTTAGGTAGTTAGGATTTTCGATTTCCATTAGATTGTTTAAAACGATTCTAATTCCAATTCATTCAACCATTTTTCATGCATGTAAACGATCGGATTTACCTAATGTAGCTAATGATCTCTCTCAAGCAACACTAATCCTATTAATATGTCCGAATTTACTATATTTCTATATAAATTCACACTCATATGAATGTATTAACATATAGGAATTCAATATAAATTGCATACCCTATAATCATCTCTCAATTTCTTATAATACATGTGTTATTTATTGCACGTGCTAGAATCATACACCACCTCTCAGTTTCAGTACTATCCCTAAATCAATCAATTGTTGCGAAACAATTAAAACATTAAAAACCCTGAGCTACATCGTTCATCTTAACATAAAAAGTATTTAGCCACTCATAATGTTGAAATCAAACAAATAAAAGTTGGAATATATCTCCTAGTTTAATTATAATTAACAAAATAAAAATTTTCCAAGCTCTTGTCGATCTTCGCCATTCGAATCCCAAAAAAATTTCTTCGTCTTCTTCCTTGCGTAAAGTGAATCTCTCGGTAAATTGACGGAACGTGATTAATCCCACAATTATTGCACAAATTCTTGATGACTTTTTTAACAAAAACTGGAATTATTTTCTTCCTTCCTATTGCCATCTGTGTCTGCTTCTTCTCTGCGTCCGTATTCTCTTTTTGTTTTTTTGTTTTTTTTGCCCCCAAAAGGATTCCTTTTCCATTGGTTTTAAGCCCCGTTAGATTCCCAGTCCACTTGTATTTTGAAGTTGATTCCTATTTCAATTTCAATTCCAATTCCAATGCTAAATTAAATAAATATTTCAATTCAAGACTTCACTTCTTTCCAATAATGCATTTTAGTCCTTCAACTTATAATGTGTGGGATTTGATTCCAAAACCTCAATTTTTATTCAATGTCGTCCTTCTTGATCCAGATTTTCTCCTAAAATAATCCAGAAAAAAAAAATACAAATAATTAAGCATCAAATTTAAAATAATACTAACAACAGCCACTTTTGGTATCAGAACACGTTCTCATGAAAAAAAGGAAATATACAGTTTTTCAAATAATTCCTTTCTCCGACTTAACCATCGGAGGGGCGACGATGACCCACTTCAACGCCTTTGTTTCAGGTATTAAAGATCGGGTCACACGAAATTCTTCCATCCAGTTCGGGTCTATCCAGGTACGATTTTTGGCATCATCAAGTTTAATTAGTAATAAATTAATTACCTCTTCTACCACGTAGTGAACAAGGTAAATAGATATGAACTTTCTAGCTCCCAGTCTAGTCATAATTTTATCAATTGGTATCTCCAAAGCTTCCTTAATTCGTATAGACTGAGAATTACTCACATGGAGGAGTAGGGAATTGAGTTGAGTGGTAGAAAACTTAAGTGTTTCCTCTAAAGTCTCTTCTCTATGTACTCTTAAGTTGTGCAGCCCCATACAAACTTAACAAGCCTTGTACATCGCTAGCCAAAGATTCATCAAAATTTCCTTCGTGGTCCTTGAATTTGTTGAATGCATCTGCTTCAACCCCCCAAAAAATATTAATTGTGCCCTTAAAAAGATGTGCAAGTTAAGATGCACGATAACTTGGTCAAGTGGTTTTCTTACTACGTAAGACATAATATCATTGTTGTCTAAGTAATCAAAATCGAAGAGAAATAGTACAAAGATCATTGTCACGTTTGCAACAGCTTTCACTGTAAGTGTTATGTACGTATTTTAAAGATTTTTCAATTTCCGTTACAAAATGATAACCAACTCCAAGGCCTTGGATAGCCTCGATGAGGTCTAATTTATGTAAAGAACCATGATGAGTATCCTCTAGTAACTTCTTCACTTCTTTGAAGCTTTGACATTCTTGCTCTTCATGGGGCAACGTATCTTGTTCAAAGCATTCTCAATGCCTACATTTTTTGTGGAGAAAGGAGCGGCTGATGCATGAATATTCATTCTATATTTGGACACGAAATGAATAGTTTTTAACTACTTTATGCTTATTTTTGTTTGAAATTGTAAGTTTGGTTGATGTACTTAGTCGTATTTCCGATCCCATACTAATAAAATAATGTGCCATGAGGTGTGGGATTGCATATTAAATTCAAATACATAGTTTAAAACACCATTATTGAAGTTCTAGATATATCAAGTTTTTAAAAGAATAAGGATCGTTTGGCAATGCTTTTAAAAAGCCAAAAAAAAAAAAAATAATTCTAAACTTGTTTGAATAATTTTTTAAAAGTGTTTTATTTGACTAAAAGAGTTTGACTTCAGATTTTAATTAGGCTTTCAGTTTCAAGCTTTTAGAGTGTCTTTCGTACAATGTATATAAGAGTAAAGCCACTTTACCTGAAAATGTTTGATACCTCGAGTGATCGACCCTCACAATGTGTGTGGGTCCAGTGTGAATAAAATAATGCTCGACCCCCGAGGTGTGTGTTCTGTGGCTCAGTTCATGTATATAATATAGGATATCATTAGAAATTAAGGATAATGCGGGATAGGATTAAGGAGAAATAGGGTATATTATCTTATACGACTAAACGATATTTAAAAAAAAAAAAAGTTATTCATTTTGAAATTTACTTTTTCTCTGCAAGGATAAATTATTTTTCTTGTACTTCTAAGTTAAGAAGGAAAAAAGTTACTTTTTTCGAAAGTAACCTCATCAAATATCAAGATAACTTTCTTTTAATTAATCAACAATTGATTACAATAAACTTTATTTACTTATAAGTAAATTTATGTATTTTAATTCAACTAATTTTTTCCTTATTATTCATGATATGATGAACTAGTAATAATGTTTCTCAGGTGCGTATTATCTTATCCTTGTCATTAACTAAAGGATAAGTTCTTTGAATTAATTTGGTACTAATAGTGATGTGTGTGCGCGCGCTACCGAACCCACATGACTATTTTAGTAATCCTTATCTGATCATACAGTGCTCCAAAAGTTCCGAAAGGAAATCAGATTTTGAATTTAATATCACCTTTTCAAAGCATAATTTGTTACCACAGTTTCTTGATATTGAGGCTCAACTCATTAGATCTCTTAAGAGATGTTGTAAAAAGTCTTTAAAAAACCGAGTCTTCAAAATTTCTAGCCATAACGGCTAAGTCATAGGTGAATTCGTTGCTTTAGAACCGTACTCGAGAATTTCCGAACTCATCATTTAGCACAACTAGCATTTTCAATCGCATTGATGCATAACAAGTCGAAAACCAGTCTCTCTTCCAATGACCAGACCAGATTGAATAGCAATGACTTCAGTAACCTCGGTCGAGTAGTATCCCCGTCCTGCATGCAATAATAGTATATTACCGTTCCCCGATGGTACCAGATCACCACTCCTACACCGATATGGTCAAGTCGTACATCAACATTGGACGAGTAAATTGAAAACCAACGCAACTAATGATGTTTCATAAAACAAGTAAACCTAGTACTGTCACTTGACCCCTTTTGAGTTTTGATGCATCTTTACAATAAGTTGAAGTCCAGTATGTTAGCAATTTAATCCTTAATACCAAGATCTTTAGAATTCCATAATTTTCACATATTAATTTAGTTTATCAAGAACGTACCTTGATCCATGACGATAATTGTAGAACTTAAATCTGCAAAAGAGAAACTAGTGAAAAAAAATGAAGAAACTGCTCTCTCTCCTCTCCTTACTATATTAAATGAATAGTTTGATGGGTTCCATTCACGTATATAGGTAGAGAGGCAGTTTCTCATGAGTCATTAACCACCCGCTTTCCATCAAAGTGGTGCAATTATAAAACCGCCACTTCCCAATGGGCCAATAGGATTTTATTAAACGTAAACCACCTTATTATTATTTAATAATATTTCACGGGCCACAATTAATTGGTCTAAACTCTAACATTTTCCCACTTGGTCAGTGTAATGTTGTTGTTTCTCTTCCCAAATAATTTGACAAACTAACATTAATAAAATCTACACAGCGTAACGGTATGAGGAATAGAATCAGAAAATCAATTCGAGCCCACCGACTTCATGATATTTTCTTAAAACGAATTTGCTGTCTTCAAAAGGTGCTAAAGACATCCAGCAATCGTTTCTATGAATAGAACGAATTTCGTCTTCTACGAAAGCAGCACAGTAATCTACAGGAATTCTAGCGAACTCAACGAAGTGTATATCCTTTGAAACAAATATCAAAACGAGAGAGAGAGAGAGAGAGAGAGAGAGAGAGAGAGAGAGAGGATGAGATTCAATGCAGATAATATTTGCAATGAAAATGGTGTAATTATTTTGACAATGGGGCTAGCTATTTATAGAATCGTGTGTGGCCATTCAAACGTCCTTTAAGCCTCTTCAGAACAGTCGCCACTGTTCAGACAAGTCCCAAAAACCAAACAGACACCATGGTTCAGTTAAAAGTTGGTTGTTAAAATCAGTTAACAGTCTATCCAAAATAATTTTCTGAAAATAAGCCCGTTTAATAAAAAATAATTTTATTAAGTACCCAAAAATTTGATTAATTACAATATGGTCCAAAATTAAATAAATTTTGTACAAAAAGATAATATAGTACAAAGAGGCACCCGCACCCTCACACGGACCGGACCGAGCTCAGGCTAGGGCTCGTGCCGTGCCATGTCAAGCTGGTCGGTTGGACGGACAAACAGCGACGACCGTGCACGCGCGTGGATTTTGGACCTAATCCCATAGGATATAGGTCTCCCCCCCAAAGACTATTGGTACCCCTTGTGGTCCAAACCCAATTCCAAACTTACACTATATAAACCACATCAAAGTTTCATAACTTTCTTATGTGAGACAAATGTATGGAAGTTTTCCAATAAATCAAATTTTTTACTATTTAATAGTTCCAAGTGGGTTACTTAGACATTAAATATTTCATTCAATATTAAATGGTTTTTGATAAATAAATATATCACGTTAATCCTCTTGCGGAGTAGAACATGAATATGCTAGGTCCCGTTAAAAATAAGGCATGGTCCCACTGAAATTTGGGCTCAAAGTAGACCCATTTCACAACTATAAAAACCATTTACCAACAATCTCTCACATGAATGAAATACGTCGGCTTTATTTTCAAAATAACATTTGATATTGTTTTCGAAGTAAAACTGAAGAAAACTGCATCGGGATAAGTAACCAAAGACTTTGAACTTCCAGCTGGGCCAACATTTCAGCCCAAGGGTTATAGCATCATTGTGCCACAAAATTCCCTTCAATTACAGAAAAGAGAAGGAAATTTCAGAATTCAAAAGAATATAATGGAAGCAGATCTATTCAAGAATTGGTATCCTAAGAAGTCGTAGCTACTCCTGTTGTTTTTTGTCTCATGCCCTTTGTCCAGGCATTGGTTTCTTTGTTTCACTAGCCCCATTTGCAATTTTTTTCTCCGTTGGGAAATTTTTTTGATAGTCGTAATTGCCTGCTTTATTTTTCACTTGAGTTAGTAGATTCTCGTCTTAGGATTATGAATTCTTATAGATAATGTTAGATTTTTTGTTTTCATTTAGCGTTGTTAAGGTATCCAATCCTCTCAGGTCAGGTCAGGTCACGTCACGTGACACGTTTTTCTTATTTATGTGTTACATTTATAAATTTATAATTGTGTGTTAAATTTTCATTGGCAAGACAATCACAGAGATAGGGAAATAGAGACAATTGATCTGATCTAGGTTGAGGATTTCGCTACATGCCAACGAATCAATGACTAAATTTCATTATCATTAGAGAAACTTGCTAAGTGCCTGTTTGACATCTATTAACTTATATTATGGTTTGCTACATTTCACGCAATAAAATATTCTATACGTATACCAAAAATGTTTCCCTACATTTTAACCATATTCTCCTAAAAATGGATATTCAAAACTCATTTTTTCTATAATAATGGTTCTCAAACACGAAAGGTCCCAATGACCCGAGATTTTTGGTATCTGTCTTTATTATCCTATCCATTGCAAGTAAAATGTTTCTTTCTAGGATTTTATAAAAGTGGAAACGTTTGAGTTCCTTTAGTCCTTCTAAGCAGCACCAGGCCTGGGATGGGGTAATCTTATATTCTGCAGCAAACACAGTATGGCTTTTAATACTCTTGTGAAAAAATGACAATTTATGATACCTACCTACTTTTGGATTCGGAAATTTGAAAAGAACTGAACATGGAGTATTTCATGTTCTTGAATGTTTGAATAGAGAATTTGCCACAGAGAAACTGATCCCATTTGAAGGAATCCAGTTCGGTAGGCATTTACTGCTGATTCAGACTCTTCATAGTGTGAACAACCCGAGTTCACGTTGCTCGCAAGTGTACGGATTGTGACCAGTGATAAAGTGGATTTATCAAGTTCAAGTATCGTCCTTCAAACACTACTATCAATTTTTAAACTAGTGTAGCTTCAATTTAAGTAAAACGGTAACCAAGTAACCAATTATCAAATCAAATTGGTTTGTAACTAAAATCTACTAAATTAATTAACAAAATCAAATTAACACGATTGAGAAGATTATGAGGTTAGGTAGTTAGGATTTTCGATTTCTATTAGATTGTTTAAAACGATTCTAATTCCAATTCATTCAACCATTTTTCATGCAGGTAAACGATCGGGTTAACCTAATGTAGCTAATGATCTCTCTCAAGCAGTACTAATCCTATTAATATGTCCGAATTTACTATATTTCTATGTAAATTCACACTCATATGAAAGTATTAACATATAGGAATTCAATATAAATTGCATAGCCTATAATCATCTCTCAATTTCTTATAATACATGTGTTATTTATTGCACGTGCTAGAATCATACACCACCTCTCAGTTTCAGTACTATCCCTAAATCAATCAATTGTTGCGAAACAATTAAAACATTAAACACACAATAATTAATTGACACTAAAGTGACATGAAATCTTGGAATTAAACGAATATTAAAAAGCCTGAGCTACATCGTTCATCTTAACATAAAAAGTATTTAGCCACTCATAATGTTGAAATCAAACAAATAAAAGTTGGAATATATCTCCTAGTTTAATTATAATTAACAAAATAAAAATTTTCCAAGCTCTTGTTGATCTTCGCCACACGAATCCCAAAAAAAATTCTTCGTCTTCTTCCTTGCGTAAAGTGAATCTCTCGGTAAATTGACGAAACGTGATTAATCCCACAATTATTGCACAAATTCTTGATGACTTTTTTTACAAAAACTAGAATTATTTTCTTCCTTCTTATTGCCATCTGTGTCTGCTTCTTCTCTGCGTCCGTATTCTCTTTTTGTTTTTTTGTTTTTTTTTGGCCCCAAAAGGATTCCTTTTCCATTGGTTTTAATCCCCATTAGATTCCCAGTCCACTTATATTTTGAAGTTGATTCCTATTTCAATTTCAATTTCAATTCCAATTCCAATGCTAAATTAAATTAATATTTCTATTCAAGGCTTCACTTCTTTCCAATAATGCATTTTAGTCCTTCAACTTGTAATGTGTGGGATTTGATTCCAAAACCTCAATTTTTATTCAATGTCGTCCTTCTTGATCCCGGTTTTCTCCTAAAATAATCCAAAAAAAAATAAAATACAAATAATTAAGCATCAAATTTAAAATAATACTAACAACAGCCACTTTTGGTATCAGAACACGTTCTCATGAAAAAAAGGAAATATACAGTTTTTCACATAATTCTTCTCTTCGACTTAAGCATCGGAGGGGCGACGAGGACACACTTCGACGCCTTTGTTTTAGGTATTAAAGATCGGGTCACACGAAATTCTTCCATCCAGTTCGGTTCTATCCGGTACAATTTTTGGCATCATCAAGTTTAATTAGTAATAAATTAATTACCTCTTCTACCACGTAGTGAACAAGGTACGAGTTTTTTGTCTTCCCAAGCTCTTCCTCAATTTCTACATAAACATCTAATAGAGCTTTGTAGCAATGTTGCATGTACACCGGTAGCTGATCTATGACACCAAAATCCCATCTACACATGAAGATATCCAATAGATAAATATGCATGCTATGTGACATTAAGATAAAAGGATGCACTGAAATGATTTACCTTCCAATCGCATCCATGAAAAGTGCAAGTTCGTCTGGGGTCCCATAGACATCGAAGATGTCATCAACGATAGCAAGCATGGTGATTACTTTGGTTATCATTTTCCTACCAATTGCGTATTGGGGCTTGTAGTCATCCATCAGTGTCGGTGCTTTGATCTCTGATTATTGATGAATAAGTATTAGTTGCTCCAAAAAATAACTAAACTTTTGGTCGTGTTACAGAGACGCCACTAAACTTTAAAAAATGTTACTCAAACGTGTTTCATTGAACTTTGTCAAAATATCCCAAATTCATCACTGCTTTGGAGAATCGGACGACAATTTGTGTCGTGTGAACTCTATTTGCCACATAGGCAGTTGAGTTCTGTCCAAGTCAACTAACCGCACTAAACGGGTGATAGATGAAGAGCATTTCGATAAAGTCCAATAACATTTCAACAACATTTTAAAGCTGAGTGATATTCCTATGAAGCAACCCAAAATCGGTTATTTTGGTACAATTAACCCATACACTACGTATTCATGATAAATGAAAACAAATTAACTTGCATGTTTTGTCAAATTGACAATGAACTGTCGGGTTCATGGTCTGGGATAACCGATTTTCCTTGAAAACTCGAAAAGTTTCTATCAGAGTATGTGTTAAACCTTTAAATTTACACCCTCTTCAATAGATTTATAAACTACACATCAAAAGTACTCTACAAATACCTAAACAACTACTTCAAGCTTCTTCAATGTTTGGGACTAGAAATAAAAGCTACCCAAATTGGGCAGATTTTCGGACTTTTTTGCCCAGTTTGGGTAGCTGATTTCGAGGGTTTATTCCGGCCGAATCACTTGAAATTTTGGAGAGATTTTTGGTGGTAATTGAACATGACATCGTGGGCTTTCCAATGGTATCCGAAATCGACAGTTTTAGTGGTCGAAAGTTGCCGAAAAATTGCCTCAAACTTACCCAAAAAATCTGAAAATCTGAGCAAATTTTCACAATTTTCGGTTACCGACTTCGTGGGTTTATTCTGGCCCATTCACTTGGAGTTTTGGGGAGATTTTTGGTGGTAATTGAAGAGAAAATCGTGGGCTTTCCAATGGTATCCGAAATCGGCGATTTTGGTGGTCGGAAGTTGCCGAAAAATTGCCTCAAACTTGGCCAAAAAATCTGAAAATTCAGTGACCGTTTTGAAAGAAATTTCAAACTTCGGTGACCATTTCTGAAACTTTGAAATTTCAGTGATCGTTTTGAAATTTTCAAATAACTTCAGTGACCATTTGTGAAATTAACCCTATGATGAACTAGTAATAATGTTTCTCAGGTGCGTATTATCTTATCCGTGTCATTAACTAAAGGATAAGTTCTTTGAATTAATTTGGTACTAATAGTGATGTGTGTGTGTGCGCGCGCGCGCGAGCGAACCCACATGACTATGTTAGTAATCCTTATCTGATCATACAGTGCTCCAAAAGTTCCGAAAGGAAATCAGATTTTGAATTTAATGTCACCTTTTCAAAGCATAATTTGTTACCACGGTTTCTTGATATTGAGGCTCAACTCATTAGATCTCTTAAGAGATATGTTGTAAAAAGTCTTTAAAAAATCGAGTCTTCAAAATTTCTAGCCATAACGGCTAAGTCATAGGTGAATTCGTTCCTTTAGAACCGTACTCGAGAATTTCCGAACTCATCATTTAGCACAACCAGCATTTTCAATCGCATTGATGCATAACAAGTCGAAAACCAGTCTCTCTTCCAATGACCAGACTAGATTGAATAGCAATGACTTCAGTAACCTCGGTCGAGTAGTATCCCCGTCATGCATGCAATAATAGTCTATTACCGTTCCCCGATGGTACCAGATCACCACTCCTACACCGATATGGTCAAGTCGTACATCAACATCGGACGAGTAAATTGAAAACCAACGCAACTAATGATGCTTCATAAAACAAGTAAACCTAGTACTGTCACTTGACTCCTTTTGAGTTTTGATGCATCTTTACAATAAGTTGAAGTCCAGTATGTTAGCAATTTAATCCTTAATACCAAGATCTTTAGAATTCCATAATTTTCACATATTAATTTAGTTTATCAAGAACGTACCTTGATCCATGACGATAATTGTAGAACTTAAATCTGCAAAAGAGAAACTAGTGAAAAAAAAATGAAGAAACTGCTATCTCTCCTTTCCTTACTATATTGAATGAATAGTTTGATGGGTTCCATTCACGTATATAGGTAGAGAGTGGCAGTTTCTTAAGAGTCATTAACCACCCACTTTCTATCAAAGTGGAGCAATTATAAAACCGCCACTTCTCAATGGGCCAATAGGATTTTATTAAACGTAAACCACCTTATTATTATTTAATAATATTTCACGGGCCACAATTAATTGGTCTAAACTCTAACATTCTCCCACTTGGCCAGTGTAATATTGTTGTTTCTCTTCCCAATAATTTGACAGACTAACCTTAATAAAATCTGCACAGCGTAACGGTATGAAGAATAGAATCAGAAAATTAATTCGAGCCTACCGACTTCATGATATTTTCTTAAAACGAATTTGCTGTCTTCAAAAGGTGCTAAAGGCGTCCAGCAATCATTTCTCAGGATAGAACGAATTCCGTCTTCTACGAAAGCAGCACAGTAATCTACATGAATTCCAGCGAACTCAACGAAGTGTATGTCCTTCGAAACAAATATCAAAACGAGAGAGAGGGAAGATGAGATTCAATGCAGATAATATTTGCAATGAAAATGGTGTAATTATTTTTGCAATGGGGTTGGCTATTTATAGAATCGTTTGTGGCCATTCAAACGTCCTTCAAGCCTCTTCAAAATAGTCGCCAATGTTCAGACAAGTCCCAAAAACCAAACAGACATCATGGTTCAGTTAAAAGTCGGCTGTTAAAATCGGTTAACAGTCCATCCAAAATAATTTTCTGAAAATAAGCCCGTTTAATAAAAAATAATTTTATTAAGTACCCAAAAATCTGATTAATTACAATATGGTCCAAAATTAAATAAATTTTGTACAAAAAGATAATATAGTACAAGGAGGCACCTGCACACGGACCGGACCGGACCGGGCCGGGCTAGGGCTCATACCGTGCCATGGTGAGCGGTCGGTCGATTAGACAAACGGCGACGACGGCGTGCGCGTGTGGGTTTTGGACCGAATCCCATAGGATATAGGTCCCCCCCTCCTTCTAAAAACTATTAGTACCCCTTGGGGCCCAAACCCAATTCCAAACTTACTATATAAACCACATCAAAGTTTCATAAATTTCCTATGTGAGACAAGTGTATGGAAGTTTTCCAATAAATCAAATTCTTCACTATTTAATAGTTCCAAGTTGGTTATATCACGTTAATCATCTTGCGGAGTAGAACATGAATATGCTAGGTCCCGTTAAAAATAAGGCACGGTCCCACTGAAATTTGGGTTCAAAGTAGACCCATTTCACAACTATAAAAATCATTTATCAACAATCTCCCACATGAATGAAATACGTCGGCTTTATTTTCAAAATAACATTTGATATTGTTTTCGAAGTAAAACTGAAGAAAACTGTATCGGGATAAGTAGCCAAAGACTTTGAACTTTTCCTAGTAAAATCTATCGGATATACTTAGCCAATCAGTAGCAAGATACTTTGAACAGTGAGCCGTTTATGTACACCTAGACAATAGAAGTCACACAGTTTCCTTCGAACACAATTGGTTCTCACGTTTGTGTCCATTTTGGCCTTGAACACCTCATGATTCATGAGTGGTTTTTAGAGAATTAATCTTCACATAACTCTCTTAGAAGCGGCCCATTCCCACCCACATAGGTGATTTCCATAAAGAGTATTCTGCTATACTTCACTTGACCATATCAAGATATAGAAATCATTAAAAGCGTAATTTATCTTATTTCGCGGTAGTTATACACTGTCTCATCATAGGAATGGGTAAGAAAAATTTCCCCAGTGCGTACTAAGTTTTTCACAATTCGTTGTCCCATTGAACCTAGATCTTGGGATCTCCAATCAACTAGGTTGGGTTGCCACCATGAATTTTTTTGATTATTTCATCATTTTTAATCCCATCCTCTTCGATGAACTTTTGACTTGCTCTCTTGTTAAGTCTTTAGTTAGCAGATCCACATAATCTATAGAGATAATACAAGTAGAGAGCAACTGTCTAATGGTATTGTGTCTACGATGTATATGTCGAGATTTACCATTATACATAGCATTATGTGCCCTACCAGTTGCTGATTGACTATCACAATGGATACATATAGCAGACACAGGTTTTGTCCAACACGGAATATCTTCTAGAAAATTTCGTAGCCATTCAGCTTCTTCCCCAGCTTTATCTAACGCAATGAATTCTAATTCCATTGTTGATCTAGCTATACATGTCTGTTTTGAAGATTTCCATGACACTGCAGCACCTCCAAGTGTAAATACATATCCACTTGTTGACTTGGAGTATTTAGTATCTGATATCCAATTTGCATCACAGTATCCTTCAAGTACTGTTGGATATCTCGAATAGTGCAATTTAATGTTTTTAGTATGTTTTAAATACCCTAAAACTTTAACAATTGTCTTCCAATGCTCAGTGCTTGGATTACTCGTATATCGATTTAGCCTACTAATAGAGTAAGTAATATTAGGTCGAGTGCAGTTCATGACATACATTAAATTGTTAATAATACGAGAATTTCCAATTGAGACTTACTATCCCCAGTATTGGAAACAAGATTCATACTTGCATCTATAGGTGTTTTCATAGGGATAATGTTATATTTCTTGAATTTATCACGAATCTTCTCAATGTAGTGTGATTGAGATAAAATGAGACCATTAGATGTTCTAGAAATTTTAATTCCTAATATAACATCGGCCACTCCTAAGTCTTTCATTTCAAACTTGTTTGTTAACAACCTTTTAGTAGTTTGAATTATGGTATCATTGTTACCCATAATCAGCATGTCATCTACATATAAACATATCATAACATATCCATTTTGAGTGCTTTTGACATACACACATTTGTCACACTCGTTAATTTTGAAACCATTTGACATCATTACTGTGTCAAAATTTTGCCATTTTTTAGGAGTCTGTTTTAATCTATAAAGTGATTTAACAAGTCGACACACTTTATTTTTTTGTCCTGGGGCCACAAAACATTCAGGTTGCTCAATATAAATTTCTTCATCTAAATCACCATTTAGAAAAGTCGTTTTAACATTCATTTGATGTATATTCAAATCATTCAATGCTGCTATCGCAATAAGTATACGTATTGAAGTAATTTTTGTTACTGGTGAATACGTATCGAAATAATCAAGACCTTCTTTTTGCTTATAGCCTTTAGCGACAAGTCTAGCTTTATATTTGTCAATAAATCCATCTGTTTTCATTTTCTTTTTGAAAATTCATTTACACCCCAATGGCTTATTACCAGGAGGAATGTCTACTAATTCCCAAGTATGATTTTGTAGTATGGATTCAATTTCACTGTTAACTGCTTCTTTCCAATAATCAAGACATTCTTTTTGCTTATAACCTTTAACGACAAATCTAGCTTTATACTTGTCAATAGATCCATCTGTTTTCATTTTCTTTTTGAAAGTTCATTTACACCCCAATGGCTTATTATCAGGAGGAAGGTCTACTAATTTCCAAGTATGATTTTGTAGTATGGATTTAATTTCACTATTAACTGCTTCTTTCCAATAGGAAGTTTCAGTTGATGACATAACCTCTTTAAAAGTTTGAGGTTCATTTTCTAACAAATATGTTAGAAAATCTGGTCCAAATGAGGTTGTCGTCCTAACCCTCTTACTTCGTCTAGGTTCTTCTTTATTTATAGATTCTTGATCTATAGCCTCATTATTATCACAAGGTATTTTAAGTGAATTTGATTTACTTTGCAAGTTATAAGGAAAAACATTTTCGAAAAATGTAGCATCCCTTGATTCAATAATCGTATTTACATGTACATCGGATATTTCAGACTTATGTACCATAAATCTGTATGCACTACTATGATAAGCATAACCAATGAATATACAATCAATTGTTTTAGGTCCTATCTTAACCTTTTTAGGTTTAGGAACCGCTACCTTCGCCAAACATCCACATACCCTAAAATATTTATAGTTAGGTTGGTGACATTTCCATAATTCATAAGGTATCATGTATGTTTTTCGATGTGGTAATTTGTTGAGAATATAATTGACAGAAAGCAAAGCTTACCCCTACAAGTTTTTCGGTAATCCAGAACTTATTAACATAGCATTCATCATTTCCTTTAATGTTCGATTCTTGCGTTCAGCAATGTCATTATATTGAGGAGCATAAGGCGTCGTAGTTTGATGAATAATTCCATATTCCGAACAGAATTGCTTAAATAGAGAGTCATATTCACCACCTCTATCACTTCTTATTGCCTTAATCTTTTTGCTAAGTTGATTTTCAACCTCTAATTTATAATGTTTAAACACTTCAATTGTTTCGTCTTTGCTTTTGAGTAAATACACATAGCAATATCAAGTGCAATCATCGATGAAAGTGATAAAATACTTATTACCGCCTCTAGTTTGCACGAACTTTAAATCACAGATATCGGTGTGAATTAAGTCTAGTAGTTCGGTACTTCTTTCAACAGAACAAAAGGGTAAACAAGCCATTTTTACTTCTACACATATATCACATTTGTGATTAGGATCTAAATCGCACTTTGGTAATAAATCCAATTTGATTAGTCTACGCAAAGTATTATAATTTACATGTCCTAATCGTTCATGCCAAATATTAAATGACTCAATCAAGTAAGAAGAAGATGTAATTTTATTAAATGCCAAATATTCAACTTAAAGAGCCCTTCATTTAGGTAGTCATTTCCTACAAACATTTCATTCTTTGTAAGTACAAATTTGTCCGAGACAAATACTAACTTAAACCCATTTTTGCTTAACAAGGAACTAGATACTAAATTCTTTCGAATATCGGGCACATGAAGAACTTCGTTTAAAGTGAGCTCATTTCCACTTGTCATTTTCAGCACTATCTTTCTATGTCCTTCAACCTTGGAAGATGAAGAGTTTCCCATGTAGAGTTGTTCCTCATTATCCGTCGCTTTGTAGGTAAAGAACATCCTGCGGTTTGAGCATATGTGTCGAGTAGCTCCAGTATCCACCCATCATTCCTTAGTGTTACCAAGTAAGTTGCATTCAGAAACGATCGATGAAAGATTCATGTCTTGTACCTTGTCAGAAAGGTGGTCATGTTCAATCACGTTGGATTGATGAGTTTTTCTCTTGGCATTTTTAAGCTTTCGACAATCCTTGGACAGATGTCCTGCCTTTCCGCAATTGTAACAGTTGCCTTTGAACTTTTTAGCAGTTTTTGAAGAACCAGTTTGCCCTTCGCCATTGTGCTTCCTCTTCTTATTAGTCTTTAAGCCTCCTTCCACAATGTTGGCCTCTGATTCTAATGAATTAGATGCACCATTCCTCTTTTCAGATTTGCGATTGTCTTCTTCTATTCTCAACCAGACAATGATATCTTCAAGTTTCATTTCATTGCGCTTATGTTTAAGGTAATTCTTGAAATCCTTCCAGGAAGGCGGTAACTTCTCAATCAGTGCAGCAACTTGGAATGATTCACTAAGCTGCATTCCTTTAGCATGGATGTCACTGAGTATAATTTGAAGTTCTTGAACTTGGGAGATGACAGTCTTGCTATCAACCATTTTGTAATCCGAAAACCGACCAACAATGAATTTCTTTGTGCCAGTGTCTTCAGTTTTGTATTTGGTGTCCAAAGAATCCCACAGTTCTTTTGCAGATTTTGCATTACAATACACATTATATAATGTGTTGTTCAATCCGTTGAGTACATAATTTCTACATAGAAAATCAGAATGTTTCCATGCATCAGCCGCAGCCAATTTCTTAACATCAGAATCCTCCTCGGTGTATAAAGACGCTTCTTCTTTGAGAAATTTTGCCAAACTTAATGTTGTCAGATAAAAAAGTATTTTCTGTTGCCAACGTTTAAAATCTGACCCATTAAATTTTTCTAGTTTTTCTATACTACTATTAGGGAGTGTAGTACCAGGAGTTGTCATTTCTGAAATACAATTATAAGATAAACAAGAAGGAGTAGAAACAGAATAAATTCACAAAATAAAAATTCGTTTTAAGATTGTTGTTTCTCTTCCCAAATAATTTGACAGACTAACCTTAATAAAATCTGCACAGCGTAACGATATGAAGAATAGAATCAGAAAATTAATTCGAGCCCACCGACTTCACTATATTTCCTTAAAACGAATTTGTTGCCTTCAAAAGGTACTAAAGGCGTCCAGCAATCGTTTCTCAGGATAGAATGAATTTCATCTCCTACGGAAGTAGCACAGCAATCTGCAAGAGTTCCAGTGAACTCAACGAAGTGTATGTCATTCGAAACAAATATCAGAACGAGAGAGAGAGAGTGGGAAGATGAGATTCAATGCAGAGAATATTTGTAATGAAAATGGTGTAATTATTATGGCAATGGGCCTGGCTATTTATAGAATCGTTTGTGGCCATTCAAATGTCATTCAAGCCTCTTCAGAACAGCCCCATTGTTCAGACAAGTCCCAAAAATCGAACAGACACCATGGTTCGGTTAAAAGTCGGCTGTTAAAATCGGTTAACAATCTATCCAAAATAATTTTCTGAAAATAAGCCCGTTTAATAAAAAATAATTTTATTAAGTGCCCAAGAATTTGATTAATTACAATATGGTCCAAAATTAAATAAATTTTGTACAAAAAGATAATATAGTACAAGAAGGCACCCGCACCCTGCACTAGCCATTGTAATTTCCTACTTTCATCTAATGTAATGTTCAGCTTTCAATCAATCAATGATCAAGTTTATTTCAATGCATTTCAATTTCACGTTGTAAGCTTTATTTAAATTGTGATCAAATTTTACTTTCGTCCCGACGCGATCGAATAAGGTGGAAGGTAGTCTAGCGGAACAGACTACTGTCGCACGGTGTCCCTTTCTGTGCTAAGAAGAAAGGTAACCCGTGAAAGTTGGTATCAGAGCCGCGGCTCAAGATTTCGATAAGAAAGCTATGGAAAGTGATCCACAGTCAGATCATCAGAAAAAGGTAGGCTTGCTGCAGCCCCTTTCCGTCCCAACTAAACCATTCGAGAGTGTATCGATGGACTACATCACCAGTTTGCCAAAGGTTGGAGATTTTAGCACAATCATCGTTGTGGTAGACCGCCTATCCAAATATGCAACTTTCATCGCAACGCCCAAGTATGTATCAGCCGAAAAGACAGCTCAACTCTTCTTCAAACATATTGTCAAATACTGGGGACTATCGAAGGACATCGTTAGTGATCGGGATCCTCGATTCACTGGCATATTTTGGACCGAGTTGTTCAAACTTCTTGGTTCAACTTCGAGTATGAGCTCTAGCTTTCACCCCCAATCTGACGGACAGACAGAACGCTTCAATTCTATGCTGGAAGAATATCTTCAACACTTTATCTCTACTTCGCAGAAAAATTGGGTGAAACTTATGGATGCGGCACAGATGTGTTTCAATGCCCAAAAGAGCTCTTCCACCAATAAGAGTCCTTTTGAGATTGCTACTGGCCAGCAACCGTTACTCCCTCACACTGTAAACATTGATCAAAGTACCAAGTCCTCTCAAGCAAAAAGCTTCTCTCAAGAGTGGAAACGAAATATTGAAATTGCTCGGAGTTATCTTGAGAAAGCTCAGAAACGGTACAAGAAGGCTGCAGATCTAAAGCGCCATTTTGTGGAATTTAATGTTGGAGATCTGATAATGTAAAGCTTCCTGACAGAAACTGTTATAAACTGACAAGAGGGAAAGATTCAAGACTGGTGCCAAAGTATATTAGACCATTACCCATCGTGAAAAGGATTGGCAAAGTCGCATACAGAGTTGCACTCCCTTCATGGTGCAAAATCCACAAGGTCCTTCATGTTGGCGTACTCAAGCCATACTTTGTTGACAATGAGGATGCATCCAGAAATGAACCAAAGCGACCGGTGTTTGAACTGAAAAGAAGGTTGCTAAAGAAATTCTTTACCATCGAACTACTCGAGCTTCCAGAAAACATCATCAAGAGTACTTGGTCAAATGGAGAAGATGCAGCAACGAGAAGAATACTTGGGAAAGTGAAAAAGACATTGGAGCCTTGAAATCATTAATTGAAGCATATCATTCATTGATGGCTACGAGGACGTCGCCAAAACAAGTGGGGGAGAATGTCACGGACCGCAGCTTTACTTAAGACCCGTGACCCTATCATTGTAAATATTTTAATTCGTTTTGTTAAATAGATAGAAAATAGGAAAATTTTAGTATGATTCCAGAGCCAAAAGACGTTTACTCCCGTCACTTGAGTTTTTGGTCCGAAATCTATTATAGGGGGTATTAGTCTTTCAAACATTTTCAAGCTTTCTAATGTTCGCCCCATGCACTAGCCATTGTAATTTCCTGCTTTCATCTAATGTAATGTTCAGCTTTCAAGTAATCAATAATCAAGTTTATTTCAATGCATTTCAATTTCACGTTGTAAGCTTTCTTTAAATTGTGATCAAATTTTACTTTCATCCCGACGCGACCAAGTAAGGTGGAAGGTAGTCTAGCGGAGCAAACTACTATCGCACAGTGTCCCTTTCTGTGCTAAGAAGAAAGGTAACCCGTGAAACAAGGTCATACTGTTGCTTCAGACTCCCCAAGTTATCCAACGATCCTTCAAACAAGCAGAATATTTCGTCCTTGACTGCAAATTATCTTACATTTATCATCCATGGAAATTATTATGTGACAATAAATGGGAAAAAATGAAGGCTCAGTAAAGTTATATACGTGAAAAAAAAACATTGGGCTCCTTAAAATTTTATTGGTTAGTACACCTAAAGCTACAAGAAAAGGTATAGATAGGGATGTCAACGAGCCGAGCCCAAGCCGAAAAAAAAAAAGCTCGAGCCGAGTCGAGCTCGGCCGAAAAAAATGAGGCTTGGCCCGAGCTTTTGACCCGAGCCTTAGCGGGCCGAGCCGAGCCGAGCTCGAGCCGGCTCGGGGTTTTTTTTTTTTGTGGCACCTTATAGGCTTATGTTGGATAACATGTTAGATTTATAAATGAGTAACTATCCATTATAATAAAGTAAGAACTCTTTTTAATGATCGATTTAAATTTTCTTACAAATTTTAGTAACCATTGATGAAATTAGCTCAATTTTTAAATGTAATTAAACAATATATATCACTAATAATTTCACTTAATATAGAATAATAAACATTTGTATAAATGAGAAAATGCTTACTTTAAATATTTAGAGTTTTAGAGAAATGAAAACAGTAATAAACTAATAATACAATAAACATTAAACAAACAAATATCACCCATTTTTCAAAATAATCTATGCGATACATTATGAGATAAATTTATCACTTATAATTAGTTTATTAGTTTCATGATGAGTGGAATAAGTTTGCAAATTTTGGTGTTTTTTTTTTTTTTGCGGGCCGGCCCGGCCGGCTCGGTGGAACCGAGTCTGAGCCGGGCCCGACTCGGACTTTTTCCGAGCCGAGCCGAGCCGAGCCGAGCTCGAGCCGCCGAGCTTTTTGGCCTTCCCTAGGTATAGAGGAGCTTCCTGTCAAAAATTGAGTGTGGACAAATCAATTCCAGATTCTATGTCTATGGCATTTTTCTTATGGAAAAAGAGTTGGCAGGCAGAGATGAGATTCAGTTGAGGGGATGGGAGAAGGGCGGTGGAAGGGAGAGGGAGAAGGGAGAAGAAGCTAACGGTGGAGTGGAGGCGGCTTGTGAGAGAGTGGAGAGATGAATAGATTGAGAGGGAGTGGAGAGATATGAATTAATTTAGGATTTGGATAGATTAAGTGTTTGATATTTAAAATAAAATACCTGATTTTTGAATAAATAAATTGTAGACCCGATTTTTAAAAATAAATGTTTAAACATTTGATTTTCTATATTTTCCCTAATCACAACACAAAGCAGACCATCACCTATGGATAATGGGCCTAATTAAAAAATAAGATAAAATAAAAAACTTGCCCAACTCCAACACTCGTCTTCCTCCATCCCTGCCCTTCAAGCTCTCTATGACTGCAACAATGGTGAAGCGAGTGGATTGCATCCAAATCCAACTTGTAAATTCCGATGGAGGCAGCACGGCCGATTATGCCACCTCGCCGAGTGCTGGTTACACGGTTGCAACTCACAACCTCTCACAGCTTCATTGAAGCTTCGATCTAATAAATAACCTTGTTGGAGAGACTTTACGAGACATGACTCTTATGTAACCAGTTGCTCCAATTCTGTTAGTCTTCTTCTTTTAACTGATCTAGCTCGAGTAAGCCTTAGTAAAAAACCATAATCAGTTTTTGTGTTGTTAAAATGTGACACGAACGAAAATAGAAATTGAATGACTAAGTTGAGATAATTTAAAGTCCACGGTTCAAGTTTAGCGTTCAAATGAGAGTTTAGACATCGTCCATGTCATTTAGTAGAATTTGCAACTTTTATACGGTAAGTTGCACGAAAATTGCTAATGCTGCACGAGATTTCCATTGTTTCACATTCTTTAGGAAGAATACACAAAAGTGCCAATCCTAATTTTGCTATTTGGTTTACGAGGAGACATTAATTTTCCTTCAAATTATAAATCAACCTGGTAGACAAGATTGGAATGTTGAAGCATATACAATATTACAAAGAAGAGAAGGAAATTTCAGAATTCAAAAGAATATAATGGAAGCAGATTCAAGAATTGGTCTCCTAAGAAGTAGCAGCTACTTCTGCTGTATTTGCTTTCTCTTTGACCGCTCTCTTCCAGTTTTCTGCACTGTCAATAATTTCTCCAGTTTTGATGAGGTAACGAACCCGTTTCCCATTTTCTATGGTCTTATGACCAACGCGGCTAACCACATTTTGCTCTTTAGAGTACAGCATTACATTTGAGCTGTGAATAGGTGCCTCAATCTGAAACAAAACGACATATATTAGTAGAGCACTACAGCGCAATTAGATAATAAGAAAAGCTCTAAATTCGTGGAAGCAAAGAGATTGGCAACAGAAAATGTAAGTTTTTAACAAATTGGAGATGAGAAAATAACCTTGATTATTTGGCCCGGTTCTCCCTCTTCCTTGCTCTTCACGTGCTTTGTCTTCAAGTTGATTTCTTTAATAACTATGGTGCTGTTATGCTTGATAACCCTGGCAACCTCTCCGGTTTTACCTTTGTCATTTCCAGAGATAACTTTTACAGTGTCTCCAACTTTAACATGCATTTTGTGGAGAACTGGTAGGCTGTTTGGTTTGCACTCTTTCCTCTCCCATCGCTTGAGCTGCAGAGGAATTTCAGAATTTTTTTACATATACATAACATTATTAACTGAGATTCCATATAACTGGACATAGGATTACCTAGAAAGGATTTTTTCTAAAATAAATTAATTATGCCAAACTTGAGATTAACAATGGACTCAGGGGAACATCAAAACCATTATCAATCCTTTTCCTACTTACCGAAGGCCACCATAGCGACTTTCCAAACGTTCTAATCATGTGCTTCATATCATCAACAGATTTAAAATACAGAAAAAAGACTTTAAAATTTAGTCCAGATAAAAACGTTTCAAACACGTTGATTTTCTATTCAACTTCAAGTCTAGAAAGCCATCAAGAATGAAAGGTGAGTATGGAACTTCTTGATTCAGATGTTCATTCCTGTTTCTCTTTGACATATGATCTTGACTTATATTTATTCATGGAGGGAGAAAATTACAAGTATGATAAACGAAAGCCAGAGCACCAACCTTCGCTACAATGGAGCATGGCTTCTTGGTTAATTTAACCTGCACAGTACAGCAACAGACTATTATAAAATGATGAACAAAGTTTCTATGAAATTTGGCATTTGAAAAAATGAAACAAAGCAGGCTTCAATAACAATATCCTTGTTAGAAAGAAGACTTTTTAATATTTATGAGTCCCAGAAAAAGAAAGGATCAAAATTTAACCCACTCATTTCATAAAACTTGGTTAGACGTTCCACTTCAGAAAATGCAAAATGTACTGTCATATAATTCAGCCCCTACGAGATTTCCCTCTTACTCGACAGCAAGACTAATGCAGTTAATCCTCATTCATACAGAGGAAATTGGATACTAACTTCATATACAAAGATAACCAAAAGTTGAAACTGAGGGAAAATGAACTTCTCAACACGTAGACATGAAGCTAATGAGGCTAAACACCCTATATTATCTATAAAAGTCCTTGGGAAGCCGAACCATTACTTCTGACTCATTTGCATACACTTTCTCCATCAAAGAGAAATTAAGGCATAGCGTGCAATGACTCTTCTTGCAACTCAAATGGGAGAAAAAATCCCTCTCAATGCCGCTGAGTTCTCTTTATATAAATCTAAATTTAACTCTTTTAGATATCTAGGATTATGATTTGCTCCACATTGTTCTGATAGGGGAGTCAACGGTTGAGAGATTGACAAGAATTATGACAAAACAATACAAAATTTTAATTCAGCTTAGTAGCTGGATATGCAACTGCTAATGCTCAGCAACTACCCAAATAACTTGCTACATGAATAGGTCAGTGGATAAATAATAAAGCTCTGCTAATCCTCACACAACCCCTAGCAATGCTTTAAATATAAAATCATTAAGGAATTATCTATTAAAAAAAAAAAAAAGCACCCTAAACGATACAAAAATCAGCGATAAAGATAATAAAACGAAGACCCAATTGAGAATTTCAAGAATTTTAGCAGAAACAAGAATTTAAAGGTCACAATGTATGGGGGGGAAAACAAAGATGAAATTTGAAGGGCATACCAGAGGCGGGTAGAAAGATGGAGAAACGCGTTGGCCCAAGAAAGAGTTGGTGGAGAGAGACAGAGATGTAAAGGAGCTCTGCAACGCCGCCATTGTTGTCATTTTTCTTCTTCTTTCGAATTTTTTTCCCCTGTGAATTGCTACTGCGATTACTACTCCCAGTCCCAAGTGACTTGTGGCTCGTTTGGAAGATAAAGTTAGTATGAATTGGGATTTCCTCCAGTGACTTACAATCCGGTTTTTTCCAGTTTGAAGTAAAATCGCTGTTATGCTCCCCCAATTTGTGATATCATTATAGCCTTGTGACGAACTTTCTGAAGTAGCTTCGGTACAACCAGGGGCGAACGTAGAAGATAAAAGTTAGGGGGGCACACTTGAATTTACAAAGAAGTTGGGATAAATTTTACACTCGAAAATTTACGTAAAAAAAAATCATATCCCATGTAATTTTGCATTCGAAAATTTACATGGGATATGAGTTTTTCGAATGTAAAATTTCGAAAAAAATTTATATCATATTCCATATAAAGTTTCCTAATAAAATGATGAAAATTACATTGAAGTGTATCACAACAATAGTAAATGTTAATGAAATAATTGATTTTTTTTTTTTTGAAAAAAATGCGAGTTAGACGTTTTTCTTTAAGACTTACGTTTAACGTATTTTTAACTATTTTCGATATCTATTTGAACTATTCGATATACCCATAATGTAGTTATTGAAATAAGCTTTGAGATTACATAAACAATTTGTAGATTTGATTAGCGTACAATCGTCAGTGAATTTTTAAAATTAACATGTTATCGAAATTCAAATTTATTGTGATTTTGCCCCTGTTTGGTAGAAATTAAAATCAAATTTGTAGTAAATTTTGATAAAAGTTAAAACAATTATGGATTCTATGAAATATATTATTAAAATTTATTGTTAACTTTGATTTAGATTAAAATTTAGATTTCAATCGATACCAAACATGAACTTAAAAAAAAACACAAAAAAAAAAAAAAAAAATCAAAAACTAGTGGGGCACATGCCCCACTAAGCCCCACTGCAGGTCCGCCAATGGGTACAACTACAAATACCAACCTACTAGAGAAATCTACTAGATTGTTCTAGAACGATATGATAGACGTAACTCTAGCATTCAAAGTGAACCACTTGAAATCTTGTATTTCTTACTTTCGTTTTATATTTCGAGTAGCTCATTAGTTCCTTTACAATAAGATACCATACATAAGTCCATCGAGTAAATATCATCAAAGCTCAACGCAAATAGATAGAATTACCTGTTGGTTCACAATAGAACTTACACGATCTTCACAATAAAAGATAATTGAAAACAAAGGCAAACTTTTGCTCGATTGGGGGAAAATCAAAAACAAAATGAAAGACAACTGTTATTTTACATTGAGTTTACAGTGGGGGAGACCCGACTGTTTTTCTATTTTCTACTGAGCTGAAGATATGTTACATATCAAAAATTGAAAAAAAGTCTCACAAAAACAAATAAATGAATAAAAAACTATCATTTAAACATCAACTGAATCAGTTGTACTGTCCACAGATTCTACTCGATGGTGTTCAGGAATTGGACTCCGGTTTTCTAATTGGTCCATGTTGATAGATACCTCATCTGCTCTAGCATTCAAGGAATCTTTTTTATGTTTCTTGTTGTGACTAGATTTAAGAATCCGAGAGAGCACCTGCACAATGTCCCTCATAGATGGCCGCCTTCTTGGGACACGATTGACACATTTGTATGCAAGAGAAGCTACCTCATTGAGTTCTTGGACATCGAATTTCCCATCAAGACGAGGGTCGACAATTTCTTCCCATCCAACTTTCCCTTCAGTATTCATGGCTGCCTATCATGATAAAGTAGCAGGATTAGAAAAGGCAAAATGGTTATGCAATTTTGGCACAAAAAATGAACAGAGACAAATCAACATGGGAAAAAAATCGAGGAAAATGAAACAGTTGGAACAAAATATAAATGTAGGAACAATGAAATTGATCCATCCCGCTAAAAAGCAAACATTGGAGAAACAAATAGAGACCACTTCATAAATGTACTTGTGAATACTGTCATTCCAAAATCTTAGTGCATGTTTGGCCTTAAATTTTAATTTAAGCTGGTGAAACGTATGTTTATCCACATATTTCATAGAATCCACAACTTACTACTCTCATATTATCCAAACGTTCCATATGACCCATAGCTAACAAGCACTTATAAATTCTACCAAACATGCATTCATAAGACTGGATTTCCAATAAAGAGTAAGGGAAAGAACACTTACTAGTTCAACGTACTCCATGAGACCCTGGAGCGGATTTCTTCCTGCAATAAGTTCAAATAGCAACACCCCATAGCTATAAACATCACTTTTCTTCGTAAATGAGCGTGTTGATATGTATTCAGGATCCAGATACCCAAATGTTCCCTGAATATTGGATGCACGCTTGTTAACCATCTCTTCCCTTGAAAGCCCAAAATCAGCCACCTGCATATGTTCCATGCTGAGTATGAAATCCCTAGAGAACTCATTTTTCAATTACTACAGTGATGCAATATTGTGAAATAGTTTATTTTGCATTTACTTTCACATGGAAAAACATGTGCAATCAAAAGAGACAAACCCGGGCTCTCATAGACTGATCCAACAAAATATTGGATGATTTGATGTCCCGATGTATCACAGGAGGAACTGCCTGGAGGTAATCACAAAAGAATCCAAAAAAGAAAGGAGAAAAAGTACAAGTTAATGATCAGGTGTGAATAAGATAAAAGAGAAGGGTGAAAATTGATCACTAACATACATGAAATGAAATTCACTTCTTTCTTAAATAAAATAAGCAGAGATTGTAAAATGGTTGAAAATCAATTTAATTATAATCCAATTTCTGAACTGTTCTATTTAAGGTAAACTAACAAATTCAATTATTGAACATATTATAATTCACATAGAATTTGACATTGAAACTAGCAAACTCAACTGCTTCTAAAATTTTGCTTGATTAAAGAATATTAATCCTAGAGCATGCTTAACAACAAAGCGCTTAAGACGGCTGAAATTGATATAAAAAACAATTTTCATTGACATGCAGCAGAAGGGTAGACTTATAAAACTTACCCCATCATGAAGATATTCCAAGCCCCTAGACACATCAAGAGCTACTTGAACCCTAAGCTCCCAGTTCAATAATTCAAGTTTTTCATCTGAATGTCCATACAAAAGAGAAGCATGTAATTAACAAAAAATTACAAATGAAAGAAGAAAGAAAACAAAAGAAGGCATAAAACAAGGAATCCAAACAACAACTATCATCAATAATTTTTTAATTTCGCAAGTTCTATGTGTGTGTTCACCAAAGGACGAGTAGAATTATGTGTGCATTTTTAATGCAGCTTGCTCAATCAGCTTCTTTAATCATAGAAAGATTGATATCCGAGACCATCCAGTATTGATGTATATCTAGACATGGCTATAGGACACACTCACATCACATATAGGCTTAACAACACCACTTAATCACAATTTAAGGCTAGCAGCATCAGAAAACAGAAGGTGGAGTACATTATTAGTTTCAAGAGAATGCTTTTATTCTATCAATTTTTTAAGAGCTAGCATAGCCAGCTTACTGTACAAATGAGATGCCAGACTTCCTCTGCTCATGTAGACATATATGAGCATATGTTGGTTCTTCTCTGCACAATATCCGACCAAATTCACAAGGTTTCTGTGATGTAACCTTCCTAGTAACGTAACCTGGGAATGAAACAAAAGGAAAAGTTAAAATTTGATGGCATCCATATATATATATATATATAGGAGATTCTTCTCTGTATATATAGGAGATTCTTCTCTGTACCGATCTCAGCTAATCGAAGTCTCTACTGATGGTTGAAAATTTCTCTAGTGAATAAAATTGTGAACTACAGAGTACTAGTAGTACACGTTTTCAGCCAATGAGTGGAAAGCATTGAATGCCAGTCCTTTTTCTTAGTAGACCAGAAACAAGCCATGTTTGTTAACAAGAAAGCATCATTAACAGTATTCTAACAAACTGTTGATAATCAATATTTCCACCATTTTCGTCAGCAATTAAGATGAATAAATTTCTATTACTCAAAACCTTTATAGTATTGGAAGTCAAAGTCTGGATCCAGGGTTTCATTGTTCTTCTGCTTTCTTTGCAATGGGGATGAGGAACAATCAAAGTTCTCGACTAAGTTTCTTCACAGATTTATAAAAGAAGTATTGAAGCAACATTCGGCATTACTAATATAAATTTTACCAGGCATTAGCTTCTTATCTTTTGTGATTTTAGGCCACGTAATGCAATGCAATGCAAGGGAATGTGTGCTTGGCAAATACAATTTTATGACTCTTCAAATGGTTAAACCAGAAGCCATAATACTTGTTAAACAACAGTACCTCTGTTTGAAACTCTTTCTCCCCCTGCTTAGAATCAGTGGCTAGCACTTTTACAGCAACAGTCTCACCAGTTGACATCTGAGCTTTGTAAACAGGACCAAATGCCCCTTGACCTATTAGTGTGGTAAAATTATAGGTCGCTTTTTGCAGGTCCCTGCTTGTTTATCAACCAAAACTAGATTCAGAAGAAAACAAATATAACCATAAAACAGAATATACATACTTAAACCCGCATACTTTACAATTAAAAAATCTGCATTTAGAATGAATATCTAATATCACTGAACATTCAAATATTATCTGTTCCATCTACGATAATCCCTGATTTTTTAATTAGGTGCCAATAGGCACTATTATTCAGGCTATAGAATAATTTGTCCCCATTAAATAATATTGAAATATTTTGGCTATAACTTTGAACCATAAGGTCCCAATATATACCCATTTAAATTGAACTCATAACCTGACATAACAACGAACTCTTGAGTAAAACCTTCAGCTTTTACTACTCGGACAGAAAAATATTTGTTACTCCAGCATTGCATAAGCTATCAACTTACTTATTTGTGAGAGCTGGTTACTATTTTCTTCAGCTCTTCGTGATATCAATAGGCGCTCAGGTATCAAATAGATAATGAATTGATTTAAACTAAGATACTAATTACTGCAGATGACTTTCGAAACCAATGGTGACAAATGGATATCTCATGGAGTTATATCTTCCTGTGACAATTAACAAAGAAACTAAGAGCGGCCACATACATACTTGTAACAGTATTCCAGTATCCCAGATGCAGAAACAACGTTGGCCTTCTTTAGTCCCCCGAGCCACAACGACATGCCATTATGATTACTTGGCCTGGGTGACTCAGTCCCAAACGATGAGTCCGACATTATTGTACAAGAATCAGCCCCATTTGCACGGATTGGGATGGTCGCGGCTCTCCTAGAACTGATATTTCCTATCTGCGAACGCTTCCTATGGTACCTAAAGCAAAAGAATGCAACTACGGCCAAAGCCACACCGATAACCACCCCAATTGATATTCCTATTATCAATCCGGATGACTCTCCTTTCATCTCTTTCTTATTGGATCAATATATTCTATCCAAGCATCTCATCCATGGAATAAACCTGTTAAGAAAACATCTATAATTAGCTCATGAAGACAGTGAATTTTGACCAAAATATATTCCCATAACTCAAGCATCTTAATCAAAGGAATTCTGACATAGATATGGATCGTCAATATCAAGACCAAATTAATAACATGTAGAAATAAGTATGAAAAAAGAATTAAAGACCAACCCGTGAACAATTTTTACCTAAGCAATCTAACAGTTTACAGATGCAGAAATTATGGGTCTAAAGCTTTGAAATCTCAAAAAGCAACTCACCACAAAGACGAAAGTTCAAAATAAATCAACTGAAGCAAAAGGCTGAAAGATTCATAAACCTTTGGTCAAACTTTCCGTGCAGTTGCTAAAACGGTAAAAGTCAAAATTCTCCCACGATTCTCCCACATTTTTTATCGAAAATAAAAACATTAATTAAACAAAGCAAAAGTAATAACTCAAAAGGACCAACTCAAAATCCAGAAAAATCAAAGCAGAAGAACCCAGATCAAACTTTACTAAAAAAACCCAGAAAAAATAAACAGAACCAAAAAGTAGTGAAAAACAGCACCAAATCATTTTTAGCAAGAAAAACACGAGTACAGTGTAACGGATTGGACATTAATTATTCAGTCTTACCTTTTCTTGATGAACGTTTGACTGAATAAAATCTCCGTCGAAGATTAAAGGAGAGACAGTTAATGAGGCAAAAAAAAAATGAAAAACAGAATCTGAAACGTTGCGAGAAAACAGAGGAACGTGCGAAGGATGAGATTAAAAGGAAGGAATTTTGGAGTGAAAAGAACAGAAGCAAAAACTTGATTTCTTGGTTCTTGCTGGCATTTACTTTATGAATTTTTTAAAGTTAGTTTAGTCGCCGTTTTTTTTTTTAAAGTTAGAGAATGAATTGCGCGTGAAGCGTGGGAACGTGGGACATTTTTTTCCCAAAATACCCTCGCAGGGACCATGGTGGTGTTTTTGTTTGCATTTGTGCCCCCTGATTTTATTGGATATTGCAGGGTGAATGGCTTTTGAGTTTTCACCAAATTTATTTTGGAAAAATGGCAGATTTACTAATCTTAGGTAATTTATATTCACAAACGGGGGTAGATCCAGCACCGACGAGCCTCTAAAATCACCCTTATTGGCTTTGCCAAAAAAAAATTCCTTACATTAGTTGATCATCCATGCTCATCTGAATCTGTCCGTACTTCTTAAATTCCTAAATTCACAACTGTTCATAAAATAGTTCTTATATGTTACATCAAATTTGATTTATGTTTAAAGTCATTAATCTTTGCTCGTATAGCATGTTTCAAAAATAAATTTGTCAAATTTTTATATTCGATTTTTCATTAATTAGCACATCATTTAGTATTAGGAGAAACACCCCTTCTTGAAGATTTGTGTCGAGGATGGGACAATTTGAGAAGGATTACTTCCAATAGAAGACTAGTTTTCATGAACATCCAATTGAAAAATACCGGTGCATCGCAGTGGATGTTGTTTTGAAGTCAAGTAGAATATAAAGATCCTCTAATATTATCTCGCATCGCTTGTGGAAGGCTATAAACATTTTACATAGTAAACACGACACCTTCTTTTACCAACGAAGTTTAAGGCCATGACTGGTGGGGCTTAAAATGGCCAAAACAATTGATTTTCTTACCGTTGGAAGTCATTTCAGCCGCAATCCTTGGCTGGTCATGAGTGGTGCGAGCCCCACTAACAGTCAACATTTTGATTAAAATTCAATCAAAATGGGGACCAGACATACCCTAAGGTAAATCTCACCTTAAACATGAAACCTCCCTTTCACTTTATCATCTTATCTATCTGATACAACAAACCCAAAATCACATCGTTTAAAGGAATTATTCATGTTGTCTAAGTCACTCCAATCAAGTTCACAATTAGTTCACTTCAACATATAATTGTTTAAATATAAATATCTAACAAGAAATGAATGTAGTTATTTGTCGGTATCTCAAACCCCACGTCAACATTAAAGTATTTGGTCACAAAAATTGAACAAAACTAGACCTTTTTTTTTTTTTTTTTGGAGGTTTATACTAGGAAATTTGGGTTGATATAGTGGTAATTTTGTCACTCGGATTTTCTCAATCCCAAATGCAACTATGCAAGTCAAGCCAGAGGAGTTAATTTGTACATCTTGAGAAACATAGGGGCCTAATAGCTAGTTGTTTAAAATACACAGTTTAATGTGAAATTTTATTTACCTGAATATTGTGTGTATCGACTTGGAAAACGGAAAGAGTTATTTTCCTTTTGGCGCTTGGTTCTATTTTGTCAAAAGTAATCAAGAAGAGTTGCCTTTATTTTCCTTTTTCGAGTTGCTAAAAAGGTTTTAAGGGGCCCTTAAACATGGGCATATATGTCATTTAACGATTTCGACATTCATAATTACTTAATTACAACATTTCGATCTTATTTTTGGATCAAGTGTAAAATATAACGGCCATATAATAGTGAAATACTAAAATTAAGACAAATTACCGATACAATTTATACAAACCAAATATTAGAGATGACAAAAAAATTCGTCCCTCACCGATGGGTTGGCGGGGCGAGGATTGCCGCCCCGTCTCGGGCGGACTCGCCATGTGAAGAATTAAAAAAATTTAATTACAAATTACAAAAATAAATAAATAAAAATTAGTTAACTAAAAAAATAAACGGGGCAGACTCGCACCCCACCCAGCCCTGTCTAAGGCGAGGCGGGTGGGGGAGTGGCAAGGCCCCGCCCCGTTGTCATCTCTACCAAATATTTACTTGACAACATCGTTATGCTATTTGTGTTAATTCACTTGATTGAATGCTATAGCTTCAATTGAAAGGATAAGAATTGTATGACATTCAAATGCGATGGTATTCAATTCTAAAACGAAATTATTAGTTAACATGTCACGAAAAGAAAAATGAAAATCTGTAAATTTTATGATTCTATATTAAGGTTTAAACATCTCGACAAACATAAATTCCTACCAATAAATTGAATAACTATTTTGAAGCTTAGGTGTGGGGGGGGGGGGGGGGGTTAATATAAGTAAATTATTTTGTACATTCCCTTGTTGTGAATGGAGGCCATGTACCAATTTTAGGTTTGACATTGAATGTATTTTCATTTTATGGATACAAGTGGTTGATGTTTGAGGTTTGGAAAATGTTAATTGTAGTAACTAGCTGATAACCTAATTCAACTAGTTTGACAATACTAAAACCAAAAATTCCAAACTAGAAGAAATAGATATGTGGATGAAAGCAATTTTTACAAACATAAACTTAGAAACTATATGCACACATCAACTTCACCAAAGCAAGATATTTCAATATTTAAAATTATCTCAACTCATGAGTTGACTACGAGTTTTTGACATAAAAAAATTATTACACTCTTCAAACTTATTGATAAAGACGTTAGGTTAGGGACATATAAGATAAGGAAATTGTTTTAGTATGTTCAAATGTAACTTCTTAAATTCAGAATCCATTTTTTACTTTTCAAAAGTCTTGCCAAACGAGCCCTTAATAAATTTTATCTTGTGAGTGTATTCTTTAATCATGTACGATAGTAGATCGTTTAAAAATCAAGAGCTTTAATAGTTGTCCAAAATGGATTCACACGACAAATATTGATTTAATATAATAAACATGTCGTTGCATTTACGTGTACTTTTATGAGCAAGTCTTGCCCTTTTTGTAAAAAAATGAGCATAAGAAAGGACGAGTAATGCAAGTATATATGAATATAATTACGTGGATAGGCGATGGAAGCCCGCAATGAAAAATATATTGTTTTATTTTTCAATGAAAGTTATGCGTGATATATTAAACACGCAATATAAACAATAATAGGGACAATACAAATCACTCAACCAATTAAAAAAAATTCCAAATTATCACTTAATAGAAACAAGATAAGAAACTTAGACCATGTTTGGGCCGAATTAAAATCTGATTTTAATCTAAGTCAAAGTCAAACAATCAATATCAACCACATTCTTCATGGGTCCCACATTTTTCAAACACACATTCCAAAAACTTCTATCACAATTCACAAAAAATCTGATTTTAATCCACACCAAACACCATATTAGTATCATGTGTTTGGATTTTAGCCTACTATAATAAATCATGAACTAACAAACATTTTTGTCACATTAATAGACACATTGGGTTTTATGAGGTTAACTTTTATGTGTGACTTACCTCGATAAGTATGCATAAATCGTGAGTTGAACTCACACGAGCACATTGCACGTTGGATTGACAACAAATTAGGATCTAAACCCAATTTTTATTTATTTTTATTTTTTTATTTAGTTTTTGTTGGTGCAGAGCATCTAGAGAGAAGATTTAATTTCAACGCCGGCGAAGGGCATAAAACAATACTCTAAATCAAATTAAAATATTGAAAAATTGCACTAATAGTCATTAAATCTATTGTTTTTACAGTAAGTTGGTTATCAATCTTTACGAAAGAGAAAGTTGATCATCAATCTTTTATTATAACTCGAAGTTTGTCTTTAATGACAGGAATTGTCTAAATCTTTATTAAATAATAACACAAGCCTTGTGGAAATATGCACCATTTAAAGGTTTTTTTTTTTTATATATACCAATTGAAGTCGAGAAGTAAAATCTACCTTCATGGATATTTGAGGGTTATGTAATAATTTAGTAAACATTTGGGCAATTTTTTTCTTTTTATTTTGCGAAATGACCGTGCAATTATAATAAGAAGTTAGAGATTAAAGTACTATGTAATCTTTTTTAGAATAATAATGTCATTTAGCACAATTGATGTTTAACATTAGTCTATGTGTCAGTATTAATGACATTTAATTATCCGCTCAATTAAATGAATCATATAATATCACCTTTAATTGAACATGTCACATAATGTCATCTAGATTGGTATTGTAGCACCACTTGTGCTAGATAACATTATTCTTTTTAAAATGACAATAAACTAGGAACTAAACCGCAGAATTTTCTCATATATGTAGATGGGGTGATTTCCGTCCATTTTCGTTAGCCAAAAATTTTGGCCCACATATTCAAAATTTAAAAGAAAAAAAAAAATGAAGAAGAAGAAGAAGAAGAAGGTTAAAATACCATCATGGCATACTCTCTGAGGGTCGTTTTTGAAAACATAATGTTCGTACACATTTCTCTTTGTTTCTCTAAAGGTAGATTTGCATTTATCTGCTTTGAGCGGTCATTTTGGGAAGCTTTTTGAACTTCGAGCAATTTGTCACAAGAATTGTTTTGTTAATTTTCATGAAATAAGTTAATACATGTACAAATGTGATACAAATTTGTCCGTCCATGTTAGATTTTGATACAAAATTGAGTTCATATGATTTTGATATAGGGACAAAGTTCATGTACCATTCGCAAAGTTAACTTGTCTTCACGTCCACGTAAGCACTATGTTTGTCACATGGATTATTCATGTTAATTTTGACATACGGGAGGTAATTCATGTATGGATGAGATATAAATTTGTGAGTTATTGTATGATTTTGATACAAAGATGAATTCTTGTATGATTTTCATATATGATGTGAAATTTATGTACCATTCACACATCTAAACCATAAAAGCGCAAACATACTAAACCAAGGCATAAAATGAAAAATAGATGAAAAGGTTAAGGGCATGGTTGTGCTGGATTAAAATCTAATTTTAATATAAGTCAAAATCAAACAATCAATATCAACTACATCTTTCATGAGCCTCATATATTTTCAACCACACATTTCAAATTTTTTTTTATCATAATTCACTAAAAATCTAATTTTAATCCACACCAAATACCCACCCACCCTTATCCATAGCCACCGCAACCAATGGTAGGACTATTTTAACCTTTTTTAACTTTTGAACATGCTGATCAAATGTTGATTAACTAAAAAAAAATGGCTGAAAATCATCTATTTGAATGCTAATTTTCCAGGGGTTAAGGTCACAATATCCAAAAAAAAAAAGGCTTGAGGATGAATTTGCAAATGACATGAAACAATGGTAACATTGCTGCTATTTACCCTTCTATATTTGAAGTTGGCCTGGGGGATTCTAAATTTTGTAGGTTTATGCAAAGGTCAAATTAGTCATTTTGTTTCTTCTCTTTTGGAATCTTCCTCAAGGGCATACTAGTAATTTCGAATATAACGGCAGAATATTTTGACGGGATTGCCAAACCTTGTTTCCCTAAGTGGGCCAGTGGGGGGACACAAAAAGTGTGGAAACGGCGTTTTTGGGCAAAGTGGGACAAATTTTAAATCAAATTGCCGGTCTTTTGCAAAACGGGTAAATGAACTGGGTATTTTCTATACGGGTTTGGATAGTCCGTTTGATCTTTGTCAGAAACCGAAACATCGAATTTCCAATAGCATGTGGATGAACGTGCGTGCATTTGCCTATTTAATAATTATAATATTCTCTTGCGTAAACTTAGCTCATTTCATCTTTCTTTGAATTTTCGGATGGATAATTCTCGTATTTTAATACCTTCGAGTGCACATATATGAATAATTTGAGTTCTAATCTCAATTAAGAAATTTCTTAATGAGCTTCAATCATGCAGTCCTTTGCAGGGGTAGACCCAGCACCCGACGAGGGGGGCTCGATCGTCCGAGTTGGATCCGTCGGAGTCTTCAATACCGTCGAGCGATGGATCACTGTTACTAACTCGTTATTGTAGAGAAAAGATGGGAAGAAGAAGATTAGTCTGGACCTTTTTTTTGGGTAATGCTATTTTGCCCAAGTTGTGGCATATTCCCTCCAATAGGAGGGTGCCACGTCATTTGGGCACCCCCCTTTCGCCAACCAACTTGGGCATTGTAGCATAGTTCCTTTTTTTTTTTTGTTTTGGCTCTTTTGTTTTTGGTTGAGAGAGTTGGGTCTTTTTTTAGTTTTGGGCCTTTGTTTTGAATAATATTTAATTAAATATTAATAAATGATATTGTTCTTACGCTCGTTGATTGTCGACGGTCAATGGTCAACGATCAACATTCAATCCGTATGTCCTGAACTTTTGTGTTGAATCCGCCACTAGCTCTTTGGAAATTGGGATAGAGCTTTATCTCAAAGACGATTTTAACAGGAAGATGTTCTGTTCACAAAGAAAATGAGATAATTTAAAATGGACATTATTGACTAAGGAGCATTCTATTTGGATAGAACTCCACCTAATTATCCTATTGGTCAAACAAGAAATGATTTCATTAGTTAACGAATAAATAATATAAAATTTCAATTCTGCTACGACTACGTGGTTGACAACTACTTTGTCATTGTTTGATATGGCAACGATTGATTTTAATCACACTTATTCAAATCAATGGCACAATTTCATACATGTCACACACTGTCAAACTTGTTGTACACTAGGAATGTACAGCTAATTTAATCCATAAATTTTGATGACTAAATAAATATAAATTAGTATACAACTAAATTTAAATGGTATACAAGGCCGCACTAAAATGTGGCTTGTTTATTTTAAGATTGGGGTCAACTTGAATCTCGTACTCAACTTTTAGTAATGTGGATAGAAATTCCGGTGTAATATTCTCACATTGAAGCAAGAAACTACTCGATGGAACGTGTCAAAAAATGAAATCGTGAACTGAATTTTAAATGATTTATTTTTTTAAAATCAAAATCTAATCATGAAATCTCTAAATTGACATTACGGTCGAGCCGGACGAAATGAAAGAAAAAAGATTTGTTGACCCCAAAAAATAAACTCAACTGAATCCCACCACGTCCCCTCCATGTGGACATCACCGCACACTAGCACGCCGTTAGGAGGCAAAGGCCGCCGATCAAGAAAAAGGTCTGACGACCGTTTGTACTCCGACGATCAAGTCAACGGTCGGACATAAGATATAAATAGGGTGCAAGAGACGGGAGAGAGGGGATTTGGTCAGGTTTAGAGAACGTACCTTATTATGAATGAAATTTACATATTTATAGAGAAATGTTGATGTAGATAGGTCAAGTGGTTAATGGATCAAGCTTGGGCCCACAGGACTTCATTTATGAAGAGCCTCAGTAGGCACTTCAACTAACTATTTGAGGAGCCTCTGTTAGGCACTTGTGGAGCCTCGGCTAGACACTTGAGGAGCCTCGATTTTGTTTGATTTCTTCATATCTTGACCTCACATGGTCTTTATTTGACTCGTTGACTTTTTTACTTACGTGGCTGACTACATGTCGCCTCTTTCTAGAGACTCAAAAATTAGGTGTAACAATAGTCGTCTATGTATGATTATTTATGTAATGCATGTACTTGAAAGTAAAATTGAGATAAGTAGTTTTCGTATGGAGTACCACCTTCAAAATAGTGCATCTTCCTTTAGGAATGAAGTCTTTGAGAGAGTGCATCTTCCTTTAGATAAGTCATTTGCCTTATGATTTACAGGAATTTTGATAGAGCTGAAGTCCATATGTGCCGAAGCCGTCTATTTCAAACATTTTGCTGAAGTTCTATGAAGGGAATTGAGGTCCCTGTTGTCCGAAGTGGTGAACCTCAACTATTTGTTGAACATTTGACAAAGAGAGCTGGGGCTCTTTGACTTGTTTTATTTACTGTATATATTTTTTACCTCCTTGCAAGGGGTTTACTCTTCTGCACAAGGGCTTCCTCCATGGTGTTTGATCCAGCCATGAAAGGCATCGTCATCGTAGGTATTGAGGTAGTTCACCCCCTCCATACGAAGCGGTAAATAAAATCCTTACATGGTGGATGGTTCATTCTTTTCAAGGGCTTCCTCCATGGTGTTTGATCCAGCCATGAAAGGCATCGTCATCATAGATAGTGAGGTGGCCCACCCCATCCGTATGAAGCGGTCAATAACATCCTTGCATGGTGGATGGTTCATCCATGTCAAGGACTTCTTCCATGGTATCTGATCCAACCATGTAA
The DNA here is from genome assembly GCA_019097785.1 of Fraxinus excelsior. Classification (NCBI taxonomy): domain Eukaryota; kingdom Viridiplantae; phylum Streptophyta; class Magnoliopsida; order Lamiales; family Oleaceae; genus Fraxinus; species Fraxinus excelsior. The sequence goes on along the minus strand of CM032624.1, from coordinate 46,179,407 downwards.
GGTATCTTCATCATAGGTAGCGAGGTGGCCCACCCCTCCGTACATAGCGGTAAATAAATATACTTGCATGGTAGATGGTTCATCCATGTCAAAGGCTTCCTCCATGGTGTTTGATCCAGCCATGAAAGGCATCGTCATCGTAGGTAGTGAGGTGGTTCACCCCCTCCGTACAAAGCGGTAAATAACATCCTTGCAAGGTGGATGGTTCATCCATGCAAAGGATAATGTAATTTTTCTGAAGATGAGTAGTTACAGCAGAAGCACAACTCTGAAAAATAGGCAGCCATAATATAGAGGCATGATGAGCTCTCAGAAGATGAATGCAGCCGTGGTGCAACATCTCACACCCTAGTTAATCAATGCGCCCAACAAAACTCCAGAAGGAAAAATTGAACTCCAGCAAGTGACTTGATGAACTCCAGCAAGTGACTTGATCCGTTCCAAATCACTTTCTAATAGTCTGGCTGAACATGCCCTTTCTCAGCTTGAAAATCGACATTGGAAGAATCTGATTTTCCACGAGTACTTCAGCTATCACCTCGTGTACATCGAACCTCCTACAATTGTGTGGATCGCACCGAGTATTGAATATCACATCTCTTGAATTCTATCGTGTCGTCGAGCTTGACATGTTTAACATGCAATCTTCTTGTTAGATGTGCGGTTCTTTTCTTGCTTTTAGCTTTCAACTTCACATCTACTCAGATTGATCTTTGATCAAGCTTAAGTGGCCCTTGACGGAAAAGCTGGCTTTCTTGTCCAAGTTCCATGGCTCGACTAAGGCATGCAATCTTTATTATGTGAACTCATGCTTTCTTGGCCTTAGATTATGTTATGTTTGACGAAGTTGCTCGAGCAGTCACACTTTCGAGTCTACACTTTATGTAAGACTCATAACCCATTATTCACTTATATCTCATACTTTTAATTAAAATCGACAACTTATAAACTCTTAAAAGTACTATCAAATAAAGTCGAACTGTGATTATTAACTTGTCTATGTTGTTTCTTGTCATTCCTCATGGTGCCATGTGCACCACTAAACTTTCAATCATAACTGTCATCATAAAAAAAAATCATAAAAAAATAATATTGTCGATTGACAATGTTATTTGTGGCTTTACAAAATGACATTTTACCCTTTGGGACCCACTCGAAGCCACTCATATTTATTGACAGTAAAGAGAAATTCGGATTCGTAAACCAAGATGAAAATTGCTCACGTTAATTTGATGCGAAGTCAAGCAAATGATGGATTAATAAACTTATTGCTCATTTGGTCTATGGCTGGTCAAAAGTCATGAACCAAATCGAGCCGGATTGAATCGAACGATTTTTCATAAGTTAAATACTTTGAACAGTTATCTGAATTGAGAACCGATGAGTTTGGGTCGGTTCTCAGATCTAGACCAAGAACCGAAGAACCGAATAAGACTTGAATCTAAATAATTTTTATTTATTTTTTATATTGAATTAATTAAATTATTTTAATATTTTTAAATAAATTAACAAATTAATCCAGTCAAATTAATTTTTTTTTACTTTGTTAGCCTAACATTTGGACCTTATTATTAAATCTTTTTAGTTAAACAATTTTTAGTTTATTTGTGCTTCTTTTAATTATGCTTGTAGACTTTATTACTATGACACGTCAAACAATTGATGATTAAATCAAATAATTGATAAGCATTATCAATACTTCAAAAATATTTTATTTTAATAACTTTTAATTTATATTTCGTTTTTTATGCATACTGCTGGAAGCAAATGAATTATTGATATGGATCATCGATATTTTAATATTAGTATTTACTTTTTGGTATTTGTATTAATTGAATTAATCTTATTTGACAACTTATTATTTATGTGTTTTTAAACTGTATTACGTTAATTTGTAAAAGTTACGAATGAATATATCATTAATTATATTTATGTAGTGTAATTGTAAATGTTATAAAATTTAATTATGGTACGGAATCGAACCGAACCGAACGGTTCCATAATTATATTTGGACTCAACGATTTCATTTATTAAATACCCGAAATTTTTGGATCAGTTCGGTTATCTTCAGAACCGAGCAGAACAGAACCAACCCATGTCCAACCCTAATTTGCTCCATCATTATCTTCCCTTTCCTAGGTTCATGCCTACAATAGTTCAAAACAATATAAAAACTATGACATCTACCACCAAAAAAAAAAAAAAAAAAAAAAACTTGTTAACTAATAAACTCAATAATGATAATTTTTCTTTGAGAAACGAGGAGAAAATGAACTTTAATATTTACGATAAATTTAAAGTTGACTACGTAAATTCAATTTTCATCTTTCATTTTAGTCTATTAACTAAGTTTGTCGAAAGATCTAATATAATTTTTTTTTTCCAATCTCATCAAATTATATTAATATTAATCAACATATTTTACTTTTTTAATTGAAAATACACGAATAAGAAGTTATTTCCTTAATAAATAAATGGACCCATTTTCGTGATGTGAAAGATGTTTGACTTTCACATTTAGTGTGAACAGTCGTGACTTTGAATTATTTAATTTTAGCATGAAAATTAATAAAGGGTGCAGGTAGTTATACCGCGTTGCCACGTCAGGTCAAAATTGGAAATATTCAAATCTCACGAGTCAACCACCGTTGATTTTTAATCCGTCAATTAGTAATTGGATTGTCGCGTCGTAATTGGATTGTCGCGTCGTAATTGGTCTTTTTTCTATATTTTAGTGAATGCTCGTTCTCGGCGCGTGCAATTACGATCAAATGGATTTAGTTAGCCTATGTTTTATTCATTTTTTTATTCACAATTTGAGATATTTATAAATACATTATTCATTTTTATAATTTATAAATTCTTTTCAAACACAATTTTAAGAAATGGTTAAAAAAAATTAAAATACTTCTGAAAAATTAAAGTTGAATTTTTAATACACGAATTTGGATTATTTTTTTTAAAAAAAAAACACTTTTAAACAATTTTAAAAGGCATTAAGGGAGATATTTAATTTTTGTAATACTCGTGAGAAAAGGGAAAATGATACTTGTACACCTCAGATTGTACACTCCCCTCACATAATTTATCATGTGAGGGGATGTAAATCGAACCCTTATGTAATTGAAATGTTTCGCTAAAAAAAGTACGTTTATATTATTATCAACCGAAAAACTATGTTTATACTTTAGAGAAAGCTTAACTTTAACCAATTTTATAAAGCAAAGAATTTTGTAAGCTGATTTTGTGGAGTAAAAGAAAAAAAAGGTCTCAAACTTTAGGATGAGCTATATTTCGATATATCAGGACCATGGCCACGCTGACAACTTTTATAAGAAAATATTTACTACGAGAATTTAAAAAAAAAAGATACTCTTTCAATTTTTATACAAAATGATTTGACTTCATCCCTAACAAATGATCACACGCATTGAGAATGTTGATGGCTAGCAAGATTGAGAAGTTAATAATCAAACATGAGAATTCTTTTAAAAATGATCACTATCGAAGCAAAATATGCAAAACATTAACTTATCAACGGCAAATATTTAGGACATGTTCTATTTGCTGTTTTCAGACTTATTTCAGTTTTCAATTTTTGAAAATACTGAAAACACATTTACTTACCTAATTTCGGAAACGAATTTTCATAAATGAGTTTAAAATTTACAAAGAAAACGAAAAACTCCAAAAAAAAAAAAAAAAATTGTTTTTGCTGTTTTCAATTAAAACAAAGCCAAAACTTCATTTTTTTTTTATTTTTGAAAGTAATTTTTAAAATGACAAAAAGAACGATTTTTTCAACAATTTTTTAAAATACAAAACTCAAAATCAAAAATTCAAAATTCAAATTCAAAACAAAACGTTTAAAATACAAAACTCAAAATGAATTCAAAATTCAAAATTCAAAATTAAAAAACTAAAATACAAATAGGACAACCCTTCCGTAATTCACTAATTCTACCTCCACAAATTTTAACATTCCTACTTTCATAGCTGATATAAATTTTTTTTTTTTTCAGCAAAACAAAATTACAGGTTAAATTTCAGCAACAAAATAAGAGAAAAAGTAAAAAATATTATAAGAAAATATTAGAGAAAGGCTTGGCAACGTTCTCAACACTCCCAGCACAAGCGCGTGAGTCCAAAAGCGAAGACGAATTCTTAACAGCGTCGAACGTGTGGTCCGAGAGAGAAATCGTTAACTCGGCAAACCCATTATATATATGGATAAACATCTCCACCTGTTTTTCGCTCAATTCTTCCGATTCTAGTGGAATGCTCAAGTTTACATTTCAAAACATACAAGTTAATAAAAAATCAGAGACCCAAAAACTTCACTTTTGAGTTCTTATTTTCAGCAGAAGGTCCTCCATTATCAGGTACTTCATCTTCATTTGGTATTTTGCTTGCTTATTCTTGCATACTTGAAGTATTTAGACCTGCTTCTGATTCTTTAAATAAGTTTTGATTATGGGAAACTGGAAGATTTTTGTTGGGGGAATTTGAAGTTCGGTCTAAGATGTATTTGAATATGTTATGTTCGACGGTTTGTCTAGCTGGGATTTTTGTGAAATGAGCGATAATCAAATCTTGTGGTAACTGAAAAAAGTAAAGTTAAATTCGTTCATCGTGTGGGCTTAAATTGGGACTTAGAATTTCTTTTCTGTTAAGTTGGGTACTCTTAAAGCTAAATTGAAAGGTTGTGTATTTCTTCTTGATGAGAAAGGGAAGTAATTACTTAGTAATCTACGTGTTCCTGTACTACAGGTCAATCTTCTTACGGATAAAGGGAGATTGAGAATTTTCAGTGCATAGATGGACTCTCATTTATTTGGATATAGTGTCGCAGGTGGAGACTTGTCATACTCTTCTTATCCCGTCGGCTCTTCAATACCTACTAGGCTGTTTGGATCATTAAATTTTGATAAAAGAATCTCACCCAATTCACCTTTCTTTACCCACTTCATGCCTGAGACGTTCACCGCGTATAGTGACAGTCAAGAGCAGCACAGTTCCACAGATAATCTTTCTGAAGCCACCCCTTTTTCTAATTCTTCACTGGATCACAACAATTATTTCCGACAATTAAGCCCGTCCCCTGTGAACCCTCAGGATAGTCTACTCCGTTCTGGTGGAACTTCTTATCTTCAGATTGCAAATCACAATCAGAACGTAAAACAAGCTCTGCAGGAGTTGGAGACTGCTCTTATGGCACCAGATTTTGATGAGGAAGTGACAACCTCAGAGCCTTCATTAGGGGAAAATAAGAGGCCCCAAACACCAGGCCAGCAGTCAAGATCTTGGAACCAGGAATCGCAGGGATCATCACATTCACATCAACCTGAGTCATCTTATATTTCCCAGTTTGGCAACCCAGGTGGTGAACTATGTATTCAGAGACGTCATGAAGCGATGGAGGAGTTGACATTGAAGGGTAACCCACCAAATATTCTTAAAAACTTGCTGATTGCATGTGCTAGAGCTCTTTATGAAAACAAATTGGCTGAATTCGAGAGACTAGTAGAACGGGCTCGTGTCGCTGTCTCTATTAGTGGAGAGCCAATTCAGCGTCTAGGTGCTTACCTGGTTGAAGGGCTGGTAGCAAGGAAAGAGTCATCTGGCACCCACATTTACCAGGCCTTGAACCGTAAGGAACCAGAAAGCAAGGACTTTCTTTCATACATGCATATTCTGTATGAAATATGTCCTTATTTAAAGTTCGGTTACATGGCTGCAAATGGTGCTATCGCGGAGGCATGTAGAAATGATGATAGTATTCACATCATAGACTTTCAGATTTCCCGGGGAACTCAGTGGGTGACTCTCTTACAGGCACTTGCAGCAAGACCTGGTGGTGCTCCACATGTTCGAATTACTATGATTGATGATCCAGTTTCAAAATATGCACGTGGAGATTGTATTGCCGCAATCGGTAGATTTCTGGCTGCAATTTCAGAGAAATTCAACATACCTGTTGAGTTTCATTCTATTCCAGCTTTTGCTCTTGAAGTCACAAGGGACGTGCTTGATGTTCGACCAGGAGAAGCCTTGGCCGTGAATTTCCCTTTGCAGCTCCACCACACCCCTGATGAGAGTGTTGATGTGTCCAACCTAAGAGACGAGCTTCTGAGGATGGTGAAATCACTTTCTCCCAAGGTGGTCACCCTGGTGGAGCAAGAATCAAACACAAACACTGCACCTTTTGTTCCAAGGTTTATCGAAACTTTAGACTATTATCTGGCTATGTTCGAGTCGATCGATGAAGTGATGCCCAGAGACCGGAAGGAGCGCATTAATGTGGAACAGCACTGTCTGGCGAGAGATATTGTGAACATTATAGCCTGTGAAGGCAAGGAGAGAGTGGAACGTCATGAGCTCCTTGGCAAGTGGAGATTGAGATTTATGATGGCAGGTTTTCGGCAATTTCCTCTGAATTCTTATGTCAATTCAGTGATTAGGGGTTTATTAAGATCTTATTCAGAGCATTTTACATTATTTGAAACGAACGGGGTTATGCTACTGGGTTGGAAGGAGAGGAATCTGGTCTCAGCTTCTGCTTGGCACTGAAAAATGCATATACAGAGGTGTAATTGTAGAAATACCTAGTTGATGACACAGACTCATGTTTTTGAATTTTGAAAACCCTTTGTATCAGCTATCAGACAATCTGCATAATTTTCTGTGGTTTAGTTGATAGTGGAAATATATGTTAATATCATGTTCTTGTAGACAGAAGCAGTTTCTTTTCTCATGCGTTTGCTAGTCACGCCGATCTATTTTCACAAGAATGAATAAGATAACAAATGAGAATATTTGTGATAGAAAGGCACATGAAAGATAAATGAAGGCATTCATTAAGGATGAATGGATGAAACTATACTATTTGTGTGGCTATGTCATGTTTTTTTTTTAGATTAAAGAGACTCGTATTAATAAGAGTTATACGAGTTCACTATAACAACATAAAAAAGTTGGAAAATGGGAGAATAGATCGAAAATAAAATGAAGAGTTGTGAATCTAAAAGATCTAGTTGTTTTTGAATCTTTTATCGATATCACGATGAACTATGAGCCATGACAAAAAATGATTTATGTAGTTGACTCTAAACATACGATGATAACTAGTTTATTTTTATTCTTGTAATAACACATTCGATTAAACTCTTATTTCTGGTGGCGTGACAGTGATAGCGGTGTAACATGATATGTTACAAGTGGTGGCGATGACTGCCGTGTCAGCCAAGAGTTACAAGTGTAACACAGTTTCTTTGTTTTTTTTTTTGTCTGCGGGTTTGCCCTCATTTAAAAGCCTCCAATCCTGCTGAAGTACAAACAAGAAACCAGGTTACAAACATTCATGTCGACAAAGTCAGACTGTGGTTCTTTGGACCCCACTCAACCTGAGCTCCGGTCAACTCGCCAGTCTCTAACAACCCGGAGAAAACTTGCATAGATGACATGCTGCAGAAATGCTTGCATTTTTCTTGAAAGCATCTATTCTATTAGACAAGTTGGGCAGAAAGCCCCTAGCTATTGGGACAGGGACACTATTCAGAAGAAGATTGTCCAGAATGGTCTGTGGTTTTATGGGATTTTTTTGGCGGCCGGAACTTATAATTTGTTGTTTGTTTATGAGGTGGAACTCGAACTTTTTTCTACTGTTGTAAGGAATGTAGCGTGTGACAAATACGAAAGAGAGAATAATTTTGAAAACTTTCTCAAACCTCTTTATTATAATTAAATTTAACTAATTGCCTCAAGCTTACAACTCGTACGTAAACAAGTAAATAAAATATGAATAACAACTAAACTCTAGATAATGACAAAAATTAAAATTTTTAATACTCATAATTAATTTGCAACCTTGACTACTTCTGATTTTTCTAAGGGCCTACGAAAGAGCTTATTTTCTTCCTCAACGTGTCAAAGCTCCTTCTAATGTCAAATTGGATGCTTCCTCTATGTCCCTACAACTCCAATTGCTATTAGGATTGTTTACTTTTTAGGAGGAATGCGGACTCGGTGATTAGACAGAGATTACTCTTACCAAAAAAAAATCCACGGGGAAATAAATTAAACAAAATTATCCAGAAAATAGAAGCATTTTTGGAACCTTAAAAGATGAAATTTGGCTGAAAAAGGTCGAACTTCAAGCCAAAAACGCCTAGTTTTGTTTATTAGGTTGTTTCCACTCAAAATTCTCCAAAAATGAACGCTCCATAAAATCATATTTTTGACCTCGGTCTCACTTCTCCATAAAATCATCTTCTTTTTCTATTGCATCAACACCATTTATGGTGTTGGGGGTTTATGGGATTGTCCGAGGAATTCTAGCATAAACAAGCACTTGTAAGACACAATGGCAAATCGAGGATGGAGAAACCTCAAGTATGATGGTTTAAGGTTATGTAGTATTTTGTATCAAACATGGTCTTAATTCAAAGTCACATCTTTTATTTACAGATTCCAAGGTAAGCAGATCAACTCATCAACTCAAACAATGAAAAAGAAACAAGAACAAGTTCAACGTTGATTTGTTCCATATATACACAGTTTAATCTTCCATAATCTATAGAAACAAGAGAGGCGACGGGGAAAACGCAGGCAAAACTGCTGGAACCGAAGCTCGCCTGTAAATGAATGAAATCGAAATAAATGCACCATGAAAACATCAAATCGACGTTAGTGGAGGAAAAAAAAAATGTTACCTGACACCATTGTGATGCGAGGAATGGGCACGATCTCGATGTGAAATGGATGCACCGCCACCCTTCCACTTAAGGCTATGCGGCGGCGGTGGTTGTAACTGAATCCTCTCCGGCAAAACGTTATCCTCCGAGATTGATGAAAGAGAAGGTCGCCAATCAAGAACCCCACAACGCCTCTCCCGTCTCCGCTTCTGCCCTATGCTGGGGCGAGCTTCTGGCACCACCAGCAATCTCGACTCCTCCGGTGGTTGCTGCTGCTGCCGAGCCCCAGACCCGCAACACAAGAAAAACTTCATAATTACACACAAAACACACACCAAGAAAAAGATTAGGAAGAAACAACTTATGATTATTTCTATTCTATACGAAAAATGGCGATTACAGTTATATGAATAGAATATGCCATCGATTGGTTAAAGCCATTTGATCAATCTTTTCTCTTTTTGTGCGTGTTTCATGTGTGTTTTTCTTTTTTTCTGAGAATCAATTTGTAATCTGGTGTTATTATAGATGGGTGGCATGGCTTTTCAACCAAAGGTTTTTTTTGTCATTATCTTAAAATCGAAGTTGATGCGCCACCAAAACTCAGCCACCGGCGAGAAATACGGTGATTTTTATATTTATTTTTAATTAATTTTTGGTGATTGAGCCTTGAGGACGTGTATTTAATATTTATTTATTATGTAAACATTACTGATGCAGCTCCCAAACTTTTTAAAATGCAGTACTTGAGTCTCCATTTAAATTTTCTTGGCATATGCATCCTCAAAATTTTAATTTCAACGAATGTGAATCCCCACTGGTCTATAGAGATGGCTAAATACATGTATCTTGTCCTGTCCTACCCTGCATTTCTCTGCCCAATGGAGAATTGAGGTGAGAACGGGAAACATGGTACCCATCAGTCAAAACAAGCTCGCCACGATTCTCATTTTATTTTATTTTTAAATTTTTAAATTTAAGGGTACGTTTGAGCTTCATTTTCTTTTGAGAATTCATTTTGAAATAGTAGATTGATGAAAAATGTGTGATTAAAAAATAAGAAATTCTTTTGAGTTTGTGTGTAATATTATTTATTGAAAAATATTTAATTGAAAAAAAGAGAGAAAAATGTATTTTATAAATAATGTGGATCAAACAAGGGCTAGTTGACCATCCCTGCTACTACTTCATGGGATTTCCTATTTTCCCATTGGAGTGACATTTTGAATAGTTAACCATCATTTTTAAATTTAAAACAAAAATAAAATAAAACAAATTCACCGTTTTAAACTTCTCTTTTCCTTTTGTTTTGAAGAGAATACAGATGGTTTGTCACAAATACCTTACGAATAAAATATCACTTGTGACCTAACACTAAATAGAGGGATCATATTTAAGTAATTTTATTTATCATTAGTAATGATTATCACTAGTTTAGTTAATAATTTGTTTATTTGATTCGTTGTCCAATGGGGACGTGACGTGATGTGACGTGACACATTTTAATACAATGAATAATAAATCAAGTTCATCGCCACCAAAATAGAGATGATTACAATTAATGATGAATAATATCACTCTTTATCATATCGTGTTTCGAAATTAAAAGTTTGAATTTACATGTAAGGAAAAATTAATTGGGGACCTAAGTATTGTTTGTAAAAATTTGAAGATCTCAATTGGAATATTTCCGTTTATTAACAACTGTTATGAAGATAGCCTTTTGAAAATATAGTAATTAATCAATTAATATTATTTAATTATATTAGTGTATATGTTTATTTATTGAAATATAGGCTTTTAATGGGAGTAGTTTATCTACCACCTCATTTGTTGACTCTATCTCACTCCCCCTCTCTCCCCTCAAATCTCAAACCAATAAAAAGATCAAGAGTCTTTGTGAGCACTAGTACGACAGTTCTTGTACCTTGGACTATTGAGACACATCTCGCGATTTACCTTCTCCACGATACTATAGGGATGGGGCGGTGGGAGACCCTTAAGGTTGGGGTTCAACCTTTTTTTTTAATAAAAAGATCAAGAGCCATTTTGACAAGACAGACTTAGTCCTTTTTAGAAAAACTTTAGAGTTATTCCATGTAACTCATAGAATTTGTATGCATCTATGTGTGTATTTTTCCTATTTTTGAATCTGTGTTGTTCATTTCAAATTTTTATACCAATTTCCTGTACCAGTAGATTGATTCAAAATTTTATGAGAAAGTTAAAACTTTCATTTTTTATTCTTCTTCATGTAGAAAAACTTTGTAAGAAAGCTAAAACTTGCCTAGGGGTAAGCCAATTTGGTTAAATCATTTGATCAAATCTTTGAAGGCACCTACACGAAAGCATAAACTTGCCGAAGGGGGAAGCCAAGCCACATTAACTACAACCGTATCCACAATGAAATAGAGAGTCGCTAACCAACTCGAACCAATAGCATAATTACAAAATGATAATTTCCCAAACAAAAAATCATTGAAGGAAGACAAAAGGTTCGAAATTAGGTATTCATCATGTACGAGGATCCCCGTTAAGCAATCATGGGGAATTTGAACTTGAGTATCCAGGAAAAAGCCAAAAAAAAAAAAAAATGATGGAACTTCTAGTTATCATGGTTTTAAACGGATCACTAGTACCAATTATAGTACCATTATCCAAATAAGAATCGCCATAGTTCTAGTTCACCAGCTAGGAGCAAGATTATTCTATTAAATCGAAAAGTAGATTCGATCTAACGCCTAATTGTGCCCCATTTTTTTTTGTCCAAAATGCATTTTAAAATAGTATTTTGTTGGAAAATGTATGATTCCAAAATAAGGAAAAAAATGGATTTGAAAATAATATTATTTTATTAAAAAACATTTGATTGAAAACAAAAGAAAAAAATGTATTTTGAAAATAATGAGTACCAAACATGGAGCTAATAAGTATTTTGTGTTAAGAGCCCACCAGCCAAGGCCCCTAAATAAGATCACTAAAAGAAACTAACATATCCGGTCAAAACAAAATCTAGCCCACGTTTGGTCCGGATTAAAATTGGGAAGAGTTCAAAAGTCAGGGATTAACTATACACAATTCAAAAATTAGGTTTTAAGTTTGACTAATGCAAAAATCAGGTTTTAGTTAATTAATTAAATATAATAAAATCACAATTATATAATTAATGGTCACATATACATAATTATAGGTCACATGTCACATATTTTAAAATTAATTGATCATAGATTATTTCGAGGTCACAGATTAAAAATTTTGTACGTCACAGATTATTTCGAGGTCACAAATTTTTAAATTTGTTGGTCACATATTATTTTTGAGTCACAGATTATTAAATTTTTAGGTCACAGTTGAGTAATTGATGACAGATTGCCAAACATTTGGTCACAGACTACCGCCACTACTATTATGGCCACTTTCGACCACTCTCACCACGACGCCACCGCCACAACAGCGCCAACAAAGCCACTGACAACCATCTCCACCACCAATCACTTGCATATTACCTATTTTATAGGCCACAAATGTCAAACATCTCCAACAAAAACGCGCCCACACCTCTACCTCTGCCACCACCTCCACCTCCACCTCCACCTCCGCCACTGCTGAAAACCACATCAACATGAAAACCACCCCGTCGCTCTAAATATCTTCGAGCAACAGCAAAGCGCGCACCACGTCATCCCATTCACCATTGGTCACAGCATCCTCAAACTACCTCATGTTGAAGAAAAATCCCATTTCCTTTTCCAAACTCCATTCATTTTCCAAATCCCAAAACAATCAACAACAAAATTGCTAAAAAAAATCCAAAGCCCATAAAAATTTATAAGGGAAAACAAAAATAGCTTACTTGTGAACTGTTTCTTTGAATTTCTCTTCATCCAAAAACTGAAGAACTAGAAAAGCCAGCTCTCTGCTTAAAGAAGACATCGTTTTATATCTAAAGGTGTCAAGACGGACGGCCGATCAGACCCATGAAAACCAGTCCGGAACGACTCGAGACTGCGTGGCGACCCTGTGACCCGTGACCCGAGCGGGTGGTTCACGGGTCAAGAAGGTGTGACCCGCGGGTTTCGTGGGTTGCACCTTTACGGGCCGCAGTTAACCGCGACCTGTGAAAAAAAATTTAAAAAAATTAAATATTATAGTTAAGTATGTGTCAACCTAATTGAAATGTACTTAAATTATAAATTATAGTAAAAGTAGGTATCAACCTAGTTGAGATGTACTTATATTATAAATATTTGATAATAGTAATTAGAAATGCATTTAGTTGTTATTTGTTTAAATTAAATTTAACTTTTTAAAGTTATAAACAATTCATGTAACATTAAATTTGAATTCTATGTAAACATTTCTTGGTATAAATATGAATTTATCATTTTATTCAATTCTTAGTTTACATTTAAAAAAAAATTACTATAAATATGAAAAATTCTACATTTTTATAATTTTATTTATACAATTATACGGATCAAACCGGAACAAACCGTGACTCGTGCCCCGCATGGGCTCGACCCGGATGGATCGCGGGCGGGCCTAAGTTGTAGTCCAAAATTGTGGGCCGACCCGTAATCGGCCCGTAATCCGTAGCTGGCGAACTTTTTTTTTCACGTGGGCCGTTACCAGACTGATATGTTGGCGTGCCGACCCGGCCCGAACCACTAGGATTGAAACCTTTATTTATATCCAAAGTTCTCCAAATTCCTCAGATCCAATAAAATCCCACTTCAAAATCCAAGAAAAAGAACACATCAAGTTCAAAAACCCATCACAAATCACGCCCAAAAGGATGGGCTGTATCACGATGGTGAGGAAGATCGGCGCGAGATTGGACAGTAGCGGCTACGCCGTTGCTCGACTCTCCGGTAGTGGGCGCTCCTCAATGACGACGGTGGCAAGGAAGAGGGTAGAGAGTGAGGAGAATCGAAGTGGAGGAATAGAAAAAAAATGATTTTGGTTTTATTTGGAATTAGGGCTGAGGTTTAATATATTAACAAATTTTTGAATAAATAACTTTTGCACCTGATTTTAAAACAGCAATCTTTAAACACCTGATTTTTTTGTAATTTCCCATTAAAATTTGATTTTAATCCAAGTCAAAATCAAACAATCTATATTAATCACATATTTCTTAGATCACGCAACTTTTCAACCACACATTTCAAAAACTTTTATCACAATTTATTAAAATATAATTTTAATCCACAACAAACACCATCTAGTATATTCTTACGACAGCAGTCACAATTGAACATGTAGTCTGAGTAAGACACAATAACAAGAAACACAGAAAACATATTTAAAATCTGCATATCCTTAGTTATTTATTTATCTTTAGCAGCTGTAGCAGCAGCTTGACCACGTAGACGACCAGTCCTCCTAGCTGCAATAAGACCAACCTTTTGCCCAGGTGGTGCATCCCGACGAACAGTACTTGCATGACCAATATGTTGATGGTTACCACCACCATGGGGATGCTCCACGGGATTCATAGCAACACCACGAACCTTAGGCCAGGAGTTCCTCTTCACTCTGAACTTGTGATAAGCATTCCCAGCCTTCAACATTGGTTTCTCAGTACGTCCTCCTCCAGCAACCTGGCCAATCATGGCACGACAGCCACTGGGCACAATCTTCTTGGCTCCTGAAGGAAGCTTAATCCTGTTGACCATAAGAACTTGTTAACCCTCCAACTTAAGATGCTCCATAACAGAGATTCTCAGTTTGGTACATCACTTAAAACTTATTTTTAAAATCACCAAACACTTAAATGACGTATGATAAGATAATATTAAAATGAGAATAGCCTCATAATCCAGTTTTCATCATACACGGAGAAAGTATGTGTTTTTTCCATATTAAAAATATCACAAAATACACAAATATCACCAACTATATACCCAATCAAAGACTTGTTTTCAAATTAAAATAATTAGTTTTCACAGCGCAAAAATAAACATTTCAAGTAGATACAATACTAACAAACCAGTGTTCTAAAAAAGAGCATCTATGAGCAAAGCTTGGCAATGCCTCCTAGCCACGTTTTACATTTTTCTACTCCCAGGCTTCGACTAAGCCCACTTAGGCTCCTAAAAGCTTGAAGCTTGGTTTGCCATCTAGACATTTTTAGAATACTGCTGAAAATGCATTTGATCATATAAGGCTCCTCAATCAATTGCAACTACTTCAATCACAGATGCACCATTCATGTGCATACACTACACAGAAGAGTTCGTCTCAAATATAAAAAACAACTGACATTGTCAGATGTGCCACCAAAATCATAAAAAACAACCATATCTGAGCAACAGATTGTGAAATACATATACCAAATAAAGTAAATGATGAGAAATTTTCTTGAATCGGAATCTCCAGGCTGAGCTAATTATTGCCAAAAAGATAAAAACTTGGTAGGCGAAGAAAACAGAAGCTAAAAACTAAATCAATACTCTGTTTCCTACAGTTTCATGTTTATACAATACATGAAATGGATGTATTGAACACCAAGCAAATTATAACAACATTGAATTTGCAGCATTTCACAACTCCTAACATACCCTATAATCAAATTACATCAAAAAAATAGGGGATGACATGAAAATTAAATATGTAAAACAGCTCGACAGATGCTAACTTCTAATTTCAAACTCCGATAAAATCCAAAACAATAAATTAAAATCAATTCAACAATAATTTGCAAGCATAATATTAAGATTCAAACAATATATAAACAGAGCTGAGAAACTGTTTAAGCAACACACCTAGAGGTTCCATTCTCAGGGTTGTGCGAGATAACAATGGCGTAGTCCCCAGAAGCCCTAGCGAAAACCCCACGGTCACCAACATGGTGCTCGACGTTGCAAACGACGGCACCTTCAGGGATAGCTCTAAGGGGCAAGACATTTCCAACCACTAAATTGGCCTTCTTACCACAGTAAAGGAACTGACCAGTGTAAATACCCTCGGCAGCGACGAACAGTTCCTTCTGGTGCTGGTACCGAAAGGGATGGCGGAAGGTGACCCGTGCCAGTGGTGCACCTCGGCCAGGATCGTGTATGATCTCAGTCACCACACCCTTGAGGTAGCCATTGCGTTCGCCAAAGTCCAGGGAACGGAATCGGGCCGGACCCTTGCGATGATGGGTGTGGGACTTGAAAACGGATCCGGCTCCCTTACGCTGTGCCCGGATTACACGACCCATTTTTTTCTCTGTGATTGATGGGAAGAAGACGGCGGGGAAGTGTTGAAATGTGACGAGGGAAGAGAGAAATAGGGTTCTCTAGAGGCGAATTAGGGCCGGGTTCCCCAGGTATTGTTTGGTAAATGAAATGGGCCCAGGTCTATTAAAAGAAGGCCCAAATCCTGGCAAATTTTGACGAAATAGTAAATTTAAAAATAATTAAAAATATCTTTTCATATTATTCATGAATAAATAAGAAAGTTTAAAGCCTCAACAACTCTTTTACCTACCCGATTCATTCTGTTGACCTTGATTTTTACCCGAATGATTTATTAAACAAATCCCGACACATAAACGCATACTTTTCCTGCACATTTGGATGAACCATTAGAAGTATGCGACATTCTCTGTAAGTGTGGGAGGTAGCCTTGAGCACTCCGATGATCAAATTAATTAATATATAATTTCATATAAAAATATTTGAACGTGGGTTGGATGGAAAATCAAAAATGTAAGCCACATTAATGTGACATCGTGGTTTATGAGAGAATAGTAAGAGCAATATTGCAATCGAATGTGTAAAATTGTATTACTTTCAAATGGCACTAAATGCGAACTTTTATAGTAAAATAGATCAAATTGTTAATGTTGGATGAAGGGACAAGTGACTTCATTATAATGGTCGAGGTGCAGGGGCGGACCCAGCACCTGTCGGCCCCCGTGGTCGCCCGTGCTGGGTCTGCCGGAAGTTTCAGAATTCGTCATGTCCGTCGATTGCAAGAAGAACAGAAGAAGGATGAAGAAGAAGGAGGAGTGTTGGACCGAGCTGGAAGTGGAAGCAACCTTGTTTAGTTGTTTTATTGGACCTTCTTAAAAAAAATCCCAATTAATGAGTCCAACCCAATAGCCACAACAAAACCATTAACCAATTAACAAAAATACCCAATCCAATATCCCAAATTCCCAATCCCATTCTTTTACTCTTGGAGACGACATGACGAGACAGGGTCACAGGGGCGCGAAATTATTTTGGGGCTTGGCCGTAGCTTGGGGTTTTTGACGCAAGCCGTAGGCGGTTGTCCGATGGCCGTTGTCGATGGAGCTGTGACTTGTGAGTCTTTGGACTTGGGGTGGAGTGGAGGCTGACAGGCTGTGGAGCTTCCGGGTCCAGTTCCAGCTTCGGCCTTCGTCTCTTCTAGCCCGGTAGGTAGCCCCTGCTTCTCCTTTTTTTTTCTGTAGCCGTATTTCACAGTCACTTTTAGTATTTCCTATTTTTGGCATTCTGCATAGTGCACACTGTATTTCATATTTTCATTTTCGATTTTTATTCTTTTTTTGTTAATTTGTGAAATGTGAATTATGAGAAATGAGAATTTATGTTATATTATTGATTTATTATTTTAGAGACTGAGGCTATGAGTTAGGAGTCTTAGGACTTATAATTTTGAATTGTGTTTGTCAGTTTGTGTGTTTGTGTATTGTGAAATGGGAAATGTGATTTGGGAATTCAGGGTGTTAGGAAATTAGGATTTAGGAGTAAGTGAAAAAGATGAATGGTGAAGATGTTTGGCTCAATTAAGCCCCTGTTTGACACTCATTAATTTCTCATTCTCATTCTCATTCTTCATTTCAACCACACATTCTCCAAATAAAATAATATTACACACAAATCAAAAAATTTTCATCACTTTTCCATCACACATTCTTACATAAATCACTATTCCAAAATTTCTATTTATCCTAAAATGGGTTTCAAACAGGGGCTAAATGTGATTTGGGAATTACCATCGTTGATTGTCTACGGTCAACGATCACCGGTCTCCGCCCATGCTGGGTCCAATTCCTGGATTCGCCTATGTCGAGGTGCCTCATTATGGCGTCACTTTTACCATTCTAGGTTAATGAACTTTTAATGATTTTGAAAAGTAGTCACTCTATAATCTAGATCTAACATCTTAAAAGTAGATTGGCAATTTGATTGAAACGCGTCTACTGTAAAAATATCACATCAATTATTCATAAAATCTTGTACATCCCATATAAAGTTTTTAAGAAGAAATTGTAATTTTGGTCCAAATATTAGCATTAGTCCAGTCCAGCATTGCCCCTAGCCCATATAAAATCCTTAAAAAGAAATTGTAAATTTTGGCCCAAATATTCTAGTTGAAATTTGAACCCAAGTCCAATGCTCAATTATTCAAATTGTATTAAAGATGCTACTTAGAGACACTACATATTTTGCTAAATTTAAAAATAATTAATTTTTTTTTTATTTCTACGTGTGTTTTTTTTTCATATTTATATAAAAAATTACTTATTTTGACCATAAAAAAGATATTATGATCAAAATAAATAATTTACTCTAGATTCAATATTGACAATTAAAAGAATATTTGTTAAAAAAATATTTATTTATAAAGTAATCTATATATAAGTATATTCTTGAAATCGAGCAAAAAAAGGACGTAAATTTAATTTAATTTCTTTGACCCTCAAAATTCTTAGTTGATTTTTCTTACTTTGATTGAGATTTTTCACTCACTTTGAAATGTGGTGATATAAAAAATCGATAAATACACCAAATAATATTTTGAGACAATAACATATGGATTATAGTGATATATTATCGACTGCATGTTTTGATCAAGCTTTTAGTTGTTCGGAAAGATTGGTTGTCAAAGTTATTAGAAGCGTAATCGCTAAGTAATTTTTTAAATTTTCATTGGTGGATATGTATTTTTTCTTATTTCTATCATGATTCGGTCAATTTATATTTTTTAAGGCAAGTATGGATTTTCTATTTGGTAAAAAAATACAAAGATTTGGTGGAATATTTTAATGTGAGACATCTAAACATTTTTTTTTATTTCATTGAGTTCCGTATATTTTTTTTATCGTAAATGTCACGAGAATATCCTCCGAAACCTGATTTCTTATGGCGTGAGTTTATTCGAAATTTTTTTAAGTTTCAACACATCCTAACATCGTTTTCTGGTTCCGCCCGTGCTTCAGTGCTTGTAATGAAGATCTCTTAAAATAGGTAAAGCAAGAGGATGCCTCATTATGATAGGCTAATTGCTTCTAGATTGCTCAGCAGCAGGTTGTGGCACCTCAACTCGACCACAAATGGTCGGCATCATACATGACGTTTCGACTGAGGTGTGTGCATTACTTTGACTACTTATATTTGATGACACAGAAGAAGACGAAAGACGAGGAAAAACTGAATAGAAGCTCACCACCAAATTCTTAATTTTCACGATAATTCTGGTTGCCATTATACACAGGTTTGTCATTTTTATATAATTTTGTTTTAACTTTCTTATACTGATCATATGAAAAGGACTGCATTTTTGTTTTCTATCGGGTTTTTTGGAGTTCCATTTATATGATGATACTCAAGGACGATGTTGATCAAGGTCAAAATTTGACTTGGAGAGCTGCGTATTTTTCTGGAGATATCAACAGCTCTGCTTCTAAAATAAATGGGATGCTATGATCTTGTTTCACTGATGAAGTAATGTAGAATTTTCTTTTTTATAGAATACCCCATGAATATTTCAAGTTTTTGGAAATGATCACCTTGAACACGAAGGCGAGCCTATTTCTTGAGGGGTTGGCCCCAAAAGAATAGTGCTTGAGGGTGGACTCCGGGGTCTAATCTTAGGTGATAAAGGGTTTGATTATGCCTCTCCTACTTGCTATAGCCTTTGGAAAAATTGGTGGCTTCTTCTCACATCAACAAGCCTTATCAAATAATAGAAGAATTTTGCTGAAGTGCCCGAAAAATTTGACATAGGGGTTGACCGACCCTCACCTTTGTGCGTGGGTCCCGCCTTAATTAAAAAATGCAGACCCTTCCCTGTGCATGTTTGGTCATCTCTTATGTCATCGTCTATGTTCGTGTAGCATGGTTCATAATAGAAAGATGTTGTTGAAAATAATCTGAGAGTTTTGATTGTGAAAAAGGAAGGTCAGAAAAGGTTTTTGTTAACAAGTGGATAATGGAACTAGTAGAAGGTTGGAACAAAATACTGGGGATAAAGAAGCAAAGTGAAGGAGGCATATGGTTGAGTAAATTATTTATGATGCAGGTTGGAACAAAATACTGGGGATAAAGAAGCAAAGTGAAGGAGGCATATGGTTGAGTAAATTATTTATGATGCAATGATAATTTGTTTTCTTCCCTCTCTAGAAGTTAGTCTTTGAGACCTGTTTGGTTGCTTGCATGGCAAATGGTAACCATTCATCAGTTCCAGTACTATTTTCTGAACAACAGGACTTCCAGTCTTCCATATAGGTAACCGGGACACATTTTCTGGTAGCCGTCTTGAGGAAATACCAGTTTGTGGTTCGTTTCTCCGAGGCTGGACATCTATCATCAACGATGTTTTACAGAACTGTTCGCCTTGAAATCAATGCGTGGTTGCATCTATAAATCCTATCTATCAAGCATGCACGCAAATCTGAACATTGAACTTCTACTTCTGGTCTCGTTTCATGCAGAATGGGATCCCTATTTCAGATGAAGATCGCATTCCTTGGCTCAAAACTCTACGGCGCGATGTTCTTAAGGTTTGCTTGTTGAAGGGTGAAACTATAATTCTTGAATGTTCATCTTTGCAAAAGCAGTACAGAGAAATTCTTAGAACAGCTGACCAAGATTATGTATCGGGTTCGTATTTATGTGATGTAAAGTTTGTTCTGTTGAATGTTGGCACTTGGGACTGAGGTGCTAGCTGCTCGACTCGAGAAAAGAGCTGCGGGGGTGAATCATTTCATGCCCGCTAAGCTCTTGCAATCTCAATTGGCTTTGCTTCAAATCGAGGAAGCTGAAGGGATAACGAAAGTCGATGCTTCGCTAGACCCTCGAGGCATTGTTAGAAGTTAGAACTATTCAAGCTGAAATATGAATTTGTAACACAATTGGTGACAAATTATTTGGCCCTCCAAGTCCAACTAACCTGAGGCCCAACAAGCAAACATAGAACATATTTCTCACACGTGTGGGTGGGATTTCAAGTCAACATTCCTATCACACGTGTGTCAGACACGTGTGACGTGACACTTAAAATAAATGCCTTTCATAGCCACCCAAAAACTACGTGCCTTGACTCACTAAAAACGGGACAATTCCACGTGGGCTCTTTGGCCCATTTCGGTAAACTTTGGTTGATTTGTTCTTTTGCTTAGCTAAATTTATCCAGCAAGTCGAACCGAAACTCGAGATTCGGGCTCGGCTCGAGGCAAAAAGGTTTGAACTTTTTTTGGCTCGAATCGAGCATAGCAAAAGTTCAGCTAAAAAATTTCAGCTCGAGCCTTAGCGAGCTGGCTCGGATTTTTTTTTCTTCTCTCGTTTTATTTAGCTGCCTGCTACATGCAGCTACTTTAGTTTTTTTTTTTTTTATTATTATTATTATTAACGGGTCGAAACGGCCCTAGCTCGAGCCGATGCCCCAAAATGGGGGCTCGGCCCGAGCCACGAGCTAGCCCGGCTATGGCTTTTTTCAGACCGAGCTGCCCGATCCAACAAGATTTTTTGACATTCCTAACTAAATTTCTCTCTTGTTTGTAAAATTATATACAATTATGATACATGCACCTCTAGTTCGACTTGACATTTCAAAATTGAAGTCCCACAGTTGATTTGACCGTTTGATGTTAAGTTTATATAACAAAATACTCAAACGTAAAATATATAAAGATAACATGTCAATTGTTTGACTAATGTTCCACTACAAAGGTGTAGTTACGGTTGAATATGCACTAATGGATTAGGCTATGACATTTGTAAGGTATGGTCACCATCAACAAATGGAATTAAGAATAGAGCAAGAAACTTGTTCATTTTGCCAAATGACATTGAAAGTTCTGCATCCTCAAAACCCTCAAGCTCGCTTAGAACATGTCACAAAGATCAATCGTTCACTAAAATCTCACCACTTATTGTAGTGACACTCCTTACTGTGTGATCATAATTATTAGATGGTGAAGAGATTTGGAGAGAGATAAGAGATCAAAGATGAGATTCTATTTGAACTGACCTAATGTCGTGCATTGGTGACAATCTAGCGATGGCACACTACGTAATCAAAGTCACAAGATCTAGCATTAGCATTTATTGATTATTGCACAGTTGGTCCTCAATCTTTATTGTTGTATAACATTGAGTCCCAACATTTGATTTGTTCTTCTCGAGTTTCTTAATTACTCCATTTTGTAAGTACTATCTAATCAAATTAAGATTATAATTGAAATTCGATAGGAAAAAGATACACGGGCAAAAATCCATAATCAACTTTACGACAAGACTTATCCAAATAGTTGCTCGAACATGATCACGACAATTCCTTTACGAGAATTTCACACACTATCCACCAATTATTAATCTTTATGGATTATCATAAACTTTATAGTAAGTAGCTTATTGCTGTCATCCTCATTATTGGTTGGATTGTCTGGAAAAGTAAAAACTAACTCTCACTATCAAACATAAAGTTTTTCCATTTTGATCTTTCAATCACCTTCAAACTCCATTATTTTTCTGTCATTTTTTGCCAACCTTTGAAGACTGTAGAGTGAGAGGGCCAAATAGGGGGTTATGGGGTGAACGACACGTGGACAATACTGAATACTGGTCCCTTTTCTAAATATCCAACCCGGTCCGAATATTCATCCCGGATTTTACGCTCGTGGACCCCATGTACAGGGGGTTTTCCAATATTCCGTGGAGAGTGGAGGACTATTTGTCTGTCTCTATCTTATGCAAGTCATCCTCGCGAGACGAGGAACTTTCTTGATAGCCATGATCATGTTCTTAAGGAATCTAGCATTTGTAATTTTCTTGCCAGTTTATGATAAGATACTTCAATGTTGTATATTTTGTAGTAGTAGAAACCCTTAAGACGATAGGTGTGAAAGGAAGGAAGTTTGGTCATAAAATGACCAAAAGATGCAAACATGGGAAGCTAAGTGAGGAGTAAGTGAAAAAATTAGTGCATAAAGTTTGGCATAAAGATCTTACAAATGATATACCATTGATACGATAATTGAATATGGAGTTCGACGCAAAACAATTTGCAATTTAGAGTGGTGGATCAAATGCTACGCGTGTTCAAAGTTCAGGATCAAAACTGTCAAAATCGGAGGATTGAGGACCAAAGTGCACAAAAGATAACTTTCTTAGAAAGTAAATTATCAAGGCAACTAAGTGACTTTAAAGTAAGTTCGACTTACTAAGCACGGCCAAACATGTCGTTTTAGTACCTATTCCATGAGAGTTTATTGGGCAAGATTTCTGGCTGCAAATAAGAAAAGCCACTCCTTAAAGATCAAAATGTGTCAAGATTTTGCCACATACTCAGATGACATACTGGAAGATTGACAATGAAACAAAGATCCTTCCTTGATATAGGAACTGTTTTTGTACATTGCTATTCATTAATGATTAAGATTCTACCATTATTAATAAAGAGTTCATAGTTTTGGGTGCCAAGGGGCACAAATGTCCTTAGCCAATATTCATCCATTGCTTATGGCCAGGAGTCCATTTGGGGCACTTTGGACTGAAATAGCAAGACACCACCCTTGAGTTCAAAAGTTCAACAATAGGTGCAAATTTCACACACCGGGGCATTTTGTACTGGTTAATCGAGGCACCCAAGCTAATCGCATAGTCCATAAGCTTATCGAAGGTCCCGGCTTCAACAATCTTGATTTCGAGAGGTCCAATTGATTTGTCCGAGACACGGCCCTGGCGGTAGACACTGTTGAGGGACTCTTCAATGGCGAGGCAACAATCTTCGAAAACTGAAGGAGGAACCGGGGTCGAGCCGTTCACACTTAGCTCCCAGTAGAGCACATAATGTCCTGGAATTGTTCTTGTGTCAGCATAACTAGTGTACTCGGCGAGATGTGCATCAAATGGCATTAGATGGCTCACTGCATTATTCACAGCATTTTGTAGCTCAACTTCATCAGTCTTATCAGAATCAATGCTCAAAACCACATTTTTCCTGCAAATAAAATTGAATTGAGGGGCATTGTTCTTGAATCTAGCAACTCGGAGAACATCTCCAACTCTGTAACGATAAAGCCCTGCAGTAAAAACATAAAGAAAAAGTAGAATATGATCAAACAGATTATAATTTATACTTTATTTAAAACTGGAAAAAACAGAGGAAGATAAAGTTTTTACCAGCATAAGTAGTGACAACAAGTTCATAGTCCTGTCCAAGCTTAACATCAACCAAGTCAACCAATTCTTGTCTCTCCTTTTCGTTGAGGGATTTGGGGATTGGAACAGAATTGGTTTTACCATTATTTTTGTGCACCGGTAAGAACTCGAAATAGGCCATGGTGGGAATGAGAGTATAAGAAACTTCACTAGGTTTGCAAAGTGGATTAAGATTGACACCAAAATAGCATTCAGAGGAGGCATACATCGTACACACAAGAGGGAGGCCATTGCTGTAATAATCAAGAGTTGGGATGTACTGTGACATTGTCCCTGTCACAATAACATCAACATACTTAGTATTTGGCCACAACCTAGTAATAATTCCCTTCCAAGATTGTCTACTACATTCTTGTTCAATGAAATCCGCAAGGTCGAGGTCAGGTTTGAGGATTTTCATCACTGCCTCTCTCACTGATGGATCTGTGATTAGGGAATTGAGGGTCCCTGTTCTGATATCATTGCAAAGAAGAGACCAGTGTTTTTCCAAGAACCGAATTGCCCGAATGAAACCTGAGGCGAAAACAGCCCCGACTCGAAGGACTTCATTGTTTTGGCAAAGGCCACAGAGCATTTGAGAATACATACTCTGGTAAGAATCAGGGCATAAAATGGTTTCATTTGGGCTGGTGTAGTTTGTGTAGGGATCATAGGGTCTCTCCTTGAAATGGGAACTTTTGTAGTAACTGGTTAAAACAGGGCGTGCCACTAGCCCACCTGGGGTCTTAGACTCAGATTTTATGAACAAAAAATACATTCCTTTGCCTTGGTCTAAACCAGGAACAAACTGGCTCATCACAGGCATCAAAAGGCTGTAAAGAAATGATCTCCTCTCCAGTTCTTCATTAATGGTTGGCATCAATTTCCTCTCCCCACCAGATGTCCCAGAACTGCATTCATTCAACACTCAACAAACACTTCTTGAAGAAAAAAAAAAAAAAAAAAACCCAGATTCAAGAATGTTAAAACACACCTTGTTAAAAACTCTGAAATGGGCTGGGAACAGAGAATGTGGGATTTATCACCATTGGCTATGCGGTTGATATCAGGCTGAATGTCCTCATAGGTGATGACAGGCATGATTTTCTTGAAAGTCTCTCTGTCAATATTCCCATTGAGTCCATGCTTTTTCAAGTACTCAACATGGGCATTTCTTGAGAGTATTTCAGCAAGAACTCTCTTTTGAACATCATCAGCCTTTTTAGTCAAATCTTCAATGAACTCAAGAGTCTTCTTGTTGTTCTCTGCTACACTGTAGTCTGTAGCCTTTTGTTGCTTCTTTGGTGCCTCAGGCATGTTTAAAAATATATTATACAGCAAAATACTGACAGAGATGGAGAGAAATGGCTTTGGCCGATGGTGGAGAGAAAGAGAAAAGGGCAGTTTATATAGAGAAGGTTGAGGGTGGGGTCTACCTTGAAGCGTTTAAAAGTGCAAAAATTTAAAAAAAATAAATAAATAAATAAAATAAAAAATCTGCAAATGGATGGCTTTGATTGTGAATATTGAATTAATTTTGTGGGATTTTTGTTTTCCAATGATTCACATAGACACACAAATTTCGTGCTTCATATAATTTGACAGTGACAATTCCAGCACAATACTGTACAATGTATTGCTTCTTAAACACCACATTAAAAACCCCAATTTCTTTTAGATTTTTGCTCCGTCTTTTATGCTGACAATAAATATGTGTATATGTATGTATATATGTACGTATATATGTACAGGACATTTTAGGCATTTTAAGTGTTGAGTTTGCAAACAATCTCTAGTGATCTAGACATACATCAACACACATTTTATGCCTACTTATATTGCTGGTGTTCCTTTATATAGTGACAATTGTTTCATGAGTTTCATTTCTCGATGAAAAAAGCGAGATTCTTTTTTATTGCAACGGACATTCACCTCGGGATTCTCGTTACACTTTAAACTTATATTGCGGGTGTTCCTTTATATAGTGGCAACCATTTCATGAGTTTTGTTTCTCGATGATAAAAGTGAGATTCTTTTTCATTGTAACGGGCATTCACCTCAATATTCTCGTAATGCTTTAACCCGTGCATGACATGCTCGCTAATAAAGATGGTTGCAAATGAAAATTCAAATTATATTAAGGCTGCGTTAAAAATGTGAAAAGCGCAAAAACATGCCTCTTTACGTTGTAGGAGTTCTTTCATATACTGACAACTTTTTCACAAGTTTCATTTCTCGATGACACAAAAGTGAGATTTTTTTTTTTACTTTTAACGGTTTTAAAATTGTAACGAACGTTCATCTTGAAGTTTTCGTGACAATTTAAGTCATGCGTTACATGATGACTAATAAAGATGGTTGAATATTCCAATTCAAATTCTAGGACCGTAAAATATTTTCGTAACGCTTGTTCTATTAATTTTAAATTTACAAAAGGAAAAAAAATGAAACAGAGTTCACATTCATATCAGTGCCTCTTCTAATTTGATTAAAGAATCTTTCCATTTTAATTTTTCTTGTTATGATTAATAACACAACTATCTCACATAATCCATACATTTACTTCTTTAACCACACATTTAATAATATTTTAAAGCTCTAGTTTAAAAGGTTAAGTTAATTAAAGAGGTTAGCATATGCCAATTCCATCATTTGATCTTGGATAAAGAAAGTGAAAATCAATTGACATCATTGTGAGATTGGGACAACATACAAAATAGAAAAATGTCGAGAAATTGAGAGCATGTTCGATACAGTTTAAAATTCAATTAAAATTAAAAATATAGTCGTTATTGGGTTCCACTCGTCTAATAAAAGTCAACAATAACGGCTAATTTTTCAATTTTAATTCGATTTTAATCTCTACCAAACACGCCCTGAGTATCCCGACTACTTAATTATTAAGCAAATATATGTCACGCCTTTAATGAAATATGAATTTGAGATGATGGAGTATCGTATATCTTTATCAAAACGTTCAACTAAATCAAGTCTTCACAACTATTCGAGAAACTTTTCGACCAGTCGGGCCATTAAATTATTATATATAGGCATTGAAAAGGAGGATGCATCGATGCAGGTAGAATTGAAATCCAACTGGGGAGCTTAGTGCTTCGTGTATTGAGGATTTTTGGGAGGCTTTATATGTATCAAGAATGTGTCCTTGTGGGGATAAGGGAGACACACACAGTAAATCAAATCTTTGACCGTTGACTTTCTATCATAGATATTTTTTATTTTTTTATTTTTAACATCTCGAAGAAATGTTTATGAATTTTTTTTAGTAAATGTTCCAATGAAATACTTCCCTTTGTCTCCCTACACTCCATTTTCCTAATGTTGCTTTATTAAAATTCTTAATTTAAGGTACCTTCGACATGTTTGTTTTACACGTTGAATATCAATCTTGGGGTCAAAGAAAAAATATACACCATTGACACTCAACGGATATATCACGTGACACTTCTACGACCTTTTTCACGAATCAATTACTCGACTATAATACAGATTGAAGTTCAGAGTTAAAATCTCGATTGGGACTAAGAGCAACCGTAAAATAACCTCAAGATTGGCAATTTTTATCAATTTTTTAATTACATATTTCATCAATTTTTAATAAAAATATATTAAAAACTGAATTTTAGTTAAATCAAACATTGGCAAAGTTTTTTGTGTTTCTCACGAATTAATGTTATTATTATTATCAATTTACTGCTCTTTTCATGTCAATCATATTCAAATTTGATGGGATATATAATTCTAAAGGGTTGCTGAAATCAATGTGGTCTAATATTAATTATTTTGCATAATCTTACTCGAGCTCCAAACCTCAATCTTGTCTGAATGTTTCCATGCAAGAGAATTAAATTAAATTAAAATCAATTATTTTTGCTTAAAATAAATAAGCTAGTCTTATGCTCGTAATATACACACTCATTTTACTCCTTCTGTTCCATAAAGATAAACTTGATTTATTTTTTTTCATTCGTCCCAAATTGTACGTCACTCTTTCAAAGTATATATATATTTTTTAGTTTTCTAATATGTCGCTATTTAATGTACTTTGTTATCAACAAATATAAATTAATTATACTTAAAACAATTATTTAATCTAAGGATATATTAAAAAAATATGCAAAAGAAAAAATTATATTTCCAACTATATTATTTACATTTTCTAATTTGTGTAAAAATAGAAACAAATTATGGGAAAGAGGAAGTAATAAATGATGAAAATTAAAAATTATAAGTCACGTTAAAGAAATTGCACCATTGGTCTCCAACCTTTCTCCAATTTTTGTCCACCCGCCAATGTAGAGGTAACACCTCTGCATTATGTCACTCAGATGGTAAACCTGGGTGTACACGTAGCATTTCTCTATATTTTTCTCGTGTCTATCTCTTACTATCGTGTGAGTATCATCGACTTGCACAATTACTACATAGTATTATTAGACTCCACATAAGTTAAATGGGATTTGCATAGTTTTGTGTCTGTCTATTACTATTGTGAGAGTACTCCACATAAGTTAATGGAATTTGAATGGTCGAAAACTTGGGCTTTTCATATATATATATTTCTTGTGTCTATACTATTGCGTGAGTATCAATGACTCACATAATTATTGTATTGTATGATTAAACTCCAACATAAAACGACGGATCGAAATTTTGGCTTTTCCTATACATACATGCTTCTTGTATCTATATTAATTACTATTTATTGTCATTCTTTCTTTCATTTTCATGCATAGTGATTTTATCCTTATGAGGAATGGGTGTTCCATCTTCATGTTTTGGGCCATCTTTTTCCTGCTGATTATGGGGATTCTGCACTGTAATTTAACCTCTTACTGTTCATCTTGGTCAACTGCTACAAATGTTAGGGACACTGTTTAATCATATCAGTTTTCTGCCAATTATTACTGTCAATACTATGGAGGTTAACTTACTTTGAAAAATACTAGCTGAAAAGGGAGATGATAATTCGGGATTGAACTTCCCAACCTTTAAAAATGAGGTTCTGGATGCTTAATCTATTTAAGGGTATGTTAGAGCCACATTATTTTGAAAGAATGTATTCTGAAATAGTAGATTGATGGAGAATGTGCGATTAAAAAATGAAGAAAAGTTATTGATATGATGGAAAATATTATTTTATTGAAAAATGTGCGGTTGAAAATGAGTAAACGAATGAAAATAAATTTTTTTAATGTGTACCAAACATGGGCTAAATAAGTGAACTTCGATTCTCACGTGAAGAAAATCGTCAGTATAGACGTTAAAATTGCGCGCGGCTTTCATTTAACTTAATGACGATAAAAGTCAAGTGGTTCAATAGTTTTACCATCCAACTTTGAAGTCACAAGAAAGTCCCATGAGATTTTATTTTACATTTGAAAGTTTTTACTAAGTGGAGATCCAAATTCATAAATTAAATAGGTTGGAGACAATAACCCACTTTTGAAGGTTGGGTAGGTCAATTCTAATTTTTTCCTAAGAAATGTTCTTAAACCAACTCTATTGGTAATAAAGGTAAAGATTCTTGTAGTTTTGAAGGCTCTAGCTAGATTTTCCATCCTATTGATAAAAAGGAGTACTCTAGGCATGATGATACTTTAGTAGAGTTATTAGAGTACTCGATGATTGTCAATGTTAAGAAAATTCTATTTAAATCTTGAATGGATCTCATAATTGTAACGAGTCAAATGAGCTAATTCTTTAAATGCATAACAATGATTCCACGATCAAAAGATATCGTTTTAAGAATAAGATTGATTTTTAAACGTTCGACAAACAACATTGTTTGATGCAACTTGCTTGGTTGCTTTTTACAAGATCATTACCACTTGAAAATCCTAAAGGATTTATGCTCAAATTGTAATTATGGAAAAACAATAAACTTTTGAACAATTTCTAGCGTGAATGGCCTACACTACACTACACATAAATTCTTCATAAACATAAAAATTTCCTAAATAGGAAAGAAATTTATACAAATATAGAAATAATGATTTGTTGGCTTTCCAAAAATTCATTATTACATATAAATTTTATATTGATAGAGGCATTTGGGAACCAACCAAATGGCAATCTTGGTTGGAGCCACAAAATCACTTAATACTAGCAATAAAATGAGTTTGTCCCTCACTTTAATTACAAGGATTAGATTATTTTCTCAAGTGATAACATTAAGTATTTAGACCCAAAAATTCTCATTATGGTCTAGCAATGTAGGAGAGGATAAACCAACATGAAAAGATGGATCAATAGTGAGAATAAATAATTATACTTTCTTATCTTCACTTTTTATGACATGTTTGATGTAAATATTTTGATAAATTGTTCGAAAAGTATGTCGTTAAAATGTAGAAAATATTATGAATTCACATGTAAAATTAATTTATTGGGAGAATATATAATTAAAAATGAATTAAAAAAAAAAGAGTTATAAAGAATCTGTACCAAACAACCGCTGACTACACTAAAAAACAAGCAAGCTTGTCTCAGCAAAGAAGTCAAGGATCGACGGGTTCGGTAATACCTCGAAAGACTGTTGATAGTAGTAGGTGGAGACATTTTTAAAGGGTTTAATTTGTGTGGTTTTATATAAAAGGATAAAAAGTGTTGATTATTACTTGCATGTTTAGATTCCCTTGCTTGGTATAATGTTGTTTCCTGTCATAAATCAAACACAAATGGTCGAGTTGAGTTAGACCTAAGATAGCTAGTGTTTGAATTTTCATGGAGATAAAAGAAACTTTTTGGCTATCTTTTCGTGTTGCCGGTTTGGCAAACCGGTGGGGGCCGTTTGAGGAGGAACACCCGCTTGACCACCAAAATAAACTCTTTAAAAAATTTATCCCTTTTACATGAGGAATGATTTTAATATACCATTTGTATATGGTTTGTTAACTTACAATCTTTTCTCATTAGAGAAAATTATGGTCGCAGTCCTCGACGTTTGGATAACTTAAAAAGCTGAGATCGAAGTAAATAATTAATTTTGATCATACATTTTATGAGATTTACAACTTTTCAACCACACATTTTATCAGTTTTTATAAAAAAAAAAACTTTGTTAAATGACCCCTTAATTTCTTTTTGAACATGAATCGCCATTTTTTTTACTATTGGATCCCTACTGTAATGTGTAGCGAGCTGGTTATTTTATCAAGATTTAGGGTTTTATTTTAAAAGGTTAACCCTATTAAGAGGGTGTTTGGTGCAGATTAAAATCAGATTTTAAGTGAATTATGATAAAAAAAATTTCAAATGTGTGGTTAAAAAGACTGACCCATGAAAGATGTGGTTTATATTGATTGTTTGATTTTGACTTAGATTTTAATCCGGCCCAAACAGGTCCTAAGAGAACTAGTATAAATCCTTATATGTTGTTTATTTATTTCATCCTTTAACCTTAATAATTATGAACCATTGTGCATAAGAAACAATATACAACCATGATCACATTTCTTCAGCAGTATGATCCTAGTTGGAGAGATGGTAATGTCACTTGATTCGAATCTCCCTCCCCTTTAAACTAATCTTGAAACCCACGTCGACAAAAAGAAACTTGATTCTATATGTACAAGTTTTCCATTTTTTTTACATAAATCATCGACGATTAATTGAAACAACAGAGCCCGACAACTAATTCAAGTGAACATGAATGAATACTATCACGATCTCAAGTGTCATGTATCATGCTGAGGGATATATGTTATGAGGCCTTGGACGAGTAATTTTTATATTCTTTTTATTCATAGAATTTCTTTGATATCGCAAGAGTCTCATTTCACTAAAATTAACATCTGTTTCGATGGAAACCGTCCAAAAGGATCACCGTAGGCCTTATGTGTGAAAAACGAAACTTGAGGACTCAAATAAAAAAAAAAAAAAAAAGTTTAAAGACTTGGCCACTTGGTAGAAAGAATTGGGTGTGACTAAACTATGTAATGTGGGGAACACATTCATGCAGATATTGAAGAAATTAAACAATTCGTATATAGCCATATAGGTTACATGAATATGTTTGTTCCTTTATGTTGGTTCAAAGATTGCCATATTTTCCATTATATACAGTTGTGAAAGCATTGGTGGACATCCAAATTGGAAATTTTTTGGGTTGTCTGATCGAAATATCATCACTTTCTTTTCATATACGTACTCTATTTCGTCACTTTCTATTATTGTTCATGTGTATTTTCGATGGATGTTTGTGCTAATTGTCAATTAATTATAAGTCGAGTGGAGAAACCACTTCTATTTTTTCGTAAGATGAGCGGAAATCAATAAATAAATGTATGGTATGTTCTGATTTATAAAATTGAACCATTGAGTTTTATCACATCATTGTATCCAATATGCATTTAGATGACATAAAACAAACTAATAACCCGTTTGACAAGACTTTTGAAAAGTCGAAACTTGTTTAAAATTGAAATCGTATTAGGTCTACACGAATCAATTTAAAATCGTTTATGACCCTTTTTATTTGAGGTCGACACATCACTAGCCTATGGAGTGCCCCCCATCCCCATCCCCAAACACGCTATTTCTTTTATTTTTTCTTTTCTTCTTAAACTAAGAGCATCTCCATAAAACTCTTTAAACATAAAATGTTCTCTATTAACGAGTAAGATAATCTCTCTTTTAAAGAGTCAACCCTTAAAATTATGTTACAATATACTCTTTAAATTAACATTTTAATTTTGAAAGTGAGTTTCTGTCTCTCTCTCTCTAATTAAATGCATTCATAGTATTTCAATTTTCAAAGAAAAAAATAATATAATAATTTAGAGAAAAACTAGTGAAAATAAAAAGATTAAAAAAATAAGTATTTTTTATAGATTTTTTAAAAATATAGTCTTTTGAAAATGCTTTAAATACAAGCGCTCGTGAGCTGGTTCATGCACACTTAGGCTCGGCAGCTGAGCCAGAAGAGCTGGTCCACAGAAGATCCATTTAATGGGCGGCATCTTTTTTAGTCCAATTATAGGCCCAATTTCTGGGCCTGGTTCGGTCTCTAGGGGCTTTTATTTTAATGAAAATTAGAGCCATTACCAAATATTTTAAAAGAAAATCAAATAGGGAAATATGTACTTTACGATTACATATTCAAAAATATTAAAGGCATAAAATATTTTCAAAATCCAGGTCATAATTTAATATTATTTTATAATATATATATAATAATTAATTTAATTTATATGTGATCTTGATTGGTGGTTATTAAAGAATAACTGAGATTTATCTCACTCTCCTATTTCTTATCCACCATTTTTAGGTTTTTGTAAATAGTGAAAATAATAAACATTGGCTCGACGGATTTGTAATGATGTCACAATATTCGTCGATCACAACAATTTTTGTATGGTCAAGTGTTCAAAAGTTGGAAAATATTTTTCTTGGAAAAAATTGTAAATCAAACACCACAAAAATAGAAATTTAGATGAAAAAT
The DNA here is from genome assembly GCA_019097785.1 of Fraxinus excelsior. Lineage (NCBI taxonomy): Eukaryota > Viridiplantae > Streptophyta > Magnoliopsida > Lamiales > Oleaceae > Fraxinus > Fraxinus excelsior. The sequence continues at coordinate 46,145,849 of CM032624.1, read as the reverse complement.
ATGACATTTTCCATGAAAAAATAAAGCCAATCAAAAACACTCATGTCTAAAATTCAATGGGAAAATTACCAAAAACAAGATGTTTAGTTTTGTCTTTTTAAAAATCAGGTTTATACTTTATTTAATCAAAAATCAGGTTCTAATTTTCACAATTAATAATAATAATATTATTATAAAATTAAATTACACTATATACCCCACCTCCCCCCCCCAACCAAATTTCAATCCCCAACTTCCCAAACCCTCCTCCCTTCCTGTCTCAACCCTCCATGGCGCCTAACTTCCGTCTCCCCCATCTCTCCCTTCACAGCAGCGTCGCATCAGCGTCGACACTGCTGTGATGCGATGTTGGCGCAACGTCGCGTCCGATCTGTTCGACGCTGCTGCCAGCCGGTCCGTGTGGTGGAAAGGTGGCGGGCCTTACTGGTGATGGCGGTTCGGCGTGCCTGAGCCCACACGAGACGCCATCTTCGTAGCCGCCGTGTGACTGCTGCGAAGACTCAAGATGCCACCACCGCTTTTTGGGATTTTTGATGGGTTGTGATGGTGTAGCAGCCATCTCTCTCTTACTCTCTCTTTTGCTGTATTTTGCAATCTCCATTGTTGCGATCTGGTGGTGGGTTGGGGTTTTTTTGTTGGGTGTTGGTTGTGGTGTGGAGGTCTGTGTTGTCGGCGGTGATTGGCGGTGGATCTGGTGGTTGCGACGGAGTGGAGGTGGTGTCGATGGTGCCGATGTATGTGACCCACTGTTTGTGGTGGGCGGTGGATCGGGTGGCCGTCGCGAAGATGGGGTTTTGGAAAATGACAGATCTGGGGATGTGTGTGGTTGTGGTGGCGGTAGATATGTGGTGGTATGTTTTGGGCGATGGCGGTGGATCTGTGGTGGCGGTCTTTTGGTGGTGATGGTGATCTGTGTGGCATTGGTCGTTTTTTGTTATTGGTGTGGCGGGTAAATGGCGGTGGTGGTTCTTTTTGGTGTTTGTGACCTAGCTATCGAATCGTGACTTTAAAATTGATAATTTGTAACTAAAAAAAGAATCTATGACCAACAAATTTGAAAATACGCGACCCGTGACATATAATTTGTTTGATCTGTGACCAATAAAATAATTCGTGACCTATAAAAGTTTAGATTTGTGACCTCGAAATAATTCGTGACCTACAAAATTTTTGATTTGTGATCAATAAAAAAAATTGTGACCTAAAAATTTTAGATCCGTGACCTCGAAATAATCTGTGACCTACAAAAATTTTGATCTGTGACGGGTGAACAGTGGTCGCCGGTCACCGGAGTGGTACGAGAGGTGGAGGTGAGGTGGGGTGGGGTGGGGTGGATGAGTTAATTATATTATATTACATTTTAATATTTAATTTAATATAATAATTGTGAAATATAATTAATTAATTTATGAAAAACCTGATTTTTGCAATTTTAAAACTTTGGGCCTGATTTTTGATTTCATGATAGATAATATCTGATCCATGAATTTTTCCCAAATTCAATGTGTACCAGTATTTGTACAAGGCCTTGGAAGCTTTGGGCTTCACTAAATCTATACATTACTTACTTCTCTGGGCCAAGTCCAGAAAATTCTTGGCCTTGATCTTATGGAATGTGTAAAATATTTTTAGGCCCAACTTGTTTGTGGTCGTCGGGTCAAAGGAAAAAGAGAGTTGTTCAAAATTGAACCGTTAAAAAAGATAAATATATAGTCAAATTAGTCAATTATTATATTTATTTGGTAGGGATTAAAATTAGTTTTTTAGTAAATTATGATAGAAGTTTTTTGAAATGTATAGTTGAAAAGTTGTGGAACTCGTAAAAGATGTGGTTAATATTGATTTTTAACTTTGACTTAGATTAAAATCTGATTTAATTTGTACCAAACATGACCTTAGTAGGAATATGTACGAGCATTTGTTATTAAGATTAAAAGTCACTTTTAATTAATTATACTTTTTGCCAAGCATGTTGATTTCAAAGGATACTTTTTTTAGATTTTGATTACAATTTTTTTTTTTTTTTTACATGAGCCTGTACTTTTCAAACATATTGAGGGTCCAATTGGCAAGTCTTTTGAAAGTAAAATATTAGGGTGTGTTTGTGCCACATTATTTTGGAAAAATATATTTTGGAATAGTAGATTGATTTAGAATGTGTGGTTGAAAAAGAATGAAAAGTTATTGATGTGATGTAAAATATTATTTTATTGAAGAATGTGTGATTGAAAATGAGTAGAAAAATGAAAATGAAAATTTTAATATGTACCAAACATGGGCTTAGTTTTGAAATTAAGAAGTTGTTTTTGAATATTGTGGGATAATTTTGTGGAAGTGATTTGTCTAACTATAAGGGTCCGTTTGATTGGTAAATGTAGAAAAGTTTTCCAATTCCATGTAAGTTGAAAAATAAAAACACAAATACCTCGTATGAATGCAATTTCCATGATTTAAAGTGGTTGTACCGCGAAATTTGAACTCCATTTCTACTTTCGTATCAAGCTGACAAAGTAGAAATTGAATTCTTCGAATGTGACATTTTCCATGATTGAAAAGCTCATTTGATAGGTTGATATATAAAAAGCAAAAGTAAAATTAAAAAATCCTACCAATGAATTATCAACCATCGAGAATTTATGATTAAAAAAAAAAGGTCAATTACCAATTGAGGAAGAAAAGGCCAATTTGATAATGGGACATGTGCCCACTAACTCAAATTATTGTTTACTCAATTACTTGTCACACTTGATGGTAGACATTGCATTTTATTTTCAACTCCTCAAATTCAACTTAGTCAATCCCATAAGCACATTATACTAGACATGATAATATAGTTTAACAAATTTAAGATGATTACATAATATTTTTTTTGTACGATTTCTTATATTTCATGAGTACATTCAATATTTTATTGAGATATCAAGTTTACAAATCAACGGCCCCTTAACTTTATGCAAAACATTTTGAAAAATTAATTTAACTAATATTAAATTTCCAAAGACTTTCTTTTTTCTTTTCTACTCCAACAACCCGATTTAAAGATAATAGTAAGGGAAAATTGCAGTCACGGTATCAAATTTTTCACTTTTTTTTCCAGACTTTGTCTAAACCTTTCATTTGTGTCACCCATGGTACCAAACCTTTAAACAATTCGCACCTAAAATCCGAATTGACAAAAACCGTTAGTTGATCAATAATTAAATTTTTAACCAATTATTGACCAATTTCTAAAGAGTAAATTTGTAACTTTGCATTTTTTCACAAGGTTAATTTCACAAATGGTCACTGAACTTACCTAAAAATTACAAAACGATCACTAAAGTTTAAAACTTGTAGAAATGATCACTGAAATTTCATGTGCTTCCACAAACGGCTACTGAAGTTTTAATTTGTTTCCCAAACAGTTACTGAAGGACTGTTATGATTGTAATTCAAATTTAAAAGACCAAAACACGTGGATAGAGGTGGCAAGGCTCGGCTCAACCCTTGCCCACACGAGCGAGTATGAGCCGAGCTCGTGGCCCGTTACAGATGAGCTGAGCTTAAGCTCGGTTCGTGCCGGAGCTCGCCCAAAATGGGTACTCGGCGAGCCCGAGCCTAGCCGACTCGGTTCGGCTCGTTTTTTTTTTTTTTTATATTAAAGATGTCTTTTTTGGAAAAAAAAAAAAATAAATTTTTGTGCAAGCCCACAAGCTGGCTCGTGGCTCCTACATGTGGACATAAAAGTTTGACCACTTTAAGTGTAAATTTTTTGTTATTAAGTGCCACATTTGGAGTAAATTAGATGGAAATTGTAAACGTGATGTTTTAATTCTCGTTTAGCTTATATATGTATAAGACCATAAATTTAGTTATGAGATATAAATATTTTTCTATATTTTTATGTGATCTTGCATAGATTTCCTAACTTTTAATGCACTTTTATTTATCTTAGTTCACATAAAAATATAGAGGGTGTGTGGTAGAGATTAAAATTGAAAATATAGCCATTATTGTTGACTTTTATTAGACGGGTGAGACCCAATAACGGCCATATTTTCAATTTTAATTGGATTTTAAGCCGAATCAAACAAGCTCATAGTGTATTCTTGTTTAAAAAAAATTTGCACTTTAGATAGTCAAGTTTTTATGTCCACTATTTAATCCTTTGAGTTTGAATTAAAATCATAGTGGTCCTTCAATAACCGTTTGTGAAACAAATTAAAATTTCAGTGACCGTTTGTGAAAGTGTATGAAACTTCAATGGCCATTTCTGCACGTTTTAAACTTCAATGATCGTTTTGTAATTTTTAGGTAAGTTCAATGATCGTTTGTGAAATTAACCATTTTTTCATATGAAATAAATTAAAATAAAAGAATTAAATTTAAAAAAAACCACAAGTTACTGTTATTCTTCTGCCCCTTCACCCCACCACCACAATTAAAATTCTTTCTTTAATAATCATTTTTACTCAATTTTCTGGTTGACCTTTTTAATGTTGTTGGGGGGTTGGAATTGGAGGGGTGGAAAAGAATATGTGGAGGAGAAAAAAGTCATTGAATTTTCAAAATGTGACCCACTGAGTCTTGACTCGGACCCAATATGGTCAGACTTGTACTATTTTCCTGAGCTCATCACTTCTGGTTGAAATGTAAACAAATCTGTCGAGTTTGTCATTTTGTGCACCTCATGCTGATGTAAAAACTACTTATTATTTCTTTTTTTTTTCTTCATGATTAAAAGGAAAGGAAAAGATAATATGATGACCAGTGGCTCGCAAGCTCAAGCTAGAGGCTCGACTCGACAAGAATTTATGATCGAGCTTTTGGCTTGCAATTTGAGCAGGATTCGACTTTACTTCTCAATGTTTTCGGGCTCGAGCGGGGCGTTTTTTAATCTAAAGTATTCTTAGAAAATTAAATAACTAATTAATAAAACATAATGGAGTAGCAACAATTTTTTTTAAAAAAAGATTCATGAATAAATATCAGATTTTGTAGACAGGAGACGAGTTAGTAGGTGAAATTTTGAATTTGCAGGAATACCTCAAATTTATTGGTCAATCTCGAGTTTATGCAATAGTCGAGTATGCTAAGTAAGTATTGAGTTTGTTATGTAACAGTCGAGTAAGCTGAGAAAATATCTAATTTGCTAGATAAATCTCAAGTTTGCTCGACCCCTTAACTTCAAATGTAAATAATTTTGATCCACAACTTTGAATTGTACTTCGTTTTTTGGGTAATGCTATATTATTTACTATTTGAAGATATATATATGTGTGTTACTATTCATAAAACAATTATTAGGATGAATAATGCTATTTATCATTATGACGACAGATTGTTAATAATGTGGCATGCTATGCGGAAGAATTGGACAATTCAATTTTTACGAGAGAGAGAGAGAGGATAATAAGTTGTCACATAATCGATATTTCATTAACATAATGATAAATAACATTACTCAGGCTTTTGCTCGTAAACCCTATTTGGAAATATAATGACAATTAAGCAAATAATTAATCAACTTCAACAGAATTATTTGTTCATCCACCAAACAAAAATCTAGCCATGCTACTAATGTTGGGTTATTTGTAAACATATTAATAAATCAAGACCAACAATTAAGGGGTTTTAAAGGGTGACCCCAAAGAAATGAGTAGAGACAGCCTAAGAATTTGATTCACACCTATATGATCACAATAATTATTAATTATTGGACCTACGTGTGGGATTAAACCTAGTATGCAACAAATTAAGCAGAATGATTTCTTGCATAATGACAAATCTAAATTATGACCATTTTCTCTTCTTTTTATTTTAGAAAAAATAATTTATTTTCTATCTATGAGTACTTAGGTCCGTTTGATTGTAAAGGTGGAAAATGAGTGGAAAGAAAATGTTTTACTGAGAATTGAATTGCATAGAATTTGTTTTACTGAGAATTACAATTAATTGTGTTTGACTGATATAATTTTCCGCCTGGAAAATATGAAAATTGTCCATTAAAGTGATAATTTTTTCTACCATTAGCTTTAGAATTTGTTCCTATTGCCAAAAATAAAAAAATTTACCGTACCGAATATCATTCGTTTGACTTTATTTTTCATGGAAACAGTCAATAAAAGTAATAAATTTTTTTACCATTGTGTCTAGAATTTTTTTCAATTCCCAAAAAAAAAAAAAAAAAAGCCTGGAAAATGAATTTCCAACAAAACCAAAGGAAAGTATTTTCATTGAAATGTGAGAAAAGATGGCGCGTGAAGGAAAAGAGAGAATGAATTTCAAGACAAATTTTGTTCGTCGAACAGAGGAAAAGCGAGCAGATGGAAAATGGAAACAGGAATTCTTTGCCTATGGCATTATTTTACATTCTATCCATTTCATTATGCTTACTTTTGTGTCACATAAATACGCAGAGTCATACATAAACGCAACTATTTGATTCTGAGACAAGTTTGGCGTATAATATTGAATTAGAATTTCGGTTGTTACATTTTCTTATACTCAACCGCACCTCCTCATGTATTGGAATAAAAATTAATCCATATAAAGATTTAGCATGCCCTAAAAAGTTTATATTCAGTTCAATTCTATATTTCAACCTATTTTGAAAAATAATTCCAAGTTTATATTGTGTAGATTACATGCTAAGCCCTCTCTGCGTGAGGAGAAATACTTTTATATTCACACGTGATAGAATTATTCATTCAAATCATGATATATTGAAACTCGAAACACTTAAATCACAACATCTTGGACGCCGCGTAGGTCACCTGCCCCATCCGTTTCTCTGTTTTACTTACTCATTTAAGGTAACGTAATTTGAATAATTCTAAGTCTGAATTTTCACGATTTAAGGGGATAGACATGACAGCATGTATATAAAAATCGTACCACAAATGACTTCTTGAGTGTAACATAAAGGTATCGGGTGTAATACCTGTTGGAAAATTTCAACATATGGGGCCACACATGTAATATATTAAAATGTGTGGTACTATTATTTAAAGATTAGTCAATAAAGTGATCCACTAAAACTAATTTTGGACTAATGGGCATTAAATGTCATGAAATTAAAGTGTAGAGATCAGAACGGTTATTTAAATTGATGAGGGGCCAATTTATAAAAATTGAAAGAAAATAACTTCATATTTAGTTATTATTTATCATGGGGTCATGATCCTCAAATTGAACGTGGTTTTCATTTCTCTGCACCCCCATCAACAGAGAGAAAATTCAAGAGAAAATTACGTACAGTTAAACCTCGATAAAGTAATGTTCGATAAAGTAATAACTTAGATTATATAATAATTTCTTTCGATTCCAACTTGGGCCAATTGTCTAAAGTAATAACCTCGCTAAATGCATTAAGTAATAAAAAAAAAAATTGAATCCTTAAGGGCCCAATAAAAATATAAAGTAATAATTACTGAATTTCATCAAGAAAAAAAAAATATATAGACTAAAATCTTTCAATCAATCAACCACACCCGTACAATAATAATTCCTTTTGAAAATATGCATCTATAGTTGATTGTTTTTTCTTCCCACCTAAAACAAAATGAACTCTATCCTTAACTTTTTGTAGAGCATACACAATTTTCGGAATATTTTACTCGTGTTGTAGCAAGTAGTTGTTTAAGGTGACTATTGCTTGAAATGCCTCTTTTGACGACACATTTGGGACAACGCTACTATCATCTGGTTCAAGATCATTCTCATCATCATTATTGTTCATTACCGATTGAATAATTTTTTCGTCTGTAGGTGATTCCATAATTGCATCATTCTCGCTAGGATAGTTCAAAAGATGTTCAACATTCATCACATTTCTATAACGTAAATTAGAGATGACATCATTTAATCATTGGTTACCTTCATCTAATTCATCAACTTCTGGTTCGGGAACATTGTTTTCTTCTGACCGAATCTTGCAATGCTGAAAACAATTTGCAATTGTTGTTGTCTTCACATCAAAATTCCAAGCCATGTTAGCAAAATTAATAGCATTCAAAATATTAATTTTTTCAGGATTTGGTGCTTCAACCTCAAGGCCTTGTAAGATGTTAGAATAAAAACGACGACGATAATGAGTTTTGAATGCTCGAATAATCCCAGCATCACATGGTTGAATCTTAGACGTTGTGTTAGGAGGTAAGAAAAAAACTCTACATTTCTCAAACCTTCAACTACCTTTGGATGAGCTGAACAATTGTCTAATATTAAGAGAACCTTCCTGCCATTTATTCTCTTATCAAACCAACCAACAAATTCTTGAAAAAGCAAGCCAGTCATCCAAGCTTTCTTATTGGATCGATACTTGCAATTAAGATTGTTCATGTTCACATTTTTAAAACATCTAGGATTTGCATACTTACCAATAACCCAAAGTGGTACTTTGTCAGATCCATTACCATTGTAACAAACAACAACAGTAATTCTCTCATTATCTTTTTGTGTGTCATTCGAGCTGTTTGGTAGCAAGTGAATGATCAGCTTCCAATTGGTAAAATAATCTAGTTTCATCCATATTGTAAATATCCTTCAACTGAAACTGATCTAGTTTTAATCGTATTCCAGGTAAAGTATTTTCAATGTTCTCCATGATAACTGAACCACTTTCACCAAAATGTCGATAAGATTTGATTACATATCTTGCCTTGAAACGTTCTAACCATCTCCTAGAAAAGTTGAATTTTGGATTAGTTTCACCATACATTTTTTGCAAAAGCTCTTTTGCTTTTTTTGGATAATTTTTCCAGACATATTCACTTTATCTTACCTTTAAAGAAACCACTCATACAAAACTTTTTCTAAATCAGGGTATTTTGCCGATCTGTGCCTTTTAACATCTCTATTTTTCATCTCATTTGACAAATATTCTGACGCCCTTTTGAGAGTTCGATATTGTTGATTGACTAATAGTCAAATCAAACTTTTGTTGTACACATGCTTGCATATCTTTTTGGCTAATAGTTAGATTCTCTTTCTTATGCTCACATATTGCACTCCTCATCTTATCGGTTAAAGTTGATTTTTTTACTCCTTTTAAATGATGAAAAGACATTGTAGGGGAAACAAAATATTGTATGTGATTGGAATATGTCTTCCAAACATCTAGCTTTTATAGGTAAAGACTAAACTTTTTCATTTGCTATGTACGTGAATTTAGTTTTTAGAGACATTAAGTTTCACTAAAACTTTTGAGCTTTCCTAGATTAAAATAATACTTTGATTAGTGTCTTTTGATTTTTCTTACCACATACAATATACATATTTTATATTGAAAAACTCTCTCTAAAATAATAAATATTTATTTATTGATAAATGAATAATTTATTCATTTATCGATAAATAAATAATCTCGCTAAATGAATATTTTTTTCTGATCCCGAGAATATTACTTTATCGAGGTTTAACTGTATCAGTTTGGAATATCATAACTCATTCATTCAATCAGACATATATGGATCAAGACACACTTCCACTTTTGACTTTCTCATTGATTTCAACATGGATAATTATATGCATGTAATTAGGGTTTGATAAAGTTTTGAATTGATAATCTTTTTTTTTTTCAATTCCTACCAGTGGTATTAGAGCCACTCCATTATTGAATCTTTAAGAAATTGAGGTTTTCATAATTCTGAATTTTGGATTAGTGGATCTTATATCATGTTATTATATAGAATTTGGTATTATATTCATGATTTTCTTCCAAAATTCAAATTTTAACATTAAGGAATTCCAGTTTATGAAAAAAAATTGAAATATTTTGGAGGTAGCCACCGTCGACAGTGTTGCGATGCCGCTGCAACATTGGCAGCATCAGCCGCGAAAACGCTGCTGTTACAACAACGGAGAAAGGACCGTCGCTGAGTGCTGCGGTCCCGACCACTTTGGACCTTGGGAAGAGGAAGAAGAGAGAAATTTTTTAGGGTTTCAAGTTTTGGAATTTTGGGTGCGGGAGCTTGGGCTGCAAATTAGATAATTTTAGGCCCATACTTGCAATTTAATGTTAGAGTTAAATTTTAAGTTTCAGGCCCTAAAGTTTAAAATTCATTCAACTTGGGCCTTAAAGTTATGAATTTTAATAACTCAACTCTTGAAGTTTAAAGTTTTGGTTATTCAGCTCCCCTAAAGTTAAAATTCATTCTATTGTGTCTTTTAAAGTTTCGGATTTAATAATTCGCTCCCTAAATATTGAAAATTAATTAATTTTGGGCCATTAAAGTTCTGAATTTTGAAATTAAAGCCATTAAAGTTTCTGATTTTTCTCTATTTGGCCCCTAAAGTTTTAAATAATTAAATTTTGGTTCCCTAAAGTTTTCAATAATTAATTATTGACTACTAAAGTTTTGAATTAATTAATTTTGACCCATAAGGTTTTGAGTTATTAACCCTTAGGCCCCTAAAATCTTAAGATAAATAAAATATGCAAATTTGGTGTTTGCTTTTCAAATTTTGGTATAAAGGATTCATTTGGAAATATAATATTCGAAAGTGAATTGATTGAAACAACATGTTGCCAAAGCAACCTCTCTTGTGAAAGTTAATTAATTTAGAATATTAGAAGGAATTTGTGTGTGTGCTTGTTCATGCAGATATTAGTCGGCTCAAAGGAAGGTTAATATTTAGTCGGTTTGCACGCACACTTGTGGTGATGAATGTGTGACAATTACAAGGTTTCTATGTGCGTAATAAATCAAACCAAAGATAAGTTTATTATTTGACAGGAGTTATTGTCAATGTTTGATCACTACACCAAGAGTACCACTTACAAGTTGGCATTTCTGTCCAAAGACTAAATACCAATGTTGTGCTCAGTCTCTTGTGATGAAGTTTACCATTATTTTATTTAATTATTTGTTTAATATGAATTCCAATGTGAACATGTTAATTATGTATAAGTTTTCTATTCAGTTAATCTATCCACTTCTGCAATATATGTCAACATCAACTCTATTCCCGTGCTAAATGGAACATAAGGGAGTACATCATGGAGATGTCTCATATTGCTTTTAAACTTAAGGGACTAAAGCTCAAGTTGTTTGATTACTTGCTCTTACATTTGGTATTGATTTCGATTCCTGTACAATTCGATTAATCAAGGTCAGTTATAACAGTCAAAAGGAGAAAGTGGACTCTTACTAAACTCATTTCCATATTGTGTGCAAGAAGAAGAAACGTTAAAGCATGATAAAACTCAGATTACTCACTTGGCAAGTACTTCTAAGGACAAGTAATAAAGAATAACAAAGCTGTATCTGATTCGATTTTAAAATAAATAGCAAAAGCCTGAAAATGATAACTTTAATGTAACTTTTGTGAAAATTTGAGATATATAAAGAGAGATTGTACTAAATACCACGATTGACGTATAAAGAATAGTACACTTCTCACTTCTGTTTGTTTTGAGGTAAATTTAGTGTCAATACTTAGACACACTTGGTGAATAAATTTCGGTACCACTACTCAAATAAGTGTGTCTATGCGGGGTTATCTGAGCTGCCAAAACTAATTGATGATAAAAGATTCATCTATGTGTGGCGATGACAATCAGTTAAAGTTGATGCTATATGGACTTTACGTTATCATTAAAGACTCATTATTATTTGGATTTGAAAGAGACATTTGTGGTACCGTCTTTTAGACATAATTTGGTTTCTATTTCTACATTGGACAAATTTTGTTACTCTTGTGCAATTTGAAATAGTCAGTTTAATTTTTTCTGAATTCAAATATTGTGGGTACTCGTTCTTTATCCGGTTATAATAACTTATATCTGCTTAATATGGTTGCCTCTTATAAAGATATCGTGTGTGTGAATCCATGTGGTATTAAATATAAATTAACCAATGATAATTCTACTTTGTTATGGTACAAGCGATTAGGTCACTTCTCTCAAAAGAGAATAAAAAAATTGTGTCAGAAGGAATTATTTATTCGCTTAATTTTTCGTGACTTAAGTGTTAATGTTAATTACATTAAGGGAAAACAAACAAACATAAGAAGATTAGGTGTCAATAGGACTTCGGACGTCTTAGAACTAATTCATATAGATATATGTCAACCATGCCCTTCGACTTATTGGAATGATCAACAGTCATTTATTACGTTCATAAACGATTATTCTCACTATGAGTACCTATATCTAATCTATGAGAAATTCTAAACACTGGACATGTTCAAGGCATACAAGACCGAGGTTGAAACCCAACTCAGTAAAAGAATTCAATAAGTCAGATCTTATCGTAGTAGTGAATACTATGACATATATGACGGATCAGGAAAACAACTTCCGAACATTTTGCCAAATTCCTAGAGGAATGTAGAATCATTCCACAATACATCGAACCTTTCTTGGTAGAATCACTAAAGACTACAACTTAAATTCTCAACATAGTTCCAAGTAAAGCAATTGTTAAGGGTTACAAATTTTTTTTAAAGATCACACTATTAGGTCAATTTTCGAAATGGAAAATGTCTGATTCTTTGAGAATGTAGAGTTTGTGGGGGGAGATAATGTTATAAGGTTAATGATTTTGTCTTGAATGAAATATATATATATATATATATATATATATATATATATATATATATATATTCCTTCTGTTGCGGTTGACAATGATCAGGTTTAGAGACAAATTCTTGCTCCAAATCTTGTTCGAGAAGCAATTTTGGATCAAGACTACATTACAAAATTTCATATACACAATCAAGAGATTGTTCTAAGAAAACAAACTCAACAATCTCAATAACAAATGTCATTAGGTAAAGCCACTATAAAAGGGAGACAGACAGTTCAAATGACTTTATAGTCTTTCTCCAAGAAATAAGGATGTCAGAATTGATAAAAAAAAGAACTGATCAATCAACTTTCATCAAGCCATGCAAATGAATAATTTTAAATAGTAGATTGATGTCATTCATAAAGAGATAAAGTTCATAAGTAACAATGACATTTAAGAACTTATCATATTGCCTGAAGGTGCGAAATCCATTGGTTGTAATTGGATATTTAAAACCAAGAGGGGTTTGAAGGGTAATGTGGAAAAATATAAGACTCGTCTGGTTGCAAATGGTTTTACTCAAAAGGAATGCATCGATTACAAAAGACTTTTTCTCCTGTTTTAAGGAAAGACTCTTTCATGATTACAATAATGGCACCTGTGACATATTTTAACATTGAGCTACATCATATGGATGTTAAGACGATATATATGGTGCAACCAAAAAACTTTGTGTCAGGAAACTCAAAGAAAATAGTTTGCAAATTAAAAAAATTCATCTATGGGCTTAAGCTAGTTTCTCGCAATGGTATCACAAATTTTATCAAATAATTATCTCATTTGATTTTGAAATGAATTCAGTTGACGATCGTGTATATCACAAATTCAGTGAGAGTAAGTATATTTTCTGGTATTGTATGTCGATGACATACTGCTTGTTTGTAATGATATAACTAATTGCGAGAAACCAAAAGATTTTTGTCATGAAATTCTGAAATAAATTTTTTTGGTGATACCTCTTTTGTAATAATGATATAGATAGACAAGAATCGTTATAGATGTATTTATCACAAAAGAGTTGTATCGATAAGGTTCTTAAAAGATTTGAGATGCATATATGTAATTCAAGTGATACATACTATTGCTAATGGAGACAAGTTTAGTCTCAATTAATGTCCCAACGACAAATTTAAAGAAAATGAAATATATGAAATTCACTATGCTTTAGTAATTAAGAATTTAATGCATACTCAGATTTATACACATCTGGATATAGCATTCATTATTGGAATGCTAGACATATTTAACTAACTTTGGTATGAAAATTTGGAAAGCAGTAAGGTTATTTAGTATCTATAGAGAATTAAGGATTACATGATCACATTTATGAAAATCAAACCAATGAAAATATTATTGGATATTCTGATTATGACCATGGAATATGACTGCAGAATATGGTCACAAGGCTGCATATTTTGGATAGAATTGAAAGACCACTTAAGTTATTCTGTGACAATGGCAGTCTTGTATTCCAATGGGAACATAACGATGTCAAATGACATTAAGTTCATAATTGTCAAAGAAAGAATTCAAAGTGATTAGATTTCTATAAAACATATTAAGACAAACTCCATAATCATAGATCCATTTACTAAATGGCTACCACCCAATGTCTTTCATAATCATAATATTTACATAGGTGTTGCATCTTTTGATGATATGCCATCTAGTGGGAGCTTGTATTTGGATGTTGTCTATTTTAGACACATATTTTTTGTCCATGGATATTCGATTTATTTTAGAAATAAAGTATTTAGTTCCACTAGATTAAAGTTTATGATTGATCTCATTAAAGAATAATGTTGGACCAGTTGGAAATAGACATGTTTGGATCACATAACATTTAATTTCTATGCTACACTCCCATAATTGATATATGTCATTTGGTTGTATGGGCGTACGTGACCATTGATGGATTTAATCACGCTAAATGTGACAAAAATCGCTTTGATCCTGCATCAATATGACTGATGGACGAGATTGGTTGGAAAAATTCATAATAATAATAACAAAATTTTGAGCTCATAAGGTTGTGCACATTTGTAAGATTACATGTATGGTCCAGTAGGAGATTGTTGGAAAACTTCAACATATGGGGCCACACATGTAATAAATTAAAATGTGTGGTGCTATTGTTTAAAGATTACTCAATAAAGTGATCCATTAAATTTAATTTTGGACTGATGGGCATTAATTGTCATGGAATTAAAGTGTAGAGATCAGAACGGTTATTTAAATTGATGATGGGCAAATTTATAAAAAAATCAAAAGATAATAACAGCATATTTAGTTATTATTTATCATGGGGTTATGGTCCACAAATTGAACGTGGTTTTCATTTCTATGCATCCCCCTCGACAAAGAGAAAATTCAAGAGAAGACTACGTATCAGTTTGGAAGATCATAACTCATTCAATCAATCAATCAGACATTTATGGATCAATGTACGCTTCCGCTTTTGACGTTCTCATTGATTTCAACATGGAGAATTATATTATAGACATGTAATTAGGATTTGATAAATTTTGAATTGATAATCCTTTGTTTTTTTCAATTCCTACACTACCAACCCACCTACGCACACCCTAGGCAGATATTATAAAAAGTTGAGGATTTGAGGTGGGAAAGTTGTGAAGGTGGACTTGAAAACATGATAAGGAAACAAAATGAAAATGATGTTAGTGATGTGAAATTATTGAGCTTAGGAAATGTTTTTAAGTTTGTCATGGCTTACTCACTTTTGGGCTGACCTTAGGCTCATCTTTAAACACTGTATCCGCACGCTCGTTTGCCGCGTGGACCCCATTCGTTGACTCTTTTTATTTTTCAAAACCATTAAAAATAATTAAATAAAGTCAAAATAATGATCACCACCATCACCATCCGCCATCACTGCCGCCTGTCGCCGCCGCCACCACCTCATCCTCCCCTCTCCACTCACCTCCTACTTTTAATTTGGCAGTATTTGATTTTTAGATCATAGCTTTCTGAATTTAATCTGATGGCATTAGTCATTGATACTGACTCTCCCACTGTATGAGAAATAAAAACTTTCTTCTCAATAAAGTAAAAAAAAAAAAATCTTTATTCGCTTTGATTTCCATTATTTTTTAAAGGACATAATTTAAGTCCCGACTTGATTTTGCTAAAATTGAATTTTTAATAGATTTTTATAGTTCACGAAATGTAGTTGAAAAGTCGTGGATTCTATTAAATGTTTGATTAAAAATAAATTTCAGAGAAAAATAAATTTTAAAAAATGAGGGTCAAACATCAACTAAATTGCAAAGATAGTCGATATTTTATATCGAGAAATGCATACTATCATTTACTCAATTATTAACCATCGTCACGAACTTGGGCAAATGGCCGAAAATGGAGGAAGAAGTTTTTTTCTATTTATAAATGAAAGACATTATAAATGCAATAAATTAATAATTTCTATTCTTTTAATAAATTTTCCGGTGTCAACTTGAACTAATAGGATACAATAATTCTCTATAATTTAATAACTTTTATTATATTCTTTTTTATAGTCAGTACTCTGAATTTTATTTAGCTATGTGGCTAGTAAATCCACATCATCCTAATTTAATATATGCTTGAACTCTGAATCTACCTTTACACAAAAAACTTGTTGAACGTATTGGCCACAACATAATTAAGATAATAAACCCTTAAACTTGTAGGTCAAGATTCAGTCCAATTACATGAATATTATTGCTGACTTTATTTTTGGGTATTTCCTGGATTTTTGCCAAAATAATTGTTTTGAATACACAATTTTTTGTGGGCATGAGGTGGAAAATTTTGTCTTGTAGCATCAATGGTATATTGACTAGACAATGTCCAAGAAAGATTATTTGTCCAAGTATTCCATCTATTTATATAATCATTGTTTGGACCCCATTTTAGAGAATTTATAAATTTTGGAATATTGATTGATGAAATAATGTATAGTTGAAAAATAATGAAAAAATTTAGATTTTTGTGTAATATTATTTTATTCGGAGAATTTGTGGTTGAATGTGTGTTTGAGCTACATTTTTTTGAAAGAATGTATTTTGGAATAGTAGATTGATGGAGAATGCGTGGTTGAAAAAGAAGGAAAAATTATTAATGTGATGAAAAATATTATTTTATTGAAAAATGTGTAGTTAAAAATGAGTAAAAACATGAAAATAAAAATTTAATGTGTACATGGGCTAAAATTAAGAATTGGATTTTTTTTGTTTTTTTTAAAATCTTAATGGGACCAAACAAGGGCTAAAGGATTAATTTTTCAAATGATATTTCCTTTCAATTGTCTAATCACTCTTAAAAATGTCAACCATGAATTCTGGTCATTAATTTATTAGGTTTGATGGTATAAATACTCAGATGCATCAAATCAATTTTAATTTCATTTTGTTGAAAAAAAAAAAAAAAATACCATATCAAAACCAAATTAAGAAGAGAGGCAACCTTGCAAAGAAAAAGCATCTGAATCAAGAAAAGAGAGAACCCTACTTTTAGTACTGAAAAAGGAGAGTTCAATTTTTAGACACAGCCATGGCAGATGAATTTCAGCTAGGAAGTGGAGGAAACTGGTGGGATACATCAAGAAACAGATTTGAAACTGGATCATCAGCACAAAAATCTTCGATTTCTACAACGTTAAATAGCTTAGCAAGCTTTGGATGGACGATGGAAATGGTGGATGACAAAGCAAGGTCTTCAGTGGATACCGGGACAGTTTCCGGTAGCTCTATGGTATTCCAAGATTCGCAAAAGTTGCAAGGGCAAGATCAATCTTCCGGTGGCGCCTTGTTAGCCGACCCAAACTTGCACATGATGGCTTTAGGCCTTTCTTCTCAAGCCATGGATTGGAACCAGTCCCTAATGTAGGTCTAATTGATTAATTTCAGTTTGATTTTTACTTTTCAAGTACATTTTTTGTTGCATGAATGATTTTTTATTTTTTTAATTTTTTGGCTAGTCGTGGAGGAGAAAAATCTGAGAGCAGTTTTCGTTCTATGCTTCAAGAAGATTTGAGCAATTCAAATAGCAATTTTCATCAAGAAACTGGTTCAGCATTTTCTCAAGATCAATGGAGGGAGAAATTATATTCTAATACTTCTGAGGATTCTAATGTGAATGAATACAAGCAAATCAACCGGATTTTTTCTTTAGATGGCTCCGGTGAAACTGAAAGCAGTACAATTACATCTCAGCAGGGTTTAGCCACCAGTTTTCCGGTGGATTCCGCAGCCTATGGCCTTCTGTTATCTGAAAATCAGCCACAGCATTCGGCATACGAAAAAAGGCCCATGAATTTTCCGTATCCAATGAACTACGGTTCGAACACCGGTGAATTGACACCTTCTTTGAACAAATTTCCTCAGACATTCTTAAGAACAACAGTGCCTCAAAAACAGCCTCCTGGTAATATATATTTCACCAATAAAACTCCCTTCTGGAACGCAACCGATGAAGTTCGACATAGCTTCTTTTCTTCCGTGCCAACGCCAATTCCTACACCGGCCTTAGATGAAAAACCAAAGGTAATAAAATGTTATTAAGTTTTCCAGTAAAAATTTAACTAGGGTTTTCTCGTTCTGGTTTAAGATAGTAAAATTCGTGTTCATTTTTTGCAAAAGAATATTTCAGAAATTCGGGATTTGGGTACAACAGCAATGAAAACAAGCACTCAAGTATCAAATAAAAGACCAAAGATTGAAACGCCATCACCTTTGCCAGCTTTTAAGGTATGCACGACAAATTAATTTAAACTTTTACTTTGAGAAAAAAGTTGAAGTTTTGATTATTTCCGGCTTTTTCTTAATTCATATAACACGACGATATCTTTGTTCTTGATTAGGTGAGAAAAGAGAAGATGGGAGACAGAATCACTGCTCTTCAACAATTAGTTTCACCTTTTGGAAAGGTATATGTTAACAATTTCCAAAAATTTCTTCACTTTATCTCGAATTATTAAACAAAACTTCTTGTATGGCTAAATATCGAATCCGATTTTTCAGACTGATACGGCTTCCGTGCTTTCTGAAGCTATTGAATACATAACATATCTACATGAACAAATCCGCGTAAGTCTTATGGAACATCATTTACAAATTATAGAATTTTTCGTGATAGATTTTGCTCATAAAATCAAGGTTTTGTGCCAATTAATATTTTCTTCTGTATAACGTCAGGTCTTAAGTACTCCATACATGAAAAGTGAAGCTCCAATACAACCCCAGCAGGTACAGAAATAGTCTTGCATCACATTAATGTCATAATGATTAAGATTTGAAATTTAATAAAACTATAATTCTTAATCTTCAACCATGTAATCTAGTTAGTTTTTAAAAATCTCATATTATCTTCCTCATATTTTCAGAATTCTGATAAATCCAAGGTTCCTGAACAAGGACCGCGACAAAATCTTAGAAGTCGAGGGCTATGTTTAGTACCGGTTTCAACATCAGTCCTTTTTTGGCCACCGACGTTCGGAGGAACTTCCAGATAAGGCAACATTAATAGTCATTTAATGCAACTGGCTTATTTGAAACCCTAGCTAGCAAAGAATAGGAATATTGATAAGATAGGAGAAGTGTGGACCTCCTGACTTTGTACCAAAGAAAGAAGGATAAAGGGAAAAAAAAGTAGGATATGCCCAGTTAAAAGATAGAACAGTGTTGGCCCATCTACAGGCAAAATGATGCAGCTTTGGTTACATTTAGGGTTCTTTGTATGCAAATATACTTGTAATAATTGATGAATTATGATTAATGTTTGGTTAGTTAGGATTAGAATAGAAAACATTAATTTGTTGTTTGTAACTAAATTTGATTACCAGTAAGGGAAAAGGATAAAGGAGCTTTTGTAGCAGGCATGTATCTGTTGTCACACACTCATACTGCATAAAGCTGGCAATTAACTTTAGTCTAAATGAAAATGAAAGGAATAATTGAATTCCAGAACAAAGAATTTGTGAGAGGATCCTATCATTTGATTGAAAATCTCACTTTTGAATTGTTTTTGTTTGGAATATATTAGTGGACGTCAGAAGATGTCCCTTTGCCCCCCCACCCTCCGCCCTGTTAAATTATGGAACCTAATTCTTCTTGTTGTGTGGAATTAGCACGCAAATCGAGGAGGTTAGAGAAGATAAAGTGTTCAAGATTTTTTGTTTTTTTTTATGTTGCATTGTAGAGTTACTGTAGCGATAGAAGATAATGTAGTCTCACATTAAGGGCGAACTTCTATAAATCTTGCGATTTTTATACATATGTTTTTATCTATAGAATTAAAATTTATAATTCTCAACACATCTTACCCTACCATCAAGAGTGGCACATGTTCTTTCATCTATCTTGCGTAAAAGTCCTGATGCTGTTGCCGTCCATCACCTCTATTCCTACCCAACCTCCACAATCCCGTTCCATGTTGTTATACAAATTACAAACTGTAAATTACAGATCGAAGATAAATCTCAAACCCTAATATGTGAACTGTCACCCATAACCACTGAACATCATGATTTCATCGACCGAAGACTCAGAATACAACTACCATAAGATCAACACACTTGAAGCCCAAATCTAAACCAAAACTCTCACAAACGCAGGCCAAACGAGTAGCAACTTCTATGAACCAGAAGAACTACAAGTTACCCAAACCTCAGCACATTTCTTTAAAGAGATTCACAAAGAATAACACTCTAAGAAATGAACTCAAAGATTCCTCACAGAGAAGAAGATGAAAGAAATGCAGAGAGAGAAGAACACTCTAGAACTCTCAAGCCAAAGAGAAAATACGAATCAATCAGTAAAACCTATCGTATACCCATCTAATATTTGTGCATTAAGATTGGCAACATTGTATCCAACGGCCAGAGTTGCTTACTTATAAGGCTGGACTGATTATTGGGTTTGACAAACTATTGGGCTTCCATTCAGTTAATAAGTAATTAGTAATTGGGTCGAAGGCCATCATCATCGCCTAATGTGGGCTGGACCATGACATCACAACCTCACACATGCGACACCCTCTTTTATATGGTTATGTGTATTTTACATATATATTTTAGGGAAAAATTCATAAATCCTACTTTAAATTTACCCTATTTCAAAAATAACAAAATATCTTTCACATTTTAAAAATCAGATTTTTGACCTATATATATATATATAAAATCCACCCAACTCCACCACCCCACCGTTCCGACTGCCGTCCGACGACTACTCCGATTTCGGTCACCATTTCGGCGACTGCTCCGATTCTAGTGAATATTCCGATGACCGTTCCAACGTCAATTTATTCCGACGACTGCTCCGATTCCGGCAATTGTTTCGATTCCGACGAATATTCCGACAACAACTCAGGTCACAGCCCAGGTCACAAGTCACAACGCATGATTTTTTGTTTATAATGATTGATAACATGATAAAGCTCATGTCTCACATTTTTATTAATAGTCACGGGTTATTTTCAAACGGTCACAACACATGTCACAATTTATTTTTCGGTCACAAATCAAGAATTTTATAGGTCATAAATTAATTTCTCGATCACAACTTAATTAATTGTGAGTCAGAGTTCGAATTTTAAGGTCACGGATCATTGAGTTTTAAGGGTCACAGGTAAATAATTGGTCACAATTTATTTTTTGGTCACAAATCAAGAATTTTATAGGTCATAGATTAATTTCTTGGTCACAACTTAATCAATTGTGAGTCACTGTTTGAATTTTAAGTTCACAGATCATCGAATTTTAAGGGTCACAGTTAAATAATTGGTCACAGATGTCCAAATAGTTGGTCACGGGTCAACTAATGGGTCACATACCACCACTCCCTCCAATGTTTCCACCGCCACTTGCGACCACCCTCACACGACTATGCCGCCACCACCTCCACCGCCACCAAAACCCATCACCACCCCCCACAACCACCAAACCCACAGCATCTCGCCGCCATAGCCAATACTGCATCCACCACCAACAAAACACCAAACACTAAAAACCACCACCGAAGTCGTCGCCACCTCCATAGTCAAACCGCCACCAACACCACAAAAACCATCACAACAACCACCAACCACCTAAACCCTCCCCCAACAACACCAAAACTACCGCCAAATTCAATAAACCCCACCCCAACCGCCAGTCCACCACCACAAAACCACCACCCCCGCCAACATGACCGCCACAAACAAAAACACTGCACAACCACAGTGACAGTAGCGACCACCTCCCCCATCACCATTACCACCAGAGAATTTATTTTAGATGAAATCGATTTTGGTCCAATCATAGCATCACCGATCACTGCAATTTTGAAATAATCAGAAAACGTAAAAAACTAAAATTAAATAATCAGAGAACATAAAATTACATGGAAGGAGATCTCCATGTAAACTATTCGGGCGGATACAAAGGCGGACTGCGGCGCTGATCATCTACGGGTGAGACCATTTGATTGTTGGCCGAACGTAGCCACGGCTGGAGCGCGTAGCTCCGATGGGTCACCGCACCACCATCGTCGATATGAGTGCAGCAGATCTGAGCGCTACTCCAACTACCACCGCCGATCTGAGTGTAGCAGCGACAATCGTTATCTGAGCGCCACTCCAACGACCACTACCGTCGATCTGCGCAGAGACGTGTGCAGCTACGATCTTCGACGAGCCTGAGAGTGTCGGCGGCGAATGGAGAGAGAGAGAGAGAGAATTAATTAGGGTTTGGAGTATATATATTTAGTTAAAATATTTATTTTATAAATTAATTTTTATAATATTATTATTAATATTTAATTAAATATAAAAAATATGTATCTATATATAAAATATCTGATTTTTGAAACTTAAAACTTAAAATCTGATTTTAGAATTTGGATCTCCAAAAGTAGGGAATTGTGTAATTTCCACTATATTCTATCTTAAGAAATGGAATAGGACATATATATCATGAGAGGTAGCTATCAACATTGCCTTTGTGCTTTCCATCAAATTGCCACATTGAAGTGCTTCCATTGGTAGTTAAAGGGAATTTGCCTGATATCATCTCTTTTTGGCTTGATTTTTTTAAACAAGAGAAGATAATCAATTTCTTTTGCATCTCCATTTGGTCAATTTTGAAAGAGTTATATGGTCCTCATTGAAAACTTCTGCAATAATTCTTGAGAGATTTATATGAAATATGCTTATTAAATTTACTAATAGCAAACTTGAAGATGATTCCTTTCCCATGAAAATATCGAGTCTTGTTATCAACAAATTTGAGTTTATTCGTTTCATGATTTTGGTTGGGCGTTTAACCGTGGAGACATTTAACTGGTTCGAGGTTTATTCGCAAATTTTAAGATAATTCCTTCCCGTGGAAATATCGACTCTTGTTATCAACAAGCTTTAAGGTTTTGTGTGATTGCTTTTATTCTATCATTCTTGATACAATAAGCTATCAAGATGTATGTGTAGCATGATTGTATATGTTTTGAATAACCACGATTAGCCACAAAAGCTTTAAGTGCTAGTTTGATAGAATTTTCGTTTTTGTTACTTGTAATTGTTTATCTTGAAATTTGGGAAATTTTATATTGCACCACACGTTTAGAGCCTATTTGGAAAAACTTTTAAAAAGTCAAAAACTGTTTTAAAGATTAAAAGGCTGTTTTTGAACGTGTTTAAATAATTTTTTAAAAATATTTTGTCTAATTAGAAGGACTTTTAAAAGAAGTTAACATAGGATAATTTTCTCAAAAAACTATTTCTACAATATATGCAAAAATGAAATTTCTGCAAACGACCCTTAATCTAAATCTAAGATTGACTCGAAGGTTTGAAAAGAAAATTCTAAGTTGGTCAGAACTTTTATAAAGCAAAGTTAAGGATTAAAAAACTGTTCTTAAACTATGAAATATATTCCTAACATGTAAGCATTGACGTCAGCTAAGCAAAATTGAGGTAATCAACCCACTGATGACAAAAGTTATGATTCAACACACATTAATTGTGCCTATTTGGCCACTCAAATGACAATCAATCAGAAACTAAGGTGCGTTTGATTGTAAGGTGGAAAATATGTGGAAAGAAAATATTTTTACAAGGAAAAGATTTTTTTAAAAATTGTTTTACTGAGAATTGTAATTAATTGTGTTTGATTGATATAATTTTCTATGGAAAATGTTGAAAGTTTGGAGTCCGTTTGACTTCTTTTTTTATGAAAATTATCCATTAAAGTGATAATATTTTCTACTATTAGGTTTAGAATTTATTTCAATTGCCAAAAATAAAAAAATAAAAAAATTGAAAAAAATATCATTCGTTTGGCTTTGTTTTGCATGGAAATTGTCAATAAAAGTGAAAATCTTTTTTACCATTGTGTCTAGAATTTCTTCCAATTGCCAAAAAAAAAAAAAAAATGGAAAATATTTTCTCACCAAAACATCAAGAATTTATTTTCCTCAAAAAGTTGGAAAATATTTTCCTTGGAAAATTTCGCCAATCAAACAATACAAAAGTTGGAAAATGGAAAATTCCATGGAAAATTATGCCTATCAAACGGAGCCTAAGGGTTCGTTTGATTGCAATATGGAAATTGAGTGGAAAGAAAACGAATTTCAGAGAAAATAATTACCTAGAACGTATTTTCCGAGAAATGTCACTTAGGGAAAACCATTAAAAAAAAAAAAAAAAACTCATCATTGTATTTCTTTGTGCATAATTACATAATGGTAGCAAGTAGTAGAAAGCAACTGAAAACGAGTAGCTTTTGAATGTATATAGTGCAATGGTTTGGAAGTTGAAACAAACATTACCAGTGATGAATTCTCCAATTTTTTAATACAACAAAAGTATAATACAAATTCTTTAATTAACGAGGCAAACACACAGACAATGCTAAATCCATCAATCCAAAGCATACCGATTTCACATACATCAGCTGGGCTGCAAAATCTATCAAAAAAAGAACCATTTTCTAAAAATACCTCCATCTCTTGGGAGACTCTACCAAAAACTATCAATCCAATATTTACAAAACACCACACCCTAATTTGTACGTGTGTGCGTTACAAAAAAAGCATTCAAAAGACCACGTGCATGGATTAAGTTTTACAAATACATACAACTTCATACATACTCATACTGTAAAATTCGCGCAATCTACAGTAGTGGAGATGGATCACGAACAAGCTTGTCAAAAACCAAAGCACGCATGTATTTCTCGCTCGTCAGGTTCATAAATACCTTAGCCAAACCATCGTCGGATCGAAAGGCTTTCATGACTTCATTCATGTCTAGGTTCATTGTGTCCAACTTCTCTAGAATTAATTGTCAGTTCACATGATTCTGTGTATCTAGCGTAGCTTGTATTTCCATAGCTTGAGCAATTTTTGTAGATGACTCGGCAATCCTCAACAGGGCGATAGTATTCTCATCAACCGATTGTTTACGTCGACGCTTGGCTTTTTGCGTCCCCTCTTCGGCTGTACACTTATGAGCTGAAATTAGAAAGCTAAGTCATCAGATGTGAAGAACGAAATGACACAGATGTAGTCCTACTTCCACTGTCCTAAATTGTTTCTAAATCTTGTGCCAAAACTGATGCGGAAAAGACTAGCAGTAACACGTAGAACAACGAGATTTGAAATCCCATTGATGAATCAAATATAGAACCTTCACTACCAGTCAAACTAATCAAAATTTCTACAAAACATAAATCAAAATAAGAAGCGCAAGTAGTATTTATGCACTTAAAAGATAAAACAATAACATACATCAGAATCCAACCAAATTAAGAATAATTTATCATGAATATGAAAAAATTCTACGCTATTAATTTCTTCAAATCTACAACATAAAACCAGTAATATAAAAAGTTACTGCATAATTAATTGAACATGAGCAATAAATTAAATATAATGCCACATCCATACCCACCTCGAATTTTTTGAATAAGAATGACAATAAATTACAGCAATTAAAACTAAACATCACCTCAAGAACAATACATTCTCCATTAATGCCACGAATGAAGATCCAATTATGCAATTTTTTCTAGTTCTAAAGACAAGAAAATAGTGTCGTGTGAAATGGGTTTGTCTCAGATTTCTCAGAAAATGGTTGAATTTACAAATATTTAGAAGAGACATGCGGTCTCAGCCCACAGTTCGAACTAGACAATTTCAGCAAATTGGGAACCAATATTGCAGATGTTTTACAAATAAGGGATTCAATCCGTAATCGACAACGTTAATAAGTAGCAAAGTGTATGAAGCCCATGTTATGAAATTGCAGAACAAAAACAAAAAATGAAACCCAAATTAATTTCAGTAAACTACGAACCATAACCGCTTCTACGCCGGAGGAAGCGACGCAAGGTTCGCCGTGAGAGATGACTGCAAAAGATGGTCGTCGGCTGGGCTGAACTGGAAAACGACAGCAATCGATTTGGCGTGAGAGGATGAGACGAGCGGGTTCCGGCGTGAAGGGAAAGGGAAAGGAAAATGACAATGGGTTTTGTGAATTCTAACGGGAAGTGCCGGAGGTACATGATAGTCTGGTGTTCATAATGAAAACATAGTGTCCCTCTATTGGAACGTCGACACCCCCTCCATATGGTGCCCATCATGTACAATAAAAATAACCCGAATTCTAACTTGCCTGGAAAATGTATTATCGGCTGAAGGACGGGAAACGTTATTCCTTCATTTTGTGGAAAATAGGGTGCGTGAAGGGGAAAAGGAAACGTATCAAACATGTTAAAAAGTGGAAAATGAAATTCATTTTCTATTTTCTTTGAAAAATTAGGTTTATCAAACGGGGCCAGTTTATAATAAGTCTGAATTGCAGGCAAAGTATTTGACGTTTGAGTCGATCATACTTTGATCCTCAACTTTTTTTCCTTGACATTTAGCTCTTCTAAATCTCATTAGGAGCGATTTTGTCCTTTTAAACGAAGACTCTTTGAAAAAAAATTCAACTTCTATTAGGCTTAGATGTCTTCTAAGCTAGACATCCTTTAAACAAGTTTGTTCAAATCGATTGAGGTGGTGTAGATTTGTGTTCTGTGGGGGCGGGTGTGAAGAAGGCAACTCTCTTTTTCCTTTTTCCCCTTTTTAAATATTTTCCATTTTCTAGTTTTCTTCAAAATTGTCTTTTCACAAACTTAATGCCAATTTTGGAGGGAGATTATGAACAAGGACGAAAATGAAAAAGCGGATTGAAGAATTAAATGGCTGGAAAAAAAGTTGATGACCAAAGTGAAACCAATGCTAAATATTCAGGACTGCATAAGCAATTTATTCATATATTATGTTTTTGCAATCAGGCTAAAAGATGTATTAGGGGCCGGACATTGGTCGGTTCGGTTCGGTTCGATTTTGGAGAGAATTGAACCGACCCAAAATTTTCGAGTATTTAATAAATAGAACCGTCGGGTCTAAATATAATTATGAAACCGTTCGGGTTCAGTACGGTTCCGTATCATAATTAATTCTTTTAACATTTACAACAACACTACATAAATACAACTAATGACATCTTCATTCGTAACTCTTACAAATTAATGTAGCTCAGTTTAAAAACACATAAATAATAAGATGCTCAATAAAATTAATTCAATTAACACAAATATCAAAAAGTAGATACTGATATTAAAATATCGATGATCCATATCAATAATTCATTTGTTTCAAGCAGTCTGCGTCTGCATAAGGAAAACGAAATATAAATTAAAAGTTATCAAAATAAAATATTTTTAAGTATTGGTAATACTTACCAACTATTTGATTTAATCATCAATTACTTGACTTGTCATAATAAGAAACTCTACAAGCATAATTGAAAAAGCACAATTAACAAACACAAATAAATAAATAAAAAAATCAACTAAAAAGATTTAATAATAGAGCCCAAATGTTGAGCTAACAAAGTTACAAAAGATTAATTTGGCTGGATTAATTTGTTAAGTTGTTTAAAAAAATAAATAAATAAATTTAATTAATTCGATATAAAAAATAAAAAAAAAATTATTTAGATTCGGTCTTATTCGATTTGGTTCGGGTTCGATTCGGTCCGATTCAGTTCGTGACTTTTGTCTAGCCCTAAGATGTATCCTAAGTATCATAAACATAATTCAATAATGCACCAAAAGGTAACAAGTGCAAAGAGAAAAAATCCAATCATAAAATAAACTCAGCCCCCTCTTTGAAGCAGATTTTTCCCAGAAAATCGATTTTTTGGTGCAACTTCGTGTGCCCCATAAAGAATGATTTAAAGTTGACTGCAGAGAAATAACGGGACTTTTGACTTTTTGGCTTCCATCCCATTAATAATTTTCATCTCAATGACGAAATTATTCCTATCATATCAACGTTTACCTCTAAAATGGTCATTCACTCTTTCAAGTCAAGGGCGGAAATTGAAATAGCGCAACGTGTTTATAAATTGTTTTAAGTTATAAATAAGGTCGATAGTACTTTGTGGGTCACTCAAAATGTGTTTATAAGCTTGAGTATTTGTAGATAATTTACATTTCATGAATGCCGTGCTTTTTTTCGACTGCAATTTGCAAAGATATTCCTTAATGAAAATTGTTACAGTTAGCAATAAAAAATAAGTATGGGAAAAATGGAAAGTTCCAGTCCCAAGTAAATAAGAAGGAAACTAGTTGCAGGAGTAACATTTTCCTGTTTAAAATTGAAGCTTATTTTTGAAATCTCATCCCCGTTCCATTCCCAGATCTCTTCTGTAATAGGCCGGAGCATAATTTGATCTGTTCCCATCAAGTTTGATGAAATACAAGCCTACTTCATAAGTATCCAAATGTATCGAGCCGCCTAGGCCTAAGCATGGCTGAGCCCAACACGGCCTGCGGTGGACATCCCAAGCCCAGAATTTGAAGCATGCTGGGGCTCCCAAAGCCAGCCATGCCTAAAAAAAAATATGGTCATGCAGGGCTAAGGGTGGCCAAGCACAAGCCTCCAAGAATGGATCAACACGACCTGATTAACACCTCTACCAACTTGCATGATGGGTGATAGGTATAACAGGTCAGACAGTAACTCTAGATGATGAGAATGGTGAACCAGAATTTGTATCCTCAACTCCCAAGTTTATGAAGAATAAGCTCAGTATTCTAGTTTTGAAATGGAAAAACTCTGTAACTTTCACAAAATAACATATTCCAATGTGATATACAAAATGAGATGAGTTTCAATCACCCAAATCCACCTAATTATTCATTCTGCAGACAGTTAAAATTATGGTTCCTTAAGTAAATGAACCAGATCAACATCTAGTACAAAGCTTAAAAGAATTTCCAGAATGTCACCAAGTCAAATTTAGTATCGAACATATCAATATTCTTATCCCTATATGTTTTATCTATATGTCGAAGTATCCAACTTTAATATGAAGTTAGTTGGACTATAAGAAACTGTATATTCCAAGTACACATTCATATATATCCATTTTGAGTCATCTTGAATCCAATTAAATGATGACAAAATTGCTAGACCTCGAAATGATCAAAACACAAGGATTTAGTACTCAAATATATGTTTCACAAGAGACGAGAATCACAAACAGGATAACAATTGCTTACGATTAATCCAGATATTTGTGTTAAAGATACTAAAACCTGAAGGAATACAAACCTTTAACATTGACAGTATCATAGCAAGAATGACATATGCAATTGGAGAAATAATAGGTAGAGTTTTTAAAGAAAAAAGAAACTATAGTGAGAAAAGCAAACAATATATTTGTAACAGGAAGAGATCAGGCAGTTCCCTTCAGTTTCTTGGTGATTGTGGCAATGTATTTCCCCTGGTGGAAAGCTTGCTGTAATTCAAGCTCAGATGGCTGTCTTGAACCATCACCAGCGTAGGTTCCAGCACCATAAGGACTTCCACCTTTTATTTTCTCCATGTCAAACATGCCAGCTCCAAATGTATATCCAATGGGCACAAAGAGCATTCCATGGTGAACAAGCTGAGTGATAGCAGTTAACCTGCAATGAATCCAAGATCAATAATAGAAAAATCAATATATTTATTTCGGTTTTTGATTTCAAAATTTCAAGAAGACTTCAAATAGTGTAAAAAGATCATCAAGCAGGGATTTACGCTGTAGTTTCTTGCCCACCACCTTGAGATCCAGTGCTGTAGAAGATGCCAGCAGGTTTTCCAGCAAGCTGCTGTGTTCTCCATAGGCCTCCAGTAGCATCAAAGAATGCCTTGAATTGGGCAGCCATCATACCAAACCTTGTGGGGAATCCAAATATAAAACCATCAGCCTCAGCAAGTTCGTTGGGTGTTATATTATGCACATCACTCTTTGAAGGTGCACTCATCTTTGTGAGCACCTCATCTGGTAGCGTCTCCGGGACCTGTGCCGCATAGAAGATGTCATCGGTAGAAAAGTAAGATTTTCTTAATGGATTTCACCAAGAATCAACATTGATCAAGAAAAGTTATAATCGAAGAGAATTGATGAATCAGAGATGGGAGAAGTGTTGATCTGTGTTTCTTGCATAACAGATTCGAAATTTCTGAAGCCAAGAAAAAACAACTACATTCTTGATGCAATGCTATCAATATTGGTTTCCAATTTTCAAAAAAGGGCTCTAGATATTACTCTTTCTTTTTCTTATTAACAATCCTAGCTTGTTTGCTCCCAACTTCGAAAAGGTAAAAACATACCCCAGACTCAAACTGATGTGTCTGCCTATTACATCAGTGCAGTTGCTGAGGGTTGAATAAATATGACTAAATAATTGGAGTAACAAACTCTGGCTTGTATTCTCTACCAGAAGAAACGGTTATCCTTCGACGCAATAACTGAAAAACATAAAAAATCACTTTTTTTAAACGAAATATTAAAAAAGAAATGCATTTTTCTCTTTCTTATTTTCAACCACAAATTCCCCAATAAAATAATATTATGTAAAGTAAAAACTTTTACTTAATTTTTAACCACACCTTCTCCAATAAAATACATTTTTTCCCAAAATCTATTTCTAATGGAGCCCAAACTGGGGCATAATGTGTCATTGAGTAATTGGTTGAGGTTTTCAGCCAAATGACAATGCCAAGTTGTCAACACTGATAGGAAGAAGATGACCACACTGAAGAACTAGAGATTAAAATGCAATGAATCAAACTGGACAGCTGAAAAATCATGAAAGGTTTATTATCAAATTTAACCTACAGAGGAAAGAAAGTTCTCACTGTAGCTTTGATCAGAGTCTTAAACACGAATTTTCCAGCCAACATATCTTGATTCTCCACATAGAAATTAGTATCTTCATTTTTAGACATTTCTGCTAGCTCGTGATTAGAATCAGCCTCTTTAACTTGACTAATTTATGATGCTGGTAGAAGTTATGCAACTAATCTAAATAATTGAAATTATTTTCACACTAAGTACCTATAGTTATGGCATTGTCTCCGTCTATCTTTTATTTTATCAGCTCATTTTACTTATTGTACTCTTCAGACTTGTATGCACTTCAATTTTTTCTTCTATTTTTTTGTGTCCTCCCCCATATTATATTTATTTAGTTTCTTTTTGCTGGTCTTTATTCTGTTATTTTTTCCACCTTTTCCTTTTGGGTTGGGTGGGGTGGGGGCTGCTGGAGTAAATATTCTAATTTTAACACCAATAGAAGACATGGTCAAATTTTAAATCTTTATAGTAGTAAAAATTTGTTAATCTGCAATGTGTAACTCATGAATGGCTTTCATTGACAATGCTAATCCATATAGTTACTTTCTAGAGCTTTCTTGTTATTCTAACAGTTTAAGCTTTTAAATAAAATGGATAACATGGTATCATACTAAAAATAAAAAACTGGGTTCAAGTCAACGCCAGCTATTTCAGAAAAAAATTATCTCTTGTTAGACCTTAGAAAATAAATTATCCCTCGTCAGACCTTTATAATAATCCCATGAAGGGGTCTGTTGAAAACAACATTTAATTAAATAATGACCTCATTTTCTAACCGCTTAAATTTTTAGATGAGATGGTTAACATTTTTCTTCTTAATTTTTAAAATATTCCATGAGACATGGCAAGGATAGGATAGTTCCTACCTGCCATAGTTTGGCTTCAACCCCTTCAACAGACGCAGCCCCTTTCTTTATCTCTTCTGCTAGTTTCTCTACATGTCCGTACATGGAATAGTACCTATAAAAAAGGGAAGTTAGATCCTTCATATCATTCATGTTACAAAAGATGAAAAACAATACAAATGTTTTACTTGATTTTAGTAATGTCTCTCCAATGCATGCACAAAATCAACAAATGTGTATAATCCCATGCTCATCCGTCATAAAACAAAACTATATATCTTGATTTCTAGAGAAACGTTATTTGTAAAAAGAATCATGAGCTTATTGTCAGTATGAATATAGATAATGTTTTTCTTCATTATTTCAGAGCAAATAGATTGTCACATTCAATCCTCTTAAAGTCAGTATTAGATTATCACACAATTTCCCTGTGTAATTCTGTGAACAGGTTGATGCATTATTCAACAACAGGAGACGTGGAAAAGCAAGACAATAGGGCAAACGATATGTTGCAAGAATTTGAACTAGCTTTTGCAGGAAGATTTAGTTAGACTACATTATAAAATTAATAAGCCAACTTCAACAAGTAAAAGGACAGCCTATATTATTTTAGGCAGTGTCTAGCCACTCTGAATACCACATAACAAACATCAGAGATCTCTCCCAAGGACAAAATGCT
This sequence comes from Fraxinus excelsior, assembly GCA_019097785.1. NCBI lineage: Eukaryota > Viridiplantae > Streptophyta > Magnoliopsida > Lamiales > Oleaceae > Fraxinus > Fraxinus excelsior. The sequence goes on along the minus strand of CM032624.1, from coordinate 46,113,555 downwards.
GATGCATACCTTCAAATCATTCCTCAAGCTATATTACTAAAGTTTTAACCTGAATCTAATGCAAATAGGTTCTTTACCACTTTGGAAACCAATTGTGTCAGACGGTTTTGATAAAAACAAGAGAAAAATAATGAAGACAAATTGATGCACCAAGGCGTTGCAGGGAATCAAGAAATAAAGATGAACATTACACATGTTCCCTTTCATTGATGAACCTTGGCTACGAGACCTTTTAGATGTGAACTCAATTGATTGTGATGTGTTGAAAGAATATCAACTACGTGTAAAAATTCTACAGCAAAGAGCTATTAGCTGCTTTATCAAAGTCAAGCTCGTGTAACTTTAATTCAAATAATACCTCTACATCACCTGGTGAGACCCAAATTCGTACAAATTGTATAATTGTATAACTTTTTTCTCACAGAGTAATGCTCAACTAAGCTTCTTGGCAGAAAAACTTATATGTTCACAAACATTGATGACTAAAACGGTTATGTACTTCAGCAGATAATTGGACAGATACTAGAAGGAAAACCAGTATCTGAATGAAAACCACAATTCAAGACCTCGTGTGCACAATTATCAATATAATAAAATTAGTCGAAGTATAGTTAGTAAGACAATATTACTACCATAACTTGTAATCACACAATCATAACATTGATCAATTTATTTGGATCCTTGGTTGTTCATATTTCTGTTATAATCTCTAGGCAAGCTGTTACTGCATCCAAAGGATTCTTCATCAAGCCAAAAGAAATCAAGTTTAATTCTATATTACTCATATCCTCTTTCCCTTGATCAGTCAATAATTAACAATCAACTTGGGCACTTACAGGAAAAAAGAAGCTTGCAGAATCAAGAATCATTCATGAATATTCAACAATAAGCACAAGCATGAAGAAACGCTTGATCAGCTACAGATCCGAAATTCACATAGAAAAGCAAACAAAAAAAAAAAAACAAAGAGAACCCATCAAATGACTCAATAATTCCATTAGTTCAAACACAATTCAACGTCAAACTGCAAATCCGATTCAAGAAAGCAGATATATACAAAGAAAAGAACCAAAATTTGTCCGGGAAACATCTCACTTACACAATGTAAACTTTGATGGCCATTGATTAAGCGCGTTCTTTTTTCTCAAAAGTGGGTAAAAAATAAGTTTGAAAAAGTGAGAATTGACATTGAGCATCGGAGCTGGGCTCCCTATTTTATACTAGCGCACAATTCCCCAGTTTGGTTAAGTTTCAATTATTCTGTGATTAATTAATTGTTTAAATTTGGATTAAAAATACTGAGCAGCTGATATGCGTACCCAGTTAATGATGATTGAGTTGTTGTGACGCTCGCGCTCACCGTCTGTCATCATTTTCCTTTATCTAACCAATTTTTTCTCATGTTTGACCAAACCAAAAAAAAAAAAAAAAAGTCACTTATCTTTGATTATGTGTGGATAACTTTTTTTCTTAATTTTAAGTAAAAAGTTATATTTGAAATGTAACTCTTGTGACGCCTCTTAGCAATGAAGATATTATTTATCGGGTAAATTTTTTCATGGTCGTAAACCTTTTTTTAAGTGACGTCAGGTTATTCGTAACATTCATATCCCCAATCTTTATCGATTATAAATATCCATAAAAAAAAAACAAAAATTCTTATAATTTAAATACTAGCAACAATAGCTGATAGCAAACAGTTTTGACAACAACAGAAGGAATAAAACTGTCATAGTTGTAAAAGAAAGTAATTTGTACAATTATAAGCTTTTAGCAGTAATCATGTCCATGTCGCGTGATCGTTTAGCATCTAAACGTTTTCCATAAGGTCACATTAGGTCTCGATACTACGTGCATAATGTTAAAGGGGTTGAGACATAGTTGTTACAAACGAAAGGTACCGAACATAGTTGCTGCACTAACGAAAAAGTTGAGACCCCTAGGAATTTACCCTCGTAAAATTTACTTTTTTCTTTAAGAGTAAATTTATTTAATAATAACATTTTTTTAAGTTCAACCAAACATACTCGAAGTAAATTTATTTTTGAATGTCAATGTCAACCTTCTTGACTACCTTTCGTACTAAAAGATGGATCTTGATTACTACTTTTATTCCATATACGACTAAAAACTAGATTATTCGAACCGCAAGAAAACTACAAGTTTTATCCTAGATTTTGATCGAACGACGTTTCTTTGTTATCGTCATGTTCAACTTAGAGCACAAAACTGTGTGACAATGCTGCTAATATATATATGCACTGCCACAGAGAAAATTAGTGACTCTATTAGGAATTATAATGATGATCTATCACTATTGTTTTGAAATAAATTCTGATTTCATTTTACACTAACATTATTGAGGGATCTAACCTGAACAAAATTACTAGGTTAGAAATTATATTGTCTCCTCTCTCTTAAAATTCAAGACTGTAATCATGTAATGCTTTGCCTCAAATTTTGGCATTCAAAAAATGCCCCACCAAGAAAATGATCACTAGTTGGCTTTTGTTTCAAGAATCCAACATATTTTTCTACCTCCAACTAATCATTTCGATCCGTTTGGTAGAATTTTTGCTTTCGCCTTTCCTTCTTGTAGAAGAGTTTTTTTGTGGAAGCTACCTTGCCCAACATCTTCTAAAGACTCTTCTAATCAGAAAATTATTAAAACAAGTTCAATAGCAAATATTTGAAAGTAAACATAACATGTTATAGACAATAGATTTACCATTGAAGTTTCATGTTTCTACCAAGTTAAGCTCATGTTCGACAAAGCTTTTTGAAATTACGAGCGGGTGGGTCCAATGAAATGTGTGGTTAAAAGTGGATAGTTGTGAATTCAATAAAATGTGTTGTTGACCACCTTAAAATCTCAAAAAAAAAAAAACCTTTACCAAACAAGAGCTAAGAGTCCTTAACTGATAAGTTAGAAGGAAAAATGCCACAAGATACACAGCAACTTCCATGCAAGGGTGCCATATTGGACAACTCTTGACTTCTTCACATCCCAGGATGAGGTGACCCTTCACCCACAATTTCTTTATGGTTGACAATGTCAAAGAGCAAGTCTTGTATAGATAAACTTCTATGTGCACTCAAAGAAAATCACTAGTAAAACAATTGGAAAAGAAAATCACTAGTAAACAACTGGAAAGACTTTAATAAAGTTTCCATATGAAAGCTACATGTTGAACTTGTCAACATTACTATTTACTCCATTGAGATTATTATATAGAAATGATATTTAGGACAACTTGAGACTGTCGGGCAAATCGACATGGTTGATACCAATTTCAAATCAACTAAATGTCACCAGAAAATTCGGAAAGTGACATTATATGACATTAAAAACTACGAAGATCGTAAAACAATTAAAATTTGAGATATTTATATCCAATTTGGATAGCAATACCAAAGAAAGTGCTGTAATGTAGGCAAGAGAAACTTCATATGCCCACTAACAAATAAAAACAAGAAGAATTGGTCAAGAAAGTATGGCCTCTAAGACCAAAAAAAGAAAAAAGATAATGTTATGTAATCTCTCTAATTAACCATGTTGTTGAAATCAATTCTCCTAAAAATTGAAATCTATGCTTTTGAAATCAACTATATCATAAAGGAGGGTGGGTGAGGGAGGGGGGCAGGGTTTGTTTTATTATTTAGAGGGAGTTTGACACCCATTTTTTTTTTTAAGAATATAATTTTTGGAATAGTAATTAATGGGAGAATGTGTGTCGAAAAAATTATGAAATTTTTTAGATTTGTATGTAATATTATTTTATTGAAAGAATGTGTGGTTGAAATGAAGAAATAGAAAAAATGAGAATGAGAATTGGTGTCAAACATGGGCTTAGCTTTTAAAGATGATTTTTCTTTCTATTTTTAAAGATTTTAAAGATTTCATGGTCTATTTTCTCTGTAATGAGCAATAACAAAATAACAAGGAGCATACATACAATTATTGTATCCAAATGGTCTAACAAATTTCATTAGTATTCCAATTACTGTATAGTTTTGAATCCAAAAGTCAATGGAAATTGAAAATGATTAGAAATTAGAATAGATAAAAATCTTTACAATGGAAAATGAAAATCTTGAAATCCCTCAGATTGAAAAGCCTCTTCCAATAAAAAGTAAGACTGCTCCATCAACTCAGGGCTCAATCTAAACATCAGGACACAAAATTCCATCTGATTGAGCGCCCCATCTCCATCAAAATCACCTTCTTTTAACATATTGCGAAGATCATCATCAGACAAATCTTTTAGCCCCAGCAAGGCAGAATTCTTCTTAAGACTCTCAAATGTGATGACCCCTTTATCAGAATCCATCAAGACTTGAAACCCATTACAAAGTTCTCCTATCAGACCATCCCCACCAAGTTTCTCTGCCATCAAGGGCAATAAATCTTGGAAATTGGGCTGGTCTTTTGATGCCATAAGGATGGGATTTTTGAAGTGAAAGTTCCCTTTTTGTGTAAGAAATGAAAACTGTATTCTAATGGTTTAAGGGTGGAAGAATTATGTAATATATATAAAGGAAGAATAGACGGTGAAGAGGGGTTTCTGAGAAGGATAGGGGAACATTGGGGAAATAGCATTTTTGACAACTAAGGAACAACTAAATAAAGGAAGAATAGACCAAGAGGGGTTTCTGAGAAGGATAGGGGACCATTGGGGAAATAGCATTTTTGACAACTAAGGAACAGTCGACATAAAACCCGAAGAAAAGGTCTTCACCCGTGTCCGTTAACTTGGTTTTCAGTGACGAAATTGCACCACAGCTTCTAGAAAGGTGGGGGACTTTCGGACGTCATTCTTGTTTTGGAAGGGCAAAATCGTCTTTTCATTAGTGGAGGCCAGCCATAAAATTGAGAAAAGCTGGAGTACCAAGGTTTGAGGTCTCTTTGTTCATTCATTGAAATGACGCAATCATGCTATATGTACAATATGATAGTTGATAAATTTATTGACAATCATTATTTGACATCATCACATTCATTTATTTTAAATAATTTCAAAAACTATTTTTTAAATCAACTATTCAAATTTTAACACATCAAATATTGTCTATAAACCTTGTCGCTATCATTGACAAAAAAGAATTTTACAACATTGTATCAAAGTTAGACTAATTCTAGTTATATGGTCAATAAAAGTGTCTTAACACCTACGTAACAATACACGATAGGTCCAATTAAATGAGCTCTATATCCTTATATTTAATTCAATTTATCAAATGTCACACGTGTTGCTAACTAACTAGTGTTAAACGCCACTCATCCTACATAGCATTATTCAATCAGAAAAGGGTGCAAAGATAAAGGATGACTGCTACAATTTTCTCTATCAAGTAAAAATATTTCTGCCTTTCTTAGTACTATCCGTATAATTCTGTTTTCTGATTCTATTATTTTTAGCCAATACAGACGTTAACTCTAATAAGAAAAACATTAACACGGTCCCAGTCAATGTTACAACTTATTGTCAAAGTTGGAGTAAGTTTAGGAATCACAAATGGAGAAATTGTCAACAATAGGGATGGTTAGAAATATTGGTTCTTCACATTTGAATCCTCTGTACTGAATGCTGAAGTTCCAAACTCAAGGCAAAACATAGATATGAACCATGGAGAAATCAATTAAAGATATAGCCTTTCTTCTTCTTCTCCTCCTGTCATTCTTGCTGTCCATCCTAAAGAATTCCATTGCAACTGATATCATCAATACAGGTGAGATCCTCAGAGATGGCAGCACCTTGATTTCTTTTGGAGGAACCTTTGAACTGGGATTTTTTAGCCCAGGTAACTCCAAGAATCGGTATGTGGGAATTTGGTACAAGAAGGTACCTAACAGCGCCGTGATTTGGGTCCTCAACAGACAAATTCCGATAAGAAGTACATCAGGCATGTTAAAGGTCATTGGGCCAGGCCAGTTGGTTCTTCTAAATAACACAGATAACGTCGTATGGTCTTCAAATATGTCAAGAATTGCTCAGATTCCAATTCTGCAATTGTTGGAGACAGGAAATCTTGTCCTTAAAGAAGCAAATGATGATAATTCAGAGAATTTCCTTTGGCAGAGTGTTGATGATTTAACTGATACATATCTGCCAGGCATGAACTTCGGTTGGAACTCTGCAACAGGTGTAGATAACTCCCTGTCATCGTGGACGAGCAATGAGGATCCAGCTCCAGGAGAAGTAACATTTTACTTGGATCCAACGGGATATCCGCAAGCCTTCATGAAAAGAGGTGCAGTTACTATATATAGAATGGGACCTTGGAATGGTCTTCGCTTCAGCGGGACACCATATGTGAGTCCAACATTCACACAGAGATTATTCATGAACAAGAGCACCGCATTCTATAGAGAAGACACCATTGACAAAACAATTATTTCAAGGGCTACCTTGAATCAGAGTGGTGTTATACAACGCTGGGTATGGGTTGGTCAAACCAGAGGTTGGGTCATCTACGTAACTTTACCAGCAGATAATTGTGACACTTACAAATTGTGTGGTGCTTATGGTAATTGCAATATTGGGAATTCTCCAGCCTGTGGATGTCTACGTAGATTTGTACCAAAAGATCCACAAGGTTGGATTAATGGTGATTGGTCAAATGGGTGCATTCGAAGGACTCCCTTGACTTGTCAAGGTGATGTATTTTTAAAGTATTCTAGCATTAAGTTGCCAGACTCACAGAATTCCACGTTTAATGAGAATATGACACTTGAACAATGCAAAGTGGAGTGTTCAAAAAATTGTTCTTGTATGGCATACGCACAATTAAATATCCAGCAAAGGAGTGGATGCTTATTTTGGTTTCAAGTCTTGATTGACATTAGAGAGATGTCTTCATATGGACAAGATATTTACATTAGAATGGCTTCTTCCGAGTTGGGTAAGACATCATATGATACAAGAAATTATGCTCATGGTAAAACTTTAGATTTTTAAAGACGTATTAAAAGAAAGTGTGAAAATGAACAGAAATAAGAAAAAGGAAGCGAATTAGCAATTCATTTTAGACTAAACTTGTTGCAGATTCCGAAGGAAAGAAAAAAAAAATACTCACAGCAACTTTGACATCAGTCATGGGAGTGGTTCTGCTAGGCCTAAGCTTGATGCTGTACTTTTGGAAGAGATTCAAGAGGAAGAAGAATGACCCAAAAAGAGGAACAAGTGGTAAGCAAACTTTTTCAATAGACACGGGAGGAAAATGAACATGTACTACTTAGAACACGAAAAGGAACAAATACATGAATACGTACCAGTTAATAAACAAGCATACACATCCTGCAGTGAACCCTTCCTCTTTTCACATTCTCTTTCATTAATATATCCTCCACTCACATTGCAGGAAGTCATACTGAAAGTCAAAAACAAGACTTGGATCTCCCATTGTTTGACTTCAATACAATCTCAAAAGCTACCAGCAACTTTTCAATTGAAAACAAGCTTGGAGAGGGTGGATTCGGGCCTGTTTATAAGGTACGTGGACACAGATGTACGTTTTTTTACTGGAAGTTGTGAGAGAAAATTAGGCTAATACTGAATATTTAAACAACTTAGTTAATTATGTCAGTTAAGAAATCCTCATGTTTTTCAAACATTGAACGGTGACAAAATGCTAGACTTTTAGAAGAACGATATAACTAGTTAACTTTGTTTAAACGGAGATGCCCTAGACTAAGATCTTGTGAAGAAGATGAGGTTTCAAAACTGTGGATAACTGTTGAGCCAAGGGCATCATTCCCTGAACAGGTAAACTTGTTTTCTTTCTTATTTCAAACAGTTCCACAGAAAATGATAAATCACGTGTCTTCTGAAAATTAGACTTCCTACATAAACTTAATTCTGTAAAAATATGCAGATGAAGGGGAAAAAAAAGTGTTGCATTCTGCTGAAATTTCCTAGAATTTTCCAGAAGACGACGAAAAATTTGTATATTGTAGGTACAAGTATTCACTTTTCTTGTTACAAGAGATGGACTCATATTCAATTCACACGATATCCAGTGTTGGCCTAATAGGCACTTTAATGGAGTAAAAGATGAATTTCAGCAAAATGAAATCCAGTGATGCTTAAGTTCATTAAATAAATATATTTTCATAAGAACAAGTTCTGATCACAGGGAACGCTGGAAGAGGGACAAGAGGTTGCTGTGAAACGATTGTCAAAAACTTCCATGCAAGGACTTGACGAATTCAAGAATGAAGTTATCTGTATTGCCAAACTTCAGCATCGAAATCTTGTGAGGCTTCTAGGGTGCTGTATTCAAGGAGAAGAAAACATATTAATTTATGAATACATGCCAAACAAAAGCCTGGACTTTATTCTATTTCGTGAGGATTCTAACTCTCTCATACAGTCTGCTAAAAAATACCATGGATTTGAAGTGTTAGTTTAATGTATAGCCATAATGAATTCCTACTTATTTTAACGACATTGTATGGACATTATGGTCAGTCGTAACTAAACAAACACGCAGAGAACTGCAGATGAATGCTAGTCCAGAATTGTTATTTCCTAATTGATTGATTGTATAATTATGGGAAAGCATTGTTCTTTTGTTACATATTTCATCTGAATATAGTTGATAATAGATTTTAAAGCTGATTTTTGATGTTCATCCAACAACTGCATAAGGCGTACTGACTAGCTCAATGCTTTGACAGATCAAAGAAAAATCAGGTTTCTAGATTGGGACAAGCGCTTCCAAATTGTCAACGGAATTGCTAGAGGACTTATATATCTTCATCAAGATTCCCAGTTGAGAATTATCCACAGGGACCTCAAAGCGAGCAACATATTGCTAGACAACGACATGAACCCTAAGATATCAGATTTTGGCATTGCTAGGAGTTTTGGAGGGAATGAGGTTGAAGTTAAAACAAACCGAGTGGTTGGAACACAGTAAGATTCTCAACAACAAAACAAAGTGTGCGCATTTTTATTTGCTTGTAACCTTACTTCTGGCTAATACTTTCATGCAGTGGTTACATGTCACCAGAATATGCAATGCGTGGTCGATTCTCAACAAAATCAGATGTATTTAGCTTTGGCGTTCTAGTGCTAGAAATTGTGAGCGGCAAGAGAAATAGTGGATTTTTTGGGGGAGATCAACACCTCAACCTTCTAGGACATGTAATTGTTGTGTCTTCAATATATTTACACGTCTATAAATTAACCCTGCTGACAAGGTCCATTAATATGTTTTACTTTATGCAGGCATGGACACTTTATAGAGAAGGAAGGTCATTGGAACTAATTGAAGCCTATCTTTGTGACTTGGCTAATCTATCCGAAGTGCAGCGATTGATCCATATCGGTTTGTTATGCGTGCAACAACGTCCAGATGACAGGCCGAGCATGACTACAGTGCTTGCAATGTTGAGTAATGATGTTGTGTTACCGCAGGCAAATAACCCCGGTTTTTTCGCAGAAGGAGATGAATTTGTAGATGAAGACGTGAATGGCATTATTGCAGCCAGTTCAACCAATGAACTCACCATTACACAACTCGAAGCACGATAGAAAGGATACTGTTTTAGACTATTTTGGTACCCTGAAATTTATCAGCTTTCCACACCAGAATAAGGTGTTATATGTAGTAGGAGAAATTAGAACACGTATTGATTATTCATTGTTATGTGTAAGGTTTCCTACAAGCTCTTGTTCACAAAACATTTGTTTCACTTGAAATAATGTAAGTACGCGGTTCGTCAACAAGTAATCATAAGAATTTTGTGTCCAAATATCATACTCACAGACAGGGGCAGAGGTCCTGGGGGGGACCTGGACCCCCCCCCCCCCCCCCCCCACACACAATGTTTTGAATTATTTATTTATTATTATTTGTATTTTATGAAGGGGATAAAGCAAATATTCTAAGCATTTGAAAAATCCTTTTATGAATTTCATAATGTGCATTTTTTTTGGAGTATTAAGATTTCAGGTTCTCTATTGAGATGTCTGTGTGAGAAACCTTTTTATTGCAGAGGAGGACAATACTTTAAACCCGTTTACAGATATTAACCGAACGAGAATGCTAAAATTTTGGATTCTATAAAAATTAAAATGCATTATGCATATATGCTTAAGTTTTAACTTCTAATTTTGAAGTTTAAACCAATAGAATTTGTAAGCACCCAGAAAATAATTTTCGATTACCGACATATCTCCAGGAAGGCATTACCATATTTTAAATCTTCAACTAATGTATATTAATTTTTGTTATTTTATTTCCTTTCTGCATCACAAAGTACCAACTTTCCTCATTTGAACATATAACGTTTAAAAAAACTTGGGGGCAGCACCCTCGTGCCACCCATTCAACTCTAGGACCCCCTATTTCGACGGGCTGGCTCCGTCCCTGCTCACAGAATAAATTGAAATCTTTGATTTTTCTAAGAATAAATTATCACTAACTATTATAATTAAGAATGTAAGACCTACTTAATTAAAATCAATGCAAAAGTTATAATTAAATGGAAGTTTTATAAAAATGTGACGTTGAAAAACCTACTAGGATCTCGAATCTCCATTTATCAATCCCCTTTAACCTGGAACTTATAAATATGACAACACGATTTAATTATGAAGACCAATATTCTTAATTTGTTTAATAATCTCTCTCGAATAAAATTAAACTTGTTTTTACATGTGACCCAATTATATTTCTACAACGGATGCGAATACATAAAAATGCATTAAAGATTTATGAATATTTAAAGATCGTGTTAACGGTATATTTTCTATTGGACTATACGACGATTAATACTAAGTTAAAACTTATTTTTCATCTTTCGAAGGTAAAATAAGCCACAAAACTCATACAGTTAGTGATCAAGTAATTGCAGAGAAAAATAAATTCATATCAATCATTCAAGAATTGTAAATGTGCTTTGAATGTAAAAAATAAATAAAATCAAGAGTTAAAACTTCATGATACAATATTCGTCGAAAATCCTATCACAAAATAATATAGCCTAGCATAATATCGTAATTAAACAAATAAAAGTAGAACGGCATCTCCGAGAAATTGGGGGAACGTGATTAATTCTCCAAATATCTTGTACAATTATTGATGATTAATTGTACAAAAAAATCTGGAATGGTTTCTTTTCTCTATTTGCTGCAGACGTGTTTGCTATCTGTGCGTCTTCCAATTTCCGGTGCCTAATTCCCTTTTTATTCCAATTATCAGCCCACTGTTTTAGTCCAATTAGGATTCCAAATCCTTTTCTTTTCTTCTTTTTTCAGCCGGCAGTCCCTCTCTCTGTCTATGTATGCATGTGTATTGAATTCTTATTAATTCATCAGCCAGCCTCTCTTTTTCTCCCAATTTGCAGCCACATAAATAGAATCCAAGTGGTAATTGAATTTTTAATCCAATTTCTGGCCGAGTCATGCTATTTGTACAAAGTTAGGTTACAAAAATGGTTTACAAAATAAGTATTGGCAACATCTTGGCCAATGATTTAAAAAACAGTTTTTGAAATCAATAATCTAAATCTTGCCGCATTATTTTGTCAAGACACTTTTGTAAATCACATTTGTACAAGTAGGATAATTGTTTCTGGCGAGCCTCTCTCTCCAATTCTTTTTCTTTTTAATTGTAATAATCTCCAGCTTTTTCTTTGCCAATTAGGAGTCCACCTTCTTTCCTGCCGGCAGCTTTAATAATCCAAAGGAAGCCAATTCCCCTTCAATTCTATTCCTATTGCATTTTCAAGTTGGGGCCCATTTCAATCCCAACTAGGGGTGTCAACGAGCTGAACAAAAGCTCGATCAAAAAATGGGAACAATACACAAAACCTACATAAAAGAATTACTTTTCAAAACTAACAAATTTGTCTAATTATTTCAAAAATCGGGTGGTAAATAGATTTATTAAATATTAAATTATAATATAATATATATTACTTATTTACACCCCAAACACCTCACCCACCACATCACCCCACCTTCCCTCCATCTCTTAGATCACTCAGGAGCTGGTCCGGTGACTACTCCGACGAATTTTTCGATGATCATTGCGGCAGCCGCTCCGGTGACTTAAAATTACCAGAAAATTAAAAATTGGAAATCACACCCCCATCCCATGGATCCACCTACCATCACCTCATCCTTGCCTCCACCTCCTAAAAAATTACCGAAAAAAAAAAATTGTGCAGTGTGACTATCTGTGACTAATTGTAACCAAGTTTGTATTCAATGTGATTAAATGTTACCAAATTTGTGGTCAGCGTGACTGTCTGTGACCAATTGAATCTTAATTGTGACCGTATATGATCAAGTCACAATTGATCACAATTAACACAAAATTGATCACAACTAGTCACAGTCACACATATTTGGTCACAAACCAACACCACAATCGACCACCAGTCATCACCACCACCACTACCTCCTCCAACTCAAATTCATGACAATGAATTTCGAACTAATGTTTAACTAAAACTCTTCTTTGCACCACCACTGCAACCTTCAACTAAAATCCACCAACATAGATGTTACATTCACCTCAAAACTGCACCTTTGGCACCACCATAAAGCTACACAAAACACCTATGGCACCACTATAAACACAAAACACCTATGGCACCACTATAAACCCAACTGTGAACAATTAAAGCTAAGATAAAGTGAAACCAATTGTGAACAATTACTTAGATTCTCTGGTATTATACCGTTGAAAAAATTATTCTGAAGGTACAACACTTGCAAGTTGTTCCTAAGGTCTTGGCAGATCCCAGATGGAATCAAACTAGTAATATTATTGGAACTCACATCTAAAGTCTCCAAATTTACCAGCTTTGAGAAAGAATCAGGCAAATTACCCACAAAATTATTGGAAGACAGCATCAAAGTCTTCATATTACTCAATTTCAAGAGTGTATCAACGGCAGTCAACGAGCGGCGGATGGCAGAGGCATCGCGACGGCAGTCAACGAGCCGCAGATGGCGTGGAAAATTATCAGCCTCAACCTAATGTCTCTCCTCCCCCAATGTCTCACCATGTCATCGGTTTCCCTCAGCCCATGCCTCTTAACCACCATCGCCAACTCAAATTTACGACCAAGGCACCACCGCCGTTGCCCCTCTACACCGTCGAGAGAGAGAGAGAGAGAAAAAAAAAAAAGCGAACTGATGGTGATTTAGGGATTTTGAATCGGGGGATGGGTGGAGTGAGGTTAGTGATGACAATGAGGATGACAATAGGGCGGGTTCGCCCCGCCCCGCCTTAGACAGGACGGGGCGAGGTGGAGCCTTGCCCCGTTTCATGTCCCATTTAGTTTTTTTTTTTTAAACAAAAATTTTTCAATTAAATACAATTATACAAATTCAAAATTTTATAATCCAAAAAAAACAATACTTAAAATAACTACATCAATATCCAAATCAAGCAATGAAAACAAACAATGTCTAAAATTAAACAAACAATGTTTAATTTTTTTTATTTAACTAGACGGGGCGGGGCACCCTCGCCCCGCGACCCGAGGCAGGGTGGCAATTCCCGCCCCGCCAACCCGTCGGGGCGAGGCGGGTTTTTTTTGCCATCTCTAAGTGAGGTGGGGGTGTATATAAATTAATTTTTAATTTTATAATATTAATTAATAATCATATTTAGTACCTGATTTTTGAATTGTAAAACTTTATCCCTTTATTTTTGAATTGTAATCTTAAAAAGAAGGGTTTTAGGTAATTTTCTCTCACAAAATTAGGCTCGACCTGAGCTCACTGGAGCCTTAGCGAGCCGAGCAGGCTCAATTTTTTTTTTATTTTTTTAAATTCGTTATAAATCTAATTTTTTTTATGAATTTAAAATTTGTACAATTTATATATATTATAAATAATAACTAAATATTAACATATAAAAAAATACAACCAAAATTTTAAAAAAAGTTTGCAAGCAGCTTTATTTTGTTGATTTTTTTTTTCTATAAGACTCGAGCCGGCTTGTCACAGGCCAAACATTGGCCCGTGACAAGCCATGGGTTAGTTTGGGCTCGAGCTGACGCCCCAAAATGGGGCTCGGCCCGAGCCTCAGTCAGTCCCACCGAGCTACGAGCCGGTCTGACTTGAGCTTTTTTCAGGCTGAGCCACTAGCCGTCAGAGTCGGCGAGCTATATTGACATCTCTAATCCCAATGCTCATTAATTCATTATTTTTCTTCAAGCCCTTAAATTTCTCTTTATGAGAATATTAGTCTTCAAACTTCCATTAAATGGTCAATTTGTCCTTCATCCTTTTCCATTTGCTTCAAACGACTCCATAATAAAACAAAAAGAAAATTAATCCAAATTAAGTAGAATTTAACACTTAGACAACATAAAAACTTAGTAATTTGGCTCGAATAAGCGCACAAAATGCACGTATATGTGTGGGATTTAACTTATAATTAACAAAAAATGGGCATTCGGATTGATTCAAATGGGAAAATAAATCAATCTAAAAATATAACTGAAAATTGAACGAAACATAAGCTTGAGTTTACAATTGAACTAATTCTTGTAGGTTAATAATATCAGTTCTGACAGTGTTTCTAAACTTTAGAAACGGAGCCAAACACCTTCAATGACATTTAGAATCTCGATTGTGGCAAAACATCAAACAGGTAGGAAACAACCTTAGTATACTAAAACAAACAACTGAAGATGGATCCAAAACAAATACTAGAATAATTCGAGGATAATTACCTGGAACAATTCTCGTCAAATTCGTCCCTTGACAATGATATAAAGAGGTTAATGACTACTTTGCTTTGGCAATTGGATTTGATTTCACTGAAGAAGTGAATCACTTAACCTAAGCTCTATTCATGGAAGAGAACGGGGTGGAATGTTATGCAATGGTCGTACATAGGGTGGAGGTAGAGGTGTCAAACGGGTCAAGTCACTACTCGTCTCACGTCGATGCACGGGCTGGAGCTCAAATTAAGACGAGTCAAGAGTTGAATCAACATTTTTACATGATCCAAGCTCGTCGGCTCATCTTGAGCTCGTGGACCTAGTCCATAAGTCAACTTGTGGCTCGAGCTGATTTTACTAAATATAAAAAGATGAAAAGGGATCATTCGTGAACGAGAAAATATTATCGTGATTTGGATTGAATCTCGATGAAAAAATACATCCAAAGTTAATTCCATAAGTTTAGTAACTTTTATCTACGCCATTTTATGATATGGTATCATCATTTTCTTTGGCGGCATCTACTAATTCAAAACTTAATTTGAAAGTCATGTTTTGAAGTAGACATTTTCGGGGATATCGCTATAATACACTAATGACAAGTCATTTTCCTTATGTCATGAGCCAATTCATTTGGCCATTTGGGTGATCGTCCGATCATATTTTTTTTATCTTTTTAATTATTAATAACAAATGATTTTTTTTTTTAAATATAATCTCAATTCATTCCAACCCCCCCCCCCCCCCACACACACACACCACCACCACAAACTCTACCCTCTCAATCTACAATCATTATAATCTCCATATTACATTATATAGTGCAATCTTAAATTTTGTTGTCTTTAAATTTACTTTCATTTTTGTCCAAATCTACCATATCTTTAATGCTTACAGTGGTGTTAATGGCAGTGAGATAGTAGTAAATACTACGTCAGATAAATACAAGTAGAGGATGTTTATGCCAAGAAAAAAGACAATTGGGACCGAAATCGCACATATGCCATAGGTTAGGGACTATTTGCGCCAATTTCCATAATATTTTGGAAATTGTTTACACGTTTGGGATTTCTAATTTTGAATTGTGTCATTTCTCAAGTGGCTGTGTGAAATTGCCTTCTTTTCGCCGCAATTTTATTCTCTATAGCACAACTCACCTATCTTGACAGATTTGGTCAAATTTTAGGGTCATGACAATTATAATTGGAAAAGTCTAAATGAGACCAAAAATCAATATTTTTATTATATAATATAATAAAAGAATAAATCATATTTATAATCAATAGTTATTTTATGTGGCAACTTGCTATTTTTCTATAATTATGTTGTCTCAAATGACAAATTAATACCTCAAATAACAAGTTATCACATAAAGATGACTACTGCAGTCGATAACTATAAATAACATTACACATAATTGAAACTCGCCTGTAAAAGAACCCGCCAATTAGCCCATTTAGCGCCAGTTGGCTCCCATTATTCTGCATTATAATGAGAGAAATAATAAATTTTTGAAGCGTGTGGTTAAAAAAGAAAGAATTTTTTTTGTTTTCGAATTTATGTGTAATATTATTTAATTGGAGAATGTGTGATCAATAAGAATGGAGAGAAAATGAAATATAACTTAAACGGGGAATAATGAGACCAAACGAGGGCTAATTGATCTTTATCAAGCCGTGTAATATTTGAAGACTCCATCCATACGGAGCTCAAGTGTCCAAGAGTAGAATTCCAAATGGATGGACCCATAATAAAGAAATTTCACGCTATAAAGAATGTTAAGCCACAAAATCAGGACAAAATATGAGATGAATCATGAAGAAAAAAGATACGTATTTTCTTCTTCTTCTTCTAGCATCCTTACTGTCCATTACTGCAGCTGATATCCTAAACACAACTCAGATACTCAGAGATGGTGACACTCTAGTTTCATCAGAGGAGACATTTGCACTGGGATTTTTCAGCCCTGGTAACTCCGATAATCGATACGTGGGAATTTGGTACAGCAAGATTCCTGTTTTCACTGTAGTTTGGGTTGCCAACAGAGAAATTCCACTAAAGAATAAATCAGGAGTGTTGAAGGTCATCGAGCCAGGACTTCTGGTTCTTTTCGACAATACTAGTAACATCATATGGTCGACTAAAGCGTCAAGGTCAAGTCAGACTCCAGTAGCCCAGTTGTTGAATTCTGGAAATCTCGTCGTTAGAGACTCAGACGATGATAGGCCGGAGAATTATCTGTGGCAGAGTTTTGAGTATCCAACTGATACCTATTTACCAGGTATGAAGTTTGGCTGGAACTTTGTGACTGGTAAAGAGACTTATTTCTCATCATGGAAGAGAGACGACGATCCAGCTCCAGGAGACTACGAATTTCGGGTGGACCCTAATGGATATCCACAGTTATTAATCATAAGAAAAGGTGCAGTTGAGCAGCATAGAGTTGGACCATGGAACGGTCTTCGCTTCAGTGGAACACCAAATCCAGGACCAGATCCCTCATACAGGTTCGGATTAGTCATGAACAAGAACGAAGTGTACTTTTGGGAAGATACCATTAGTAGATCACTTATTTCAAGGTACAGATTGAGTCCAAACGGACTTGGACAGCGTTGGATGTGGGTTGATAAGAACAAAGGCTGGATCAGTTATTCTTCCATACCACTAGATAACTGCGATACTTATAAATTGTGCGGTGCTTATGGTAGCTGCGATGTTGGAAATTCTCCTGTATGTGGATGTCTCAGTAGATTTGTGCCTAGAGATCCAGAAGATTGGTCGAGGTCAGATTGGTCGAATGGGTGCATTAGAAGAGATCCCTTGAACTGCCAAAAGGGTGATATATTTCTAAAGTATTCCGGTATTAAAATGCCCGACACTCGAAATTCCTGGTTTAACAAGAGTATGACGCTTCAAGAATGCAAGTTAGTGTGCTTAAGGAATTGCTCTTGTACAGCTTATACAAACTTAGATATAAGAAGAGGAGGAAGTGGATGCTTGCTTTGGTTTGGAGATTTGATCGACATCAGACGTCTCTACGTAGAAGATCAAGATATTTATATTAGAATGGCTGCTTCTGAGTTGGGTAAGAATTCATGATAAATAAATGTTGATTGTCTATAAATTTTCTCAAAGAGTTGTATATAGTCTATTTGAATAGGCAAGCTAACACTTGACACCGAAAATAAAGAAAAAGGAGAATGATCTTAATCTGTACATGCCATAAAATGTTACAGACAGAGAAGAAAGGAGAGGAGAAATACTTCTATGGAGTTTGTTAGCATCAATGGGAATAATAGTTCTGCTTGGCCTTATCTGGATTCTACACATTCGAAAGACGAAAAAGAAAAAGCCGAAGCTGAAAAAAGGAGGTAATCAACACATTCTGCAAGGAGACAGTTTCTTTGCTCAACATGTATTAGATAAATTATAGCCTCCATGTTGCTCATATCACAGAAAGGTATATCGAACTTCAGAACGAGGAGTTGGAGCTACCCTTATTTGACTTCTCAACGATATCTAAAGCTACCAACAACTTTGCAATTGACAACAAGCTTGGAGAGGGTGGATTTGGACCTGTTTATAAGGTATAAATGTGCTGCACAGCATCATGTAGATAGCTAAAAGTAATTAGGGCAACTTAGGCTTAATGTTATCCCATACTTAAATCAAATTCTAAATCTTTGTGATTTTCACTCATCTAAACCGATCAATAAAGTGCAGGCCTTTTAGAGTAAAATACCATGAAGAGCATCATTTTAACAGGAATGAGAAAAACTATAGACTTCTGTGAAAATATGAACATTTTCCAGATGATGATCATATTTTTTGTCTTCTGCAAATTAACTTTCATGTTTCTGGCAAATACTTGGGGATAAAAAAGGTCAAATTCTTTTTATCTTTGGGCTGGAATAAAAACAAGTGATTTTCTTTCGACGAAGCTTCATAAATGTTTCCAGGAGAAACATTGTTCTTTGATGAATCCAATGAATACACAAAGATGTAGGTTTTACACTAAGAACACGTTAAAAGAGAGAGCACTTAATTTCTTTAAGTGTATGATCTTTAAGTGTATGAATACTTAACATGTTCTGATGTTAGGGCATGCTGGAAGACGGACAAGAAATTGCTGTGAAACAGTTATCAAAAACTTCCGAGCAAGGAATTGATGAATTCAAGAATGAAGTGGTATGCATTTCCAAGCTTCAGCATCGAAATCTCGTGAAGCTTCTTGGATGCTGCATTGAAAAAGAGAAAAAGATGTTGGTTTATGAATACATGCCCAACAAAAGCCTGGACTTTATTCTATTTGGTGAGGATTTCTTACTGCAATACAGTTACCTCAAAATTTGTATTACCAGTACTTGTGTGGAATGCCATAATGATGGCGCTAGGATTTGTTTCGACATTATTTAGGTCATAGTGACCACTAACCAGTAGCTCAATATGGAGAGAACAGAAGATCAATGCTGGTAGCAAGCCGAATTCTCTGTTTTGTATAAATACTCGAATTTTTATTCTGTGACTGGCATAACTTCATATTATAGTTGCCAGATGATGTAGTTTAATCTTAGACTTTGAAAATAATACTATTAAATTCAAGCATCCAAAAATGGTAAAATATACTGATAAGATAAAAACTTTTGGCAGATGAAACAAAAAGTAGCTTACTTGATTGGCCCAAGCGCTTCAATATTATCAATGGCATTGCCAGGGGTCTAATGTATCTTCATCAAGATTCTCGGATGAGAATTATCCATAGAGACCTCAAAGCAAGCAACATATTGCTTGATGCTGACATGAACCCGAGGATATCGGATTTTGGTATGGCTAGAAGTTTTGGAGGAAATGAGACTGGAGCCAAGACTCGCCGGATTGTGGGAACATAGTAAGGATCTATATACGGCACTGTATCTAATACATTTCGATTGCTTATAACATTATTTTCTGGTTAACACTTTTATGCAGTGGCTACATGTCACCAGAATATGTATTGCGCGGCGTGTTCTCCATAAAATCAGATGTATATAGTTTTGGCGTCTTGGTGCTAGAAATTGTCAGTGGAAAGAAGAATTGGGGATTTTCTCATAGTGATCACCACCTCAACCTTCTTGGACATGTAACAATTTTGTCTTACAAGAAATTACTACCATCATGCATAGAAATTAAGGTCATCTTAGCCTAATCCAAATTTATACAGGCATGGATACTTCACAAAGAGGGAAGGTCACTGGAACTAGCTGATACCTGTCAAGCTGTTTCACATTACTTAAAAGAAGTGCTACGATCAATCCATGTCGGTCTGTTATGCGTGCAACAATATCCAGGAGATAGGCCTAGCATGTCTACAGCGATTTTCATGTTGGAAAATGAAGTTGAGCTCCCGAACCCTAAACGGCCTGGTTTTTTCACAGAAAGAGATTTAGTTATTGCTGAGAGTTCAAACAGCACAAATGCAGCCAACTCATTAAACGAAGTGACAATTACGTTACTAGATGCCAGATAGGAAGATATATTACATTATTTCACAATCTTTGTTTCTTGCAATTCTGATGTTCTTTTCCTCTACATTATTCCGGTCTCCACAAAAAGTTATATACATCACAGATATATGTGTCGATTTCAGTATTATGGAATCAGTTTTCGTGTGTCAATGTTTCCAAATCGACTATTAGACTTTACAGAATTGACACTTCTTGTACAACATGATCGACACGTTCTGATTTGCTCAAGTCTGATGTGATGCAAGCGGGCTGGGCAAAGACAGGGCAGGACCCTAAGCGCCCCAAGCATATTGACACCTCTATGGTAGTACATAGAGGAGCTTCGACCCAGTTCAACTCAAAAGTTCTACTGTCCACAGAGTTAAATTAATGCCTATTAGCCTATACACAATTATAGTTGATATTTTCATTGAATTTAAGCTGACAATTATTTATTACAAGAATAAATAGCAAGAACTGATTATTCCATGTCAATAATCAAGTCATTATGGACGAAAATGGAAGGGGAAATAGTCGAAAGATCATAGATTACTCTTTCATATGCACAAGTCTGATGCTTGGGTATACTGGGGGAGGTAAATTACAACCAGCTGACTGGTTCAGCAAGAAGTGCTTAAAACCAAAAATCAAGGGTCACCGTGCAGAAAACTAACACACTGCTTATTCCAGGTCAATATCCATGTGAATGGATAGGGAGAATAGTCGACATATCAAAGTCTATTCATTGCGTTTCTACATTTCCCTCACTCACAGTGACCTTATGATAAGATTTGTCAGGTAAAAAAGTTAGAAGATGCATTGAATTTTGAAGCATATCCTTGACCTTATAGTACTTCAGATTACCAATTGGATGCCTTTTCCGTAACGGCAATATTATTTTTATCCTCATGATCATTGGTCCATGTCAAGAAAATAAGATGTGTACATGCCCATATATCAATTCTTTTAAATGAGAACAGACAGAGATACTGTCAGAACTAGAACCATGAAAATATCGAATACAAATTTTCCCTTACTTTTGCTCTTAACCTTCTTAATGTCTTTTGTCAAGATTTCCAATGCTATAGATACTATAAATACTACACAGATCCTTAAGGATGGTGAGACCATTGTTTCATCTGATGGAACCTTTGAATTGGGATTTTTTAGCCTTGGAAATTCCAAGAATTGATACGTGGGCATGGCTAGAAGATATCAGACTTTGGCATGGCTAGAAGTTTCAAAGGAAATGAGACTGGAGCTAACACGGGTCGAGTAGTTGGAACATAGTAAGAATCGTAGAGCTTTGTTGGAAAGTATTTATAAATGATTTTGTTTAAAACTAGATAAAAATGAGTGATGGGTATTACTTATGGGTCTCACGAAAAGAGTGGATAAAAATTGATTTGACGGTTTATAAATGGTTTATAAGCCCTCGCCAAACATAATGCATGAAATTCTCTTCTATGTCTTATAACTTAATTGATAAATTTTGCCATGCAGCTGCTACATGTCACCAGAATACTCAGTACATGGATAATTCTCGATAAAATCAGATGTATTTAGCTTTGGTATTTTAGTGCATGAGATTGTTAGTGGCAAAAGAAACAGAGGATTTTCTCACACGGATCACCACCACAACCTTCTTGGGCATGTAAGTGTTATATGAAATTAGTACTGTTAGCACTTAGATTTAAAAAATTGTCCTCTTTAAGTGAATTCAATTGGTACAGGTGTGAAGCTTTATAAAGAAGGAAGGTATATGGAATTAGTTGATGCTTATCTTGGCTCCGTCTATTTATCAAAAATCCTGCGGTCGATCCATGTGGGATTGTTATGCGTTCAACAACGTCCAGAAGATAGGCAAAACATGTTTTCAGTAGTGATGATGTTGGGAAACGAAGGTGAATTGCCTCCAGCTAGACAGCCTGTTTTTTTCACGGAAAGAAATTTATTTACTGCTGAAAGTACAACTAGCATCAATGCAGCAAGTTCAATAAACCAAGTGACCATTACACAGCTAGAAGCATGATAATAGATAACATTAGTCGCCTTAGTATTGCTCGGTTTTCCTTTCATTTAAAAGAGATATATTTTTCCTTCAGCCAATGTGCTAAGTAGTAAATCTCCTCCATTATATACATCAGTTCTTCTATATAAGTTACAGCAGTTGTAGGAATCTGATGTACTCATCAATCATGTAAAAATTCAAAATTCAAGTGAACTATAACGCTTTACAATTGTGTATATGTTTTCATTATCTTTTTATTATATCATATATCCCAAATAATTTAAAGAACATATGTCTGATTGCTTCCCCTAGCTCAAATTACAATGCCATACAAATTCCTATTTGTACCAGATTAAGACATTGTTGGCTAGTTGGCTGGGCTGTCTTGGTGTTGACATGTTTGGTATAACATGAAAATTGCATGAATCAAACAAATAAAAAAGACTCTGTTAGTACCACAGATTAAGCCATTTTTCAGCAACTCACATCCTTCAGGTGTTGACACTGTATGGTTTGAGTACAAAGGGATACATCTTAAATGATATATATTATAGCAGGTTGACTTGAAGAATGTTCTGGAAATTATCATGTATCCTATCGATGTAAAAATAGTAATTTTTTTTGAAATTATCTGAATATGGGTATTTCAAGATCAAATTAAATGACTTGGACTGCTATAATATGGTACAATGAGACGAGTTTCGATCGCGATTACAGAGGAACGAGAAAATTTAGAAAAAAAATAAAAAAATGAGTTGAAACTTGGGAAAGATCAGAAAGTGCGATTCAATTTGAATGTAATCTATTCAATTTTGGGATCTCAAATAAGACCGTTAAAGGATTGGATGTAGGGTGATTCAGATTTCAGATTAATTTCACATGAATCATATTTTACTGTGCTAATATTTTCCTTCAGTCATGAATTTAATTAAAATTTTGTTAAAACTTTCACTAACTCTCTGATTGTACAAGTTACTCCCCTGTTGAATCTCTATCTGGCTTCTAGGTTAGATATGCTCATTTACTTGTACTGGACCTATTAGCCTCGGAATCACAAGTTTCTTTGTTACTGGAACTCCTTACAAAAAATCCAGGTTCTTCGGGCTCTGGCAAAATTGCTCCCTCACTTCGTAACCTGAAAAGTACAGATGACATTCTGGCCTGTCTTCGGCAATCATAATAAGCCCACTTGTATACAACTCTTTACTTCGAGATTTACATATGAATCTTCCGAGCTCACATCCATTATCTCCAGACTCTTGTTTTAAATTAGTTGGGGACCTAAAACCTTGTTTTTGGAGGTTAGGAACCCAAAACTTTGCTATCTGAAATGTTAGAGACAACCTAATTTTGTAAGAAAAATCTCTTGGTCACAATTAAGGCATTGAGGCATTCATGAAATTGGACAGAGGGTTTAGGAACTTGCAGTTACAAGTGTTTGTCAGGTGTCACTCCAAATGGAAATCAAATTTAGTTTTTGTTTAGTTTTTATTTTTGCTTTTGATTTCATCTTACTCTTACACTAGTTCATCAATCAAGGACATGGATACATATAATTAATTGCTTACAATTGCTCTCTTTTTTTCAGTCTAGAATTGGGATCTAGCCAACCTTCATGAAGAACAAGAATTGAACTAATCTTACCATGCAACATCTGAAAAGAATATTTTCCTGAATTTAATCAACATTTTAGCATATAAGTGACTGTTTCTTCCATAATTATCGTACTCTTCGACCTCTCTATCTGCCTTCTAGATCAGTTATTGAGATTGTATATGTGTTGGCCTCTAATGTACAGGTTTTTTCATTGAAAGAACTCCTTTCGATGAAAAATCCAGGTTCCTTGGGTTCTGGAAGAATCGCTCCCTCCTCACTTCCTAACATGAAAATCACCGAGGACATTACTGGCCTGTCTTCTGCGTGTTTCTGAACGCATAATAAGCCCACATGTATGCATCTCTTTACTTGACATTCAACAAATGAATCTGTAAAACATTCATCCATTAGTTCTAAAGCCTTGTCTTCATTCCAAAGTAGCCATGCCTGTGAAAATTGCTTGTGTTAGACAAGTTTTTTGCTCACGAGAAACAGTAGATGTGTATTATGAATTACCAAAAGCTAACTACAAAAGTGAGATTCGATTTGTTTGCACCACTTACATGTCCTAAAAGGCTGTGATAGTGATCTAAATGTCTGAAACCTCTGTTCCTTTTGCCACTCACCATCTCTAACAAGACAACTCCCATGCTGAAGACATCTGATTTTACGGAGAACTTCCCATCAATGGTATACTCTGGAGCCATATAGCCACTGTGTAAACATATTGGTTATGAGATATTGTACAAGCAATTATATGTTTTGCTCAAGTTAAGGAGAAACTTACTATGTCCCAATAACTCTTTTTGTTCTTGCAATGCCTTGACCCCCTCCAAGAATTCTTGCTAAGCCAAAGTCCGAAATTTTCGGATTTAGATTTTCGTCTAGCAAAATATTGCTTGTTTTCAGATCCCTGTGGATAATCTTTAATCTGGAGTCATGGTGAAGATAGAGCAAACCCCTTGAAATCCCCATAATAATGTCAAACCGCTTAGGCCATGTCAATATTGTCCTGCTTTCTTGATCTGCACCGAATTGAATACTTTCTGAGTGTCAAAAATCCTTGAAATTAAAATATGATTATTCAAAACAAATCAATAAGATAAAAGGTTTCTTAGGTCAACCAAAAATAAAATTATCCAAGCTTTTGTTCTGCATGTACTCATAGATTAACATTATTTCATCTCCTTCAGTGCAGCAACCCAAAAGTCTGACGAGGTTTCTGTGTTGGAGTTTGGCAATCAAACTCACTTCATTTTTGAATTCTTCAAGACCTTGTGTGGATGTTTTGGACAGTCTTTTTACTGCTATTTCTTGTCCATCCGGTGAGCTGCCCTGAATATACAAATTGTTAATGTTATATACTTGTACAATGTGCAAACTTGTACAAACTCGTGTCCATTACCCTGTAAACCTGACCAAAACCACCTTCGCCAATCATGTTTTCGGTGGAGAAGTTATCTGTCGCGGCTGCAATAGTTGCCAAATCAAATGAAGGTAAGTCTAAGTCTTCTGTTTTCCTTTTTCCTGTGAAACAAATTATGCCTTAGGGTATTGTGTAAAGCATGTTCTCAGTGTGAATTTTATATTCTTACGCGATCTGGGTTTGAGGGATATTGGAAACCTTTGTGAAGAAATAAACGGTTAGTATTGTTACCTTGTCTCATTAGTCTTATCTTTAGAAGTATTGCCCCCAAGATTATGAGAGAGATGAGCACTCCAACAGCAGTCGATATGAAGATTAGCTTTCCGGGCTTTTTCTTCTTCTTATCTGAATCATCGTCCGACTCTACAACTGAAAAGACCAGCTAATGTCATCATTCTTCACATGAATCATGTTTTAATTAACTTGTTATCTATAGTTGCCGTTATATTCTACAACCAACAAGATTGGTCGTCGTTCTTTTTCTCGGAAGTTCTGCTTTATGAAACTTGATTATAAAATTAGGATGCATACTGTGATGTTAGCTTTTAGAAGTTCATAATAATGATAACCGAGGATCTCCACGAGTTTTCACATTTTCAACAGGCAGAAAGCAAGTATTCATAATCCACTAAAGAACGTGACCTAAATTTTCAATCCAACATAACTTTCAGATTCTAACAGTATGCCATATATTTTCCGGTTAAGATACATGTCTAAGAAGTTTTTTACCAAATAGACTTACCTAGTTCTGAAAGTGGCAAGCGAATATAGAAGTTCAATGTGCTATCTGCTCCAGGAACCTCTCTGATATCAATCAAATCCCCATACCACATCAAGCACCCAATGACTCCATCACCTATAAACGGAGTAGCATAAGCTGTACAAGAACAGCTTTTGGAACACTGTGCTTGACATACATCAAAACTCATATTAATATTCAACCGAGACTGCAACCTATCAGGAAAGTTGGCACCCACCCATAGAAACCCATCTCCATTCTGGCAATTCAATGGCCTAATTCTAGTGCATCCACTGGACCAGTCTTGTACGTCCCAATCCTGTTGAGATTTAGGTGAGAACCCCTTCAGACACTCACATATTGGTACTTTATTAATTTTGCAGATAGCATTAGGACCACAGTGACCATAATTGTCACATGAATCACGGGGTATTGTCATGACAAGATTCCACTCATTTTTGCCCTCATTCATCATATAGCGCTGGAGAAAGCCTGATTCGTCTAGAGTTAATCTTGTGATGAATGAACTGTTATCAGATACTGAAACCCTGTCTGTATTTATTACCAAATTCGGTTTAAAAGGTACCGTGGGAAAGAAAGGGAGATTACTGAAGTAATGCCCATTCCATGGGCCACTACGGCATCTTTTTACCTGCTTGCTGTAGATCACCAGTTCAACAAGGTCATGATTTTCAACCCTGTAGGTAAAATCTCCAAGGGATGGGTCATCTGTACTTCTCCAAGATGTCAAATATTTATCTTGTTCGGTACCAGGGCTGTCTACAATCGCCATTCCTGGTAACCTGGTGTCACCAGGGTAATCAAAACTCTGCCACATGTAGTTTTGTGGAGAAGTTCCATTTGTCTTGTCTATTAGTACAAGGTTTCCAGTGTCCAAGAGACGTAAAACTGGACTTGATGCAACACGAGACAAATTTGACGACGACCAGATAATTCTTTGGCCTCTGCTGAGAACTAAAGTTCCATTTCTGCTTATATTCAAGATTCCTTGCGAGTCTGTAATGGGCTGGTTTCTGTTTGCAACCCAAACAACGACATCCGGGGTAGTTTTGTACCATATCCCTAAAAACCTGCCATTGAGCTTACCAGGGGAGAAGAATCCTAGCTCGAACCTCTGGCCCTGAGAAACTAAAGTCTGCCCATCACGGATTATTTGGTTTGCAGATAGTGTATCTTCCGCTAGAGAGAATTTTAGAAACGTTAAAATGTAGGCAAGAGCACCGAGAAAAGTGGTAGATTGTGATCTCGCCATTTTCTTTTAGAACTAAGAATCGAACAGATTAATGTATACATTTAGATGAAGGTTTATGATTGAAATTTAGGGGATGATGAATGAGAACTTGACATTACTGTTATGTAGCATTATTTTAAGCATGATGATAATGATCATTTTCCATGTAATAGTCAAAAAGTCGTGTTTGGTGGGTGATTATAATTGATTTAAATTATAAGTGATTAACACTTACAAATATCAAGAGGTGTGTGGTCGATCAATTATAAACAGATTGTAAACAGTTCCAAACAAAGGGCTTATTTTCAATAATTTAAGGTCAATTTCATTAACTCATTTTCATAATTTCTTTAAATCGTGGAAAATATTGGAGTGATGATTTTTTTTTTGTCAAACACGTTTATTTGACTTAGCCTACTGCTGAAAGTTCTGGTTTTTTCATGGAAAAATTGGTAATGAAGCTTCTGCTTTGAAATCAAGCAAAATACACGGCTAAAATAAAAAATGCTATTTCACAATTATTCCACATCATCATTTATAATTTATTCAGATGTGTTACGAGTACACTACCACAATTTATTGTCCCTTTTTTCTTGTTAACTACACATTTTTAATAAAAAAATATTACACATAAACTCTTAAAGACTTTTTTTTTTTTTTCAACCAAACATTTTCCAAAAAATTAATATTCTCCGCATTAAAATGTGAAATAATAGAGCCCAAACAGGGCCAAGAATGGCAGCCACCACATTTCAAGAAATTTAATTTTTTATACTTATAAAACAAATCTTATATGAACGAGGAACTGTTAAAGAATACGAAAATGTTGGAACATAATTTTCAATTTTCGAAATACCTAGTCTGTGTCTCATTTTCTAAAATTTATTTTTTCTCAAACTTATTTTTAATTGAGTATTTTATAGAATCCACAACTTTTATCAACTTTTCAATTAAACATTATCAAAATCTACTAAAAATCTGATTTTTATTCTTGACCGCGGACGTTTGTTTGTATCATAGACATGTCATGTTTCCAGCTTTTTCTGAAAGCTCAAGAATGAATGGACTGCGTAAAATGTTTGTTCCAAATTCGATTGATTGTAGCATCCGTAACCGTGAGGTACACATCAATATTTCAACCCAGTTTTATTTTCAATAATCAATCACACCAATTATTTATTTTTATTTGTTTTCTCTATATACTTCTATTTGGAAGAAAGCAATAGAAGTTTCACTGTGTTATTCATACTGTCAAAATCTTCTAGCTACTTTAAAAATGTTGTCATCCCTATCAATTGAAACCCCATAATTGGAGTCCAAATTTGCGGCATCAAATTTAGCATCAGGCCATCGTCTTCAAGAATTTTAGGTTGTGGGTTTGTCAACCTTGTGTTGGAAAATTCTAATATATATGGAGCCACACGTAATATATTAGAATGTATGGTGCTATTATTTAAAGAAAATTAATCAATTAAAGTGATCCACTAAAGATGAATTTTGACTAATGCGTACTAAGTTTCATGGAATTAAAGTGTAGAGAACAGAAGTTTGTCTTAGATTGATGAGTGACAAATTTGAAACAAATGAAAGATAATAACAATTCATTATCTTATTATTATATGGGGTCATGGCCCTCATGGGCACCAATTGTTTGTGTTCTTGAGATTCTCTGCATTCCCATCAACAAATATTGAAATTGAAGAGAACCCACCAATCAATTGGAAGATTGTAACTCTTCAGGCAAAGAATCATAATATTATGAATATAGGTATGTTTGTTTCTTCGAATTTTAATATGGAGTATGAATCTAGGATTTACTATATGAGAAAAGGATTTGATTAAAGCATATATGGATTGAAAATCCATTTTCTATTTTCTATTACCTTGAGCCTGTTCAGACCATTGAAGTTGCAGAGGAAGGTAGAAGAGGCTCTGATCAAGTCTAGCAAGGCAGCAATTGTTAGCTCACTCTGTCAGTTTGGCAAATCTCATCTACTGCCTTTTACTCTTTTTACTTCACATGCCAAAACACCTCTTGAACTTGTGCACACTGATCTATGGGGACCAGCACCAATTCAATCTAATTCTGGTTTCAGATATTACATAACATTCCCTTAATGACTTTAGTAGATTCACATGGATTTATCCCCTAAAACAGAAATTTGAAGCACTAAGTATTTTTGTGCATTTTAAGAAGTTAGTTGAGAACAAGCTTGCAAAGAAATTAAAAACCTTACAAGATGACTAAGGAGGAGAGTTTAGAGTCTTCAAAACCTTTTTAACACAAGACGGCATTGAATTTAGGCATCCATGTCCATATAGCTCTACGCAGAATGGAAGAATTGAAAGAAAGCATAAGCATATAACTGAAACGGGCCTCACCCTCTTAGCTCAAGCTAAAATGCCTTCGAAATATTTGTGGGAATCCTTTCAAGCTGCAACCTACTTGATTAGCCTAATGCCTACACCCTTGCTTAAAATGCAGTCCCTTTACCTTGTTCTATTTGGAAAAGAAATTGATTACAAGTCATTAAGGGTATTTGGATGTGCTTTCTACCTTTGCCTCAGACCTTACCAAAGGCACAAGTTCAGTTATCACTCAACAAAATGTGTTTTCATTGGATATAGTGATTCTCATAAAGGCTATAAATGTTTATCCTCCACAAGTAGAGTCTATGTATCAAGACATGTTGTCTTTAATGAACATGAGTTCCCTTTTGAGTCCTTATTTTCTGTCCAAAACCCACAAAACTCTGTGATACCTGAGTCTGTGATAACCTATTTTCAGTTTTCACCTCAACCAAATGGTTCTGAACACGCCTTAATTCTGCTGAAACATTACTTCCTGAAGCAACCAATGATGAGCATCACACACCTCTCAGCTCGAGTGATAGTCAATTTGAACATATCAGTGATGAAGTTGATGAAAATGGGGGCAATGAGGATATGAACAATCAAGCAATAAGTCAAGGAGCAGAATCAGAACTTGAACTACCTCAAAATAATGAAAGGGGTGAAACATATTCTTTGGCAAATCAACAAGAAATCAAACCTCAGTCAATAGCAGGGGACTTAATAGGACATCATATGATCACAAGAGCAAAGGCATGAGTCTTTAAACCTAAGGCATTTCTGGGTAAATCAGTGGACAGCAATCTTGAAATATCAAAACCGAGAAGTCTAGATGAAGCCTTAATGAGCAAAGAGTGGAAGAAATCCATAGATGAGGAGTTTAAAGTCCTGATGAAAACCAACACCTGGAAGCTTGTACCACCATCACCAACTTACAACATTGTAGGAAGCAAGTGGGTTTTCAAAACAAAATACAACACTGATGGATCAGTTCAAAGGCTTAAAGCGAGATTGGTAGCCATGGGATTTCATTAGGAGCCTGGAGTTGATTTTTATGGGACTTTCAGCCCAGTAATCAAAGCTTCAACCTTACACATTATACTTGCTATGGCAGTGTCAAAAATTTGGGCAATCAATCATGTAGATATCAATAATACATCTTTGAATGGTGAACTTGAGGAAGTGGTATAGATGAACCAACTAGAGGACTTTGTGGATCCTTCAAAACCAGACCATGTCTGCAAACTGGAAAAGGCAATTTACGGGTTGAAGCAGGCACCTAGAGCCTGGTATGATAAATTGAAGTCAACACTGATGAATTGGAAGTTCAAGCAATCAATTGCTGACACTTCCTTGTTCTACTTCAAAAATGAAAATCAAATCATATTTGCACTCATATATTGATGACATTATAGTAACCGAGAATGATGCAGGTTTGTTACAAAGGTTCATAAATGAATTGAATTAAAGGTTTGCACTCAAAGATATGGGGCAACTTCACTGCTTTCTGGGAATTGAAGTGTTGTGGCATAACTCAGGTCTCCATTTAACTCAAGCAAGGTATATTGTTGAGTTGTTCAAGAAGTTTGAATTACAACATTTGAAGACATGTCCAACTCCAATTCTAGCATGCAAAACCATGTCAAAGGCTGAAGTAGAACCACTGAAAAACCCTTCGATCTACAGGAGTGTTGTAGGAGCTCTGCAATACCTCACACATACTAGGCCAGACATCACCTTTGTAGTAAATAAATTAAGTCAGTTTCTATAGTTTCCAACTTCAACTCACTGGCAAGCTTTGAAAAGAGTACTTAGGTATCTAAAGGGAATAATAGATCAAAGGCTGTGGATACAAAGAAGTGAAACATTAGACTTACAAGGATATTCAGATGATGATTGAGCATCTTGCCCAGATGACAGATGGTCAACTGCAGGCTATTGTATTTACTTAGGAGAAGATTTGGTTGCCTGGTCTTCAAAGAAGCAACATGTAGTTGCTAGATCAAGTACAGAATCAGAGTACGGAGCATTTGCCTTAGCGGCTTCAGAGATAGCTTGGATCCAATCACTTTTTAAAGAACTTGAATTACCACAATCATACATCACAGTGTTGTAGTGTGACAATATGAGCGCTAATGCTTTGGCAGCCAATCCGGTATACCGTGTGCAAACAAAGCACATTGAATTAGACATTTATTTCATCAGGGATAAAGTACTTGGTAAAGAATTAGAAGTCAAATATGTGTCTTCCTCTTATCAAATAGCAGATCTCTTAACAAAGGGCCTCACTTACTCAAGGTTCCTCTTTTTGAAAGACAAGCTTGGACTCACTTCCTTGTCGTCTAGCTTGAAGCGGGATGTTAAGAATGATGGCTAGCTCCATTCTGCCCAGCTAGCTCCATCCAGCATGGAGTTAGTGGCTAGCTCCTTCCAGCCACTAACTCCAACTATTTTCCTTGCTGGCAATTCTTTTATTCATCTTATATGCTAGCACTAACTTTCTGTTGTATTTTTATTCCAACACTCTCCTTAAAATCAAGAGCTAACAAACTCTTCGTAGTCTTTAGAATCTTCATTTGTAATATTTATACCACATTGATAATGAATGAAATTATCTCGAGCTAAATTATCATTTCCCTTCTTGCATTTCAATTGGCCCACCATTGAATCCATCAAGGTAGCTAAGGTTGGCATTTTGACATGCAATGGTATCAAGTAGCCTTGCTTAGGCCAGTTTACAAGCCACAATGCCGGTTTAAAAGCCGAACCACCTAGTCTGGTCCAGGTTTTACAAGTATGATCATGAAAGACTCATGAATAAACCTTATTTTAGCTCATGTTAAATATAGATAAGAATGGAATGTTAATATAAATAAATAGATACGGTCCAAGTATCCTTAGTTCAATCGAAAGCTTTCTGCCTGTTGAAAATGTGAAAACTCATTTTCCCTGTGGGAAATGAAGGTCTATCATTATTATGAACTTCTAAAAGCTGACATCTCAGTATGCAACCTAATTTTATAATCAAGTTTCATAAAGCAGAACTTCAGAGAAAAAGAACAACAACCAATCTTGTTCGTTGTAGAATATAGCGGCAACTATAGATAACAAGTTGATTAAAACATGATTCATGTGAAGAATGATTACATTAGTTGGTCTTTTCAGTTGTAGAGTCGGACGATGAATCAGAAAAGAAGAAAAAGAAAAAGCCCGAAAAGTTAATCTTCATATCGACTGCTGTTGGAGTGCTCATCTCTCTCATAATCTTGGGGGCAATACTTCTAAAGATAAGACTAACAAGACAAGGTAACAATACTAACCCAGATTGTGTAAGAATATATAATTCACACTAAGAACATGCTTTACACAGTACCCTAAGGCATAATTTGTTTCACAGGAAAAAAGAAAACAGAAGACTTAGATTTACCTTCATTTGATTTGGCAACTATTGCAACTGCGACAGATAACTTCTCCACGGAAAACATGATTGGTGAAGGTAGTTTTGGTCAGGTTTACAGGGTATTGGACACGAGTTGTACAAGTTTGGACTTTGTACAAGTATATAACATTAACAATTTGTATATTCAGGACAGCTAACCGGATGGACAAGAAATAGCAATAAAAAGACCGTCCAAAACATCCACACAAGGTCTTGAAGAATTCAAAAATGAAGTGAGTTTGATCGCCAAACTCCAACACAGAAACCTCGTCAGACTTTTGGGTTGCTGCATTGAAGAAGATGAAAAAATGTTAATCTATGAGTACATGCAGAACAAAAGCTTGGATAATTTTATTTTTGGTTGACCTGAGAAACCATTTATCTTATTGATTTGTTTTGAATAATCTTATTTTAATTTCAAGGATTTTTGACACTCAGAAAGTGTTCAATTCGGTGCAGATCAAGAAAGAATGATAATATTGACATGGGCTAAGCGGTTTGACATTATTATGGGGATTTCAAGGGGTTTGCTCTATCTTCACCATGACTCCAGATTAAAGATTATCCACAGGGATCTGAAAACAAGCAATATTTTGCTAGACGAAAATCTAAATCCGAAAATTTCGGACTTTGGCTTAGCAAGAATTCTTGGAGGGGGTCAAGGAATTGCAAGAACAAAAAGAGTTATTGGGACATAGTAAGTTTCTCCTTAACTTGAGCAAAACATATAATTGCTTGTACAATATCTCATAACCAATATGTTTACACAGTGGCTATATGGCTCCAGAGTATACCATTGATGGGAAGTTCTCCTTAAAATCAGATGTCTTCAGCATGGGAGTTGTCTTGTTAGAGATGGTGAGTGGCAAAAGGAACAGAGGTTTCAGACATTTAGATCACTATCACAGCCTTTTAGGACATGTAAGTTGTGCAAACAAATCGAATCTCACTTTCGTAGTTAGCTTTTGGTAATTCATAATACACATCTACTGTTTCTTGTGAGCAAAAAACTTGTCTAACACGATCAATTTTCACAGGCATGGCTACTTTGGAATGAAGACAAGGCTTTGGAACTACTGGATGAATGTTTGACAGATTCATTTGTTGAATGTCAAGTAAAGAGATGCATACATGTGGGCTTATTATGCGTTCCGAAACATGCAGAAGACATGCCAGTAATGTCCTCTGTGATTTTCATGTTAGGAAGTGAGGAGGGAGCAATTCTTCCAGAACCCAAGGAACCTGGATTTTCATCGAAAAGAGTTCTTTCAATGAAAAAACCTGTACAATAGAGGCCAACACATATACAATCTCAATAACTGATCTAGAAGGCAGATAGAGAGGTCGAACAGTACGATAATTATAGTTTCTTTCCATGAATTTGTAATGAGATTGGTTTAGCTTTTATTAAATTAATCATAGATTCAGTCAGACTTTTTCTATCGACGAGTTGAAATATTTGTTGAATTATAATCTCATGAATGTTACTTGTGAATTGTTTACTACTTTATGCTAATGTATAAAGCCGTTTTTCTGATTTTATTCCAATACATGTATGTGTAATTGTATTATAGGGAAACTGGATTCTAGAGTTACAATTGAAATTAAATTGATTTAATGGTTTATTCTTATCATCATGAATTAATTTTGAGATTGACTTACTATTTATTAAATTGGTCATAGA
This sequence comes from Fraxinus excelsior, assembly GCA_019097785.1. NCBI lineage: Eukaryota > Viridiplantae > Streptophyta > Magnoliopsida > Lamiales > Oleaceae > Fraxinus > Fraxinus excelsior. The sequence goes on along the minus strand of CM032624.1, from coordinate 46,078,875 downwards.
ATTAGTCAGGATCTCTCTGTGGATTGATTGAAATAACTGCTTAGGTTTTAATGTCGATTATTTTAAGTTTGTTGATGTGATTCTCTACTGCTTTATGTTTTAGTATATAGTCAATTTTGAATCTGATTCTGATAAATAGTGTGAACATTGCAATAGGAAGATTAACCATTAGGATCACATTAGAATTAAATTGGGTTTAAACGACATATCTTCTGATTAGAGTGCCGAGATGAAAGCCTCTAATTGTGTTATAAAAATGGAATAATTGATGTTATTGATTCGATCCGATTGAGAGAATCCAACAACACTTCACTACCTCAAATTATTGATTATAATCTCACCTTTCAACATTGAATTTTATTGCACATTGAAGACGATAATTTAACCTTTTGGAACCCTTTAGCATTTTCCATCTTCCTATAGATACGACACCCCAAAACTGCACTACAACTACCGCATTATTCGTTGGGCGTAATCAGACTTTCAATTACAAAATCAACTCATTAGAGCAGTTGGGTAGCCCAATGGCTTCTGGCCTGGCAGAAAGGTCTGGACCTGGGAAGTAGGGGCTGACCCACTAAGGGCCCAGCGGGGTCGGTCACTCCCATTAATTTTTTTTTTAACATTTTTTTTAGCTTATTTTCTATCTCACCCCCATTCAAAATTAATTCTGGGTCCGCCCCTATTGGGAAGGCCTTCCTGCTAGACCTAGAAAAGAGGCTAGACTCTCTAATGCTGCATAGAGCCGTTGGCATTTAGCTCTCATTCTATGGCAAAAAATGTCAAAACAAGAATTTTATCCCAAACCTTCTAAACAGATTCGTGTAGAAGATAAAAGCAACGTGCATGCACAGATGGAAATTCAAGAAAAATAGCACATTTCATAAGAGTAAGAAAAGGCATACAAGGATTGAAACAATTTAGACATTGCATCCACCATATAACTGGCAATGCTAATTGAGATCCAAAATCACATCCAAGATGCCAGTAATAATGACACATAAAGAGCAAATGACGCAAAGAGAGCAACTCTTTAAACACACAACATTACTCCATACACTCAGGATTAAAATTTCCCACTACTGATGTGCCAAAGAGACTGTTGCAGAGCCACGTCAGTATTGGAAAGTTTTTATCTTGCATCAAGTAAATATAAATGATACTCGTACAACTAAAATATAGCTCAAAGATTGTGATGCCTTCTGAGTACTGCAAAAGATTGGTTTTAGAAATAGATATGTTCACAGTCAGAAATAGATAGAATTATTTAAAAATTTCTGCAAATCAGGAGTAAAACAATTGATATTCATAAAGATGAAAGATGAACTAGCAAATTTCAAGAGGAATAATTAACCAAATTAGATTACATACATGTTGCTGTGAGAGAATGACCTGAAACTAAGTTTAAATTAGGAATATGTCACAAACAAGCAACACCAATAAAATATTGAAATTGCAGGCGTATGCTTGTTGAAAAGGCAAAAAATATATATACATGGCAGCTATGTCATGATAGCAAAATCGGTAAGGTGTTTAAATTTTGACAATGAACCCCTTGAAATGAGTATAACCGTATAATCTCAATCTCATTCTCATTCTATTTTTTTAAGTGCCGATTGACCATACTTGGGCAAATAACTTTTTATTTTAACCCAAAATTAGGTCAAGGTATGGGACAATGATTTGCCTCTGCCGTATTGAAAAAGAAAATAAGTCAAAATTTAATGTTTAAGTACCTTTTTACAATGTCAGCTGTGCCTTGAGGCTCAAGCTTTGAGGCGGAAAAAATGAGGCGCACGCCTCTACATCTGAGGCAAAAAAAATGAGGCGTGCGCCTCATGTGATGTATGTTTTTTTCAATTGTTTTTCCCCATTGATTTTGCTTGTGGCTTTGCAGAGAGAATAACAGAGAGAAGTCGGGGAAGAAGAGAAGTCGAGGAAGACATTTTGCCCTATCGATTGAAGTGAGAGAGAAGTCGGAGAAGTCAGGGAAGACAACGTGCTGCTTGTGCCCTAATTGATTGAAGTGAAGTGGGCTTTGAAATATTCTTTTAAGGGAAAAATTCAATTTTCCTACATTTACTTTACCCTAATTCATAAATATCAAAACAACTTTTACATTTCAAAAATCAGATATTTTTACCTATACATACACACACACACACACACACACACACACACACACACACACACACATATATATATATATATAATTAACCCACCCACACACCTCCACCACCTCCGACGACCGTCCGGCGACTACTCCAATTCCGGCGACCATTCCGACGACTATTCCGGCGACTACTCCGATTCCGACAACCGTTCCGACGACAATTCCGATTCCGATGACTATTCCGGTAACCATAAATAGTCACAGCTTACATGTTGTATGGTCACAGTCCAAGTCACAACTCAGGTCACAGGTCACAATACATTGTTATTTGTTTATAATAATTGATAACATAATAAGTCTCATATTTTTTTGTATGGTTACAGCCTAGGTCACAACGCATGATAGGAGACTTTAGTGTTGTTTAATCGGATCTTTTATTTGTTCAAAATTTTTTGGATTTCAAATCATGGTCGCATTTAATATTTCAAGTCACAGCCCAAGTTACAAGTTCACAGCCACAGACAAGTTCACATTCCAGGTCACAGCGCACGTCACAAATTCACAACCCAGGTCACAGGTCAGGTCACAAATCACAGCCCAGGTCACAGGTCGGGTCACAACCATAGTCGCCCACATCAACACCAAATCCAACTCACCGTGACATTCAACAACCAACACCACTACAAAAACGCCCCACCACCAACACCTTAATAACACCTCACCACCAACACCACAGTAGATCACATAAAAATAAAATAAAATAAAATAAAGATTCACAGCAGCGTCGTCCCTCAGTAGCGTCCCCCTCCCCCGCCGGCGGCGTGGTCGCGACGCTGCGGTGATTCACAGTAGCATTGCGACCACGCTGCTGTGAAGTAGTGTCGTGACTGCCGGCAGCAACGTCGCGACGCCGGCAGTCGCGACGATGCTGTGGATTGGGTGGAGACGGCGGGTAGGCGGATCTGAAAACGAGAAATACAAATAATCTAAGAAATATTACTTGCCAAAACCCTTGGGACAGTTAGTGTAAGGATGACCTGTTTTGGTGAGTTTGGCTACAAAGGTTCGGTTTGGGCGAAGGTGGTGGGCGACGTTAGGTGGAGGAAGTCTGGAATGACAGACGGGGTTGAGGCGGTTGAGAATGGTGAGTTTGGCTGCGCCGGAGCTTCTATTCCAGGAGGCGGTGGTCGTGGGTTTGGGGCGGTTAGGGATTCGGCGGGTGTGAATAGAGAGGAGTTAGGTGGTGCCGGAGGTATCGTGCCGACGGTGTGGTGGCGGTGGAGAAATATTGAGAGAGAGAGAGAGAGAGAGGGCGGCTGCTGGATGGACTAATGAGAGAGAGACAAATGAGAAATTAGGGATTTAGGTGTATATAAATTATTTTTTATAATATTATAATTAATATTTAATTAAATATAAAAATTTGTATCTATCTATAAAATCTCTGATTTTTTAACATTAAAACATAAAATCTGATTTTGGAAATTGAATCTCCAAAAGTAGGGATTTAGGTAATTTTCACTTCTTTTAAAACGCAATGTAAAATGGACTTTTGGAATGCTATTGTAAAATGGGATATTCCACTGGGAACAATACATAAGTCTTACATATTAAGATTACATTTCAAAATTAACAAACTTATTAAATTATTTCAAAATTCAAGTGTTAATTCCAATTAAATATATATTATATAATTAATTGTCCATACCCCTCCCCCACACGGCCACCCCACCCACAAATTTTATTATTTTCAGAAATTCAAATAAAAAATTCACACCTACCCGGACCCACCTCACCCTACCCCATCCCTACGTACAACTTTTTTTTTTCAGAAATTCAAATCTGAAATTCACACCCACCCCACCCACCCACCCACCATACCCTACCCTACCCCCATCCCATCCCTCAAAAATTTCCAGAAATTCAAATATGAAAATCACCCCATCCCTCGGACCCACCCCCACCTTACCTTCCAAAAAATTTCCAAATATTAAAAATTGGGAACCACACCCCCAACACAAAATTTGTCACAAACCAGTCATAACAGGTCACTATTAACATAGAATTGGTCACAAACTGTCACAATCGGTTACAATTAAGCACCAAAACACAGGACGTGTCTCCGTTAACAACCAGTCACAATTAAGCATGGAGACACGGCCTCCGTGTGACATGAAGACAGGCGTGTCTTCGTGTCGCATGTCTCCATTAACAACTGTCACAACCAGTCACAATCGGTCACAATTAACACAGAATTTGTCACAAACAGTCACAACAAACACAAATTTAGACCAACACCTCCAAGAAAATCAGGAAGACCTACTTCGATCAAACATAGACAAAATGTGGTAGCATACAATTACAGATTATGCTACGAAGTATTGTAATAACTCAACACATTAAAGCTGAAATAGTATAACTACAATTACAAACGAAGTATTCCAACAACTCAACACCATTGAAGCCAAAGAAGATACGAAAATTGTTTACAAATTTCTGAATACGATCGATTCATCCAAAAAGTTACAACAACATTATAACACCAGAAAGTAACTATTATTATTTTATCAAAACACAAAAAGAAGAAAAATCATGACAATAGGAAGTTCTAATTTCTGTCCAGTGGAAATCTGATTGCACAATTCATCTACGTTGCCACAAAGCGAAGCTGAGACCGTGAGGCCACTAAAATCAATCTTTATCATTTTCCCTAAAAATCAATGCACCCAACATCGCCGCCTCCACCACCACATCCCAATAGTAACACCATCCACAGCTAAACATCGCCGTCATCACCCAACCACAACCACAACCACAAACACAAAAATAACCGACCACAATCACTGCACCCAACCCACCACCACCACCACTACAAACAACATCATCACTACCACCATCATCCAAACATCACTAGATAATCAAATTCAAAATTTCAAGTCACTTTATATAATCAAGTTGTTGTCAGGTCTCATCTGTTATTAATTGTGACCAAATGTATACTCAATGTGACTAACTGTGACCAAATTCGTGTTAAGTGTGACAATCTGTGACCAATTTTTTGTTAATTGTGACTGAATGTGACTTGAATATGTTCAAGTCACATTTGGTCACAGCCAGTCACAGTATACACATATTTGGTCACAAATGGTCACCACAAACAAATATGTTTACACCACAGACCAACACCACAATCCACCACCAGAAACCCACCCCATCCACCCATTCCCAACTTCCAAAAAAATTTCAGAATTTCAAGTCATAATTGGTTACAACGAGTCACAATTAACCAGTCACAATCAATCACAAATGGTTACAATCGGTCACAAATGGTCACAATCTATCACAATAGTCATCTAGTGTCCGTCTTGACCAATCTGTCATAAATCTATCACAATCTGTTATAAACGATTACAATCGATCACAATCAGAAACTAGATGCCGCTGTAGTTGCATTTATGTGTTCATAAATGTATCAATCTTACTCGTTTATTTTTATTTTTATTAGTTGTTAAATTGAACAAAACATGGTACATTTGATAAGCCATAGCTGCTTAAATTATTAAAGGAAAATATATGTTAAAATCACTAGAATTTCATCACAGATCTATTGACACAGATTAAAATGACAAATACAAAACATCAAAATGCAGTGTACTCAAATTAGGATAAATAATCAATTGGGATTATGAAGTTAAAGGTATTAAAATTATTGGAACTTCGATTAAACGTAGACTTTGTTTTCCAATCTCTCCACTTGTTAATAGTAGTAGTACAAAAAAGTCTGGCACCAACGAAGTACCATCACTTAGGTCAGTAAGTCGATCGGAGGCCCAAATTGGTTAAGTTGGATTTGAGAAAAGCCTCCATTTGTGCTTTTTTTGAGCACCTTTTGACTCCCAAAACAAACATACAAAATTGACTCATGAGGACATCCATCAAGCCATGAGAAAACCTCGCCATTTGGTCACATTTTGGTCAAGCGAAAGCGTGCGAATTTGATTTTTTTTGCTGCACGAGAAGAATGGTAGGAAACCACAACAGAGGAGATGCAGCACACCAACACTAGGATCCGAAATAAGGCCAAAATTTGAATCCAATTTCTCCGTTTTGGATCTAAAAGGACACGAAAAAAGAGACGAAAATCTCCCACTGCTTCTCTTCTTCTCGATTACAACTGTTATCGAACTGGCGGGTGCCAGCTGGGGATTATTGTAACGCAGGTTCCACGTGGCAGCGGCGTCTAATTTCTGGCAAGGTACATAAGGGGATACAGACCGGGGAAAAGCAAGAGCCGACTGGGTATCAAAATTTCGGCGAACTTCTTGTGCTTATTTCTCGGCCTGGATGGCTATAATTGCAAATAGACGTTCGCGTAGGCAGGAAATCAGACGTCGACGCCGCTACTAAAATCAAATTTTACCTCGCCATGAAATTCATCGACAACCAGCATTTGCCGTCCGCCAGAGTTCACAACAGCGTCTATGGTCTCCAGTGACTGTGCGAGGAAGGACAACATAGATCGAGGAGGAAAAGACGAGAGAAAGACGGGGTGGGAAGAGATGAGAGAGAGAGAGTGGGTGGGAAGAGGATAGAGATGAATGAGAGAGACGGGATTGAAAATCATGTATTAGGATTTTAATTATTAATTTAATTAATACCTGAGTTTTGATTAAATAAATATTAGACCTGATTTTTGAATTTGAAAACTTAAATAGATGTTTTGAGGTAATTTTCTCTATTCCCCTTGTATATGTATTTGTAAAAATACAATTACAAATATTATATTGGGATAAGTTTATATTTGTATTAAAATTAAAATTATTATATTGGGATAAGTTTATATTTGTATTAGAAAAAATTATTTCTTATATTTTATCTGTGTAAACTTTTTATTTAGTAATTAAAATAATTTAGTGTTATATCTTTTTTTGTTATATTAAATTTACTTCTATAATTTTTTTAAATAATACATAAAACATTGAAATTAATTTTTTTGAAAGAATTTATTTCGTATTTAAATTTAAATTGATTTCAAATTATAATCCAATTGTTTAAAACCGAATAAAAACCTCACTTTTTTTTTTTTTGTTAAAAAATATTCATGATTGTTTACCGTTCATTGGAATCATTAGTTATATATTTTTATGTTGTTTTCTGATTTTTCAACTTAAGTTTTTTTGTTTGTGGTGAGGCTTACGCCTCAAAACGTTTTGAGGCTTACGCCTCACCTCGTGACAAAAAAAAAATACCGCAGTACTCGTTTACGTTTTTTCAAACCATGGGTCTGTGTCAACATCATTTATCGATGTGGGATAGATATCCCTTAACACTCCCCGCAAGATGGTGGCTCGTTTGAGCAGACCAATCTTGAAATCCACGTGCTCACTTTTGGAGTCTTAATGGGATCAAATCGCTCATTGGAGCATAATGAGCTCTGATACCATGTTAAGATTTGGGGGTCCATCTTAAAAGGTCAACCTTGTTAAGAGGAGTAGCCCAAGATCTTTTATTAATTGATCTATGTCAACAACATTTATCGATATGGGATATATATCCCTTAACATATTCAACGCATTTCTACATTTCCCTCACTCATAGTGACCTTACGATACTTTAAGATTTGTCAGGTAAAAAAGTTAGAAGATGCATTGAATTTTGAAGCATATCCTTGACCTTATAGTACTTCAGATTACCAATTGGATGCCTTTTCCGTAACGGCAATATTATTTTTATCCTCATGATCATTGGTCCATGTCAAGAAAATAAGATGTGTACATGCCCATATATCAATTCTTTTAAATGAGAACAGACAGAGATACTGTCAGAACTAGAACCATGAAAATATCGAATACAAATTTTCCCTTACTTTTGCTCTTAACCTTCTTAATGTCTTTTGTCAAGATTTCCAATGCTATAGATACTATAAATACTACACAGATCCTTAAAAATGGTGAGACCATTGTTTCATCTGATGGAACCTTTGAATTGGGATTTTTTAGGCTTGGAAATTCCAAGAATCGATACGTGGGCATGGCTAGGAAATATCATAATTTGGCATGGCTAGAAGTTTGGCTTGATTCGGACATGAACCCAAAGATATCAGACTTTGGCATGACTAGAATTTTCAGAGGTAATGAGACTGGAGCTAACACGAGTCAAGTAGTTGGAACATAGTAAGAATCTTAGAGAGCTTTTTTGGAAAGTATTTATAAATGATTTTGTTTATAACTAGATAGAAATGAGTGGTGGGTCTCACGAAAAGTGTGGATAAAAATTGATTTAACGGTTTATAAGCCCTTGCCAAACATAATGCATGAAATTCTCTTCTATGTCTTATAACTTAATTGATAAATTTTGCCATGCAGCGGCTACATGTCACCAGAATACTCAGTAGATGGATTATTCTCGATAAAATCAGATGTATTAAGCTTTGGTATTTTAGTGCTTGAGATTGTTAGTGGCAAAAGAAATAGAGGATTTTCTCACAAGGATCACCACCACGACCTTCTTGGGCATGCAAGTATAATATGAAATTAGTATTGTTAGCACTTAAGATTTGAAAAATTGTCCTCTTCAGTGAATTCAATTGGTACAGGTGTCAGGTGTGGAAGCTTTATAAAGAAGGAAGGTATATGGAATTAGTTGATGCTTATCTTGGCTCCGTCTATTTATCATAAATTATGTTGTCGATCTATGTGGCCTGTGGGATTGTTATGCGTTCAACAATGTCCAGAAGATAGGCAAAACATGTTTTCAATAGTGATGATGTTGGGAAACGAAGGTGAATTGCCTCCAGCTAGACAGCCTATTTTTTTCACGAAAAGAAATTTTACTCTGAAAGTACAACTAGCATCAATGCAGCAAGTTCAATAAACCAAGTGACCATTACACAGCTAGAAGCATGATAATAGATAACATTAGTTGCCTTAGTATTGCTCGATTTTCCTTTCATTTAAAAGAGATATATTTTTCCTTCAGCCAGCGTGCTAAGTAGTAAATCTCCTCCATTACACATCAGTTCTTCTATATAAGTTACATCAGTTATATGAATCTGATGTACTCATCAATCATGTAAAAATTCAAAATTCAAGTGAACTATAACGCTTTACAATTGTGTATATGTTTTCATTATCTTTTTATTATGTCATATATCCCAAATAATTTAAAGAACATATGTCTGATTGCTTCCCCTAGCTCAAATTACAATGTCATACAAATTCATGTTTGTACCAGATTAAGACATTGTTGGCTGGTGGCTGGGCTGTCTTGGTGTTGACATGTTTGGTATAACATGAAAATTGTATGAATCAAAAAAATAAAAAAGACTCTGTTAGTACCACAGATTAAGCCATTTTTCAGCAACTCATATCCTTCAGGTGTTGATACTGTATGATTTGAGTACAAAGGGATACATCTTAAATGATATATATTATAGCAGGTTGACTTGAAAAATGTTCTGGAAATTATCATGTATCCTATCAATGTAAAAATAGCAATTTTATTTGAAATTATCTGAATATGGGTATTTCTAGATCAAATTGAATGACTTGGACTTCTTTTTTATAATATGGTACAATGAGACGAGTTTCGTTCGCGATTACAGAGGAACAAGAAAATTTAGGGGAAAAAATGAGTTCAAACTTGGAAATGATCAGAAAGTGCGATTCAATTTGAATGTAATCTATTCAATTTTGGCTTGAATACATATAATTAATTGCATACAATTGCTTTCTCTCTTTTTTCAGTCTAGAATTGGGATCTAGCCAACCTTCATGAAGAACAAGAATTGAACTAATCTTACCATGCAACATCTGAAAAGAATATTTTCCTGAATTTAATCAACATTTTAGCATATAAGTGACTGTTTCTTCCATAATTATCGTATTCTCCGACCTCTCTATCTGCCTTCTAGATCAGTTATTGAGATTGTATATGTGTTGGCCTCTAATGTACAGGTTTTTTCATTGAAAGAACTCCGTTCGATGAAAAATCCAGGTTCCTTGGGTTCTGGAAGAATTGCTCCCTCCTCACTTCCTAACATGAAAATCACAGAGGACATTACTGGCCTGTCTTCTGCGTGTTTCTGAACGCACAATAAGCCCACGTGTATGCATCTCTTTACTTGACATTCAACAAATGAATCTGTCAAACATTCATCCAGTAGTTCCAAAGCCTTGTCTTCATTCCAAAGTAGCCATGCCTGTGAAAATTGATCGTGTTAGACAAGTTTTTTGCTCACAAGAAACAGTAGATGTGTATTATGAATTACCAAAAGCTAACTACGAAAGTGAGATTCGATTTGTTTGCACAACTTACATGTCCTAAAAGGCTGTGATAGTGATCTAAATGTCTGAAACCTCTGTTCCTTTTGCCACTCACCATCTCTAACAAGACAACTCCCATGCTGAAGACATCTGATTTTAAGGAGAACTTCCCATCAATGGTATACTCTGGAGCCATATAGCCACTGTGTAAACATATTGGTTATGAGATATTGTACAAGGAATTACATGTTTTGCTCAAGTTAAGGAGAAACTTACTATGTCCCAATAACTCTTTTTGTTCTTGCAATTCCTTGACCCCCTCCAAGAATTCTTGCTAAGCCAAAGTCCGAAATTTTCGGATTTAGATTTTCGTCTAGCAAAATATTGCTTGTTTTCAGATCCCTGTGGATAATCTTTAATCTGGAGTCATGGTGAAGATAGAGCAAACCCCTTGAAATCCCCATAATAATGTCAAACCGCTTAGGCCATGTCAATATTGTCCTTCTTTCTTGATCTGCACCGAATTGAACACTTTCTGAGTGTCAAAAATCCTTGAAATTAAAATATGATTATTCAAAACAAATCAATAAGATAAAAGGTTTCTTAGGTCAACCAAAAATAAAATTATCCAAGCTTTTGTTCTGCATGTACTCATAGATTAACATTCTTTCATCTCCTTCAGTGCAGCAACCCAAAAGTCTGACGAGGTTTCTGTGTTGGAGTTTGGCAATCAAACTCACTTCATTTTTGAATTCTTCAAGACCTTGTGTGGATGTTTTGGATAGTCTTTTTACTGCCATTTCTTGTCCATCCGGTGAGCTGCCCTGAATATACAAATTGTTAGTGTTTATATACTTATACAGTGTGCAAACTTGTACAAACTCGTGTCCATTACCCTATAAACCTGACCAAAACCACCTTCACCAATCATATTTTCGGTGGAGAAGTTATATGTCGCAGCTGCAATAGTTGCCAAATCAAATGAAGGTAAATCTAAGTCTTCTATTTTCCTTTTTCCTGTGGAACAAATTATGCCTTAGGGTATTGTGTAAAGCATGTTCTCAGTGTGAATTATATATTTTTACGCAATCTGGGTAAGTATTGTTACCTTGTCTCATTAGTCTTATCTTTAGAAGTACTGCCCCCACGATTATGCCAGAGATGAGCACTCCAACAGCAATCGATATGAAGATTAGCTTTTCGGGCTTTTTCTTTTTCTTCTTCTTATCTGAATCATCGTCCGACTCTACAACTGAAAGACCAGCTAATGTAATCATTCTTCACACGAATCATGTTTTAATTAACTTGTCATCTATAGTTGCCGCTATATTCTACAAGGAATAAGATGTGTCGTTCCTATTCCTCTGAACTTCTTCTTTATGAAACTTGATTATAAAATTAGGATGCATACTATGATGTTAGCTTTTAGAAGTTCATAATAATGATAGTCGAGGATCTCCACTCTGTTATATGTTAGACCTTCGTTTCCCACAGGGAAAATGAGTCTTCACATTTTCGGCCACTCTATTATATGTTACTACAAGTGTGCATGTAATTCGGCCAACTATTTACCTTCATTTGGACCGATAAATATCCGCATGAATTACAAACACACAACCTTCATAACATTCCAAATAAATTAATCTAGATAAGAGATGTTACTTTGATAACATGTTGCTTCAATTAATTTATTTAGGAAAATTAGAAATTCAAAATAAATTTATTTTATCACCAAGATTTGAATTTTAATTGTTAATTCCTAATTCTTTTATTTTTATTTTGCTTTGAACTTAAAAAAATAAAATAAAATATACACATCAGAAAGTCGGCGCAGCGCCAATACGTTCCCACAATTCCAATTATTCATGCCACCCAAATTAATTAGTAACTTAAGGACTAGTTTCAAAGATTTAAAAAGGTTAAGGACTTAAACCTCATTTTTAAGTTTGAATAATCAATCCTGAATCTTGAATTTGGATCTTTAAATTTTGATTTCTTGTTCTTCAATTAAATTGCTCCAATTCTTTTCCTTAATTCTTGATTCTTAATTGTGGGTTTTTTATCTTCCTCTTCAATATGTCATCTCTATTAATTGTTGTATTGATGGGATGACACAAAGAGTGAGAATTATATAAGAATTGAGGACTATAACCCTATATATAGTTTTCATATGTATTTGCCCCATCTTCAAATACAAACCCTAATGATCATGTCTCTACACATATACTCCGGCTTACACTTTATTTAGATGTCCAAAGTCCAATTATTTAATTTTTTATTAGATTACTTTAATTTTGGGTTTAACTTTAAGATAGTCTTTATATACAATTAATTACATTTGTCGGTCCACATGGCAAATTAAATAATTTCCCAACACATACTTGTATAACTTGGACCAAACCAGGTGGCCGGTCTTTTAAACAGGCAATGTGGCTTGTAAACTGGCCCAACTGCCCAAGCAAGGCTACTTGACATCATTGCATGCCATATATTTTCTGAATAAAGTCTCTTGTACATTGTTTTCTTGACATCAAGTTTGATACCATGTGTATATTCAAATTGTGGTTGGCAGGAAAGTGTGTTGTTTTTAAAAACTGCCCAATGTGATGTCTCCACGTGGTACAATGTCAAACTTGATGTCAAAATTAGTGTACTTGTAGCATGATTGATATTTTCTGGCTAAGATACATGACTCAGAAACTAAAAGAGAATCTAAGAAGTTTTTACCAAATAAACTTACCTAGTTCTGAACGTGGCAAGCGAATATAGAAGTTCAATGTCCTATCTGCTCCAGGTGCCTCTCTGATATCAATCAAATCCCCATACCACATCAAGCATCCAATGACTCCATCACCTATAATCGGAGTAGCATAAGCTGTACAAGAACAGCTTTTGGAACACTGTGCTTGACATACATCAAAACTCATATTCATATTCAACTGAGACTGCAACCTATCAGGAAAGTTGGCACCCACCTGTAGAAACCCATCTCCATTCTGGCAATTCAATGGCCTAATTCTAGCGCATCCACTGGACCAGTCTTGTACGTCCCAATCCTGTTGATATTTAGGTGAGAATCCCTTCAGACACTCACATATTGGTACTCTATCAATTTTGCAGACGGCATTAGGACCACACTGACCATAATTGTCACATGAATCACGGGGTATTGTCACAACAAGATTCCACTCATTTTTGCCCTCATTCATCATATAGCGATGGAGAAAGCCTGATTCGTCTAGCGTTAATCTTGTGACGAATGTACTGTTATCAAATACTGATACCCTGTCTGTATTTATTACCAAATTCGATTTAAAAGGTACTGTGGGAAAGATAGGGAGATTAGTGAAGTAATGCCCATTCCATGGGCCACTACGGCATCTTTTTACCTGCTTGTTGTAGATCACCAGTTCAGCAAGGTCATGATTTTCAACCCTGTAGGTAAAATCTCCAAGGGATGGGTCATCTGTACTTCTCCAAGATGTCAAATATTTATCTTGTTCGGTACCAGGGCTGTCTACCATCACCATTCCTGGTAACCTGGTGTCACCAGGGTAATCAAAACTCTGCCACATGTAGTTTTGTGGAGAAGTTCCATTTGTCTTGTCTATTAGTACAAGGTTTCCAGTGTCCAAGAGACGTACAACTGGACTTGATGCAACACGAGACAAATTTGACGACCAGATAATTCTTTGGCCTCTGCTGAGAACTAAAGTTCCATTTCTGCTTATATTCAAGATTCCTTGTGAGTCTGTAATGGGCTGGTTTCTGTTTGCAACCCAAACAACGACATCCGGGGTAGTTTTGTACCATATCCCTAAAAACCTGCCATTGAGCTTACCAGGGGAGAAGAATCCTAGCTCGAACCTCTGGCCCTGAGAAACTAAAGTCTGCCCGTCACGGATTATTTGGTTTGCAGAAAGCATATCTTCCGCTAGAGAGAATTTTAGAAACGTTAAAATGTAGGCAAGAGCACCAAGAAAAGTGGTAGATTGTGATCGCGCCATTTTCTTTTAGAACTAAGAATCGAACAGATTAATGTATACATTTAGATGAAAGATTTATGATTGATCTTGAGGTGATAGACGACTTCAAAGACATTAAAGACTGAAAAGTCAAAATTCCTGTTTGGTGGGTGATTATAATGGATTTAAATTTCAAGTGATTAACACTTACAAATATCAAGAGACGTGTGGATTAAAAGTAAGTTCGATCAATTATAAACAGATTGTAAACAGTTCCAAACAAAGGGCTTATTTTCAATAATTTAAGGTCAATTTCATTAACTCATTTTCATAACTTCTTTAAATCGTGGCAAATATTGGAGTGCTGAATTATTTTTTTTGTCAAACACGTTTATTTGACTTAGCCTACTGCCGAAAGTTCTGGTTTTTCCATGGAAAAAAATGATAATGAAGCTTCTGCTTTGAAATCAAGCAAAATACACGGCTAAAATAAAACAGACCCACGTGTTGTCATTAGGGATCAATTGAAACCCGATAATTGGAGTCCAAATTTGCTGCATCAAATTTTGCATCAGGCCATCGTTTTCAAGAATTTTAGGTTGTGGGTTCGTCTACCCCGAGCCTGTTCAGACCATTGAAGTTGCAGAGGAAGGTCGAAGAGGCTCTGATCAAGTCTAGCAGGGCAGCAATTGTTGGCTTACTCAGAAGATTGCAGCAAGAAATTGTTTCCGGTGAAGGAGATGCAATGATTCTAGGCATTGGCAAACTCACCAGATTGTTGAAACTGTTTCCAATTCTAATTCAAACTGACTAACTATACTTTTATTCCATGAACACGATTAATGTTTTTTGCTATTGTTGTTACACTTCTGGAGTCAGTTTTCTAATAAGCCATCGGATTAGTTGGTGCTTGTATTGATTACAAATTCCTATTCTGCTTTATGCCACTTCAAATGCCTTGTTACTTTCTCTAATATTTTGAAATAAATGAAATTGTTTCTTAAATGCTGAGGATAGATAAATAATCTTGAAATCGCCTAGGCGGCTCGACAAATTATGGGTCAGTCATGAACCATGATGAACTAACCAACCCCTATAGGTTTGTTGTGTGAGGGTCAGCTCATGACTCAACCGGACAGGCCTTCAATGCTGAGGATAGATAAATAAACTTGGAGTCGCCTAGGCGGCTTGACATGTTACGGGTTGGTCATGAACCGTGATGAACCAACCCTCATATGTGAGTTGTGTGAGGCTCAGCACAAGACCCACCCGGACAGGCCTTCAATTACAAAACCAATTCATTAGAGCAATTGGGTAGCCCAATGGCTCCAGGCCTGGCAGAAAGGTCTGGCGCTAGGATGGCCTTCCTGCCAGCGCCAGGCCTAGAGAAAAAGCCAGGCTCTCTGCTGCTGCATAGAGCCGTTTGGCATTTGGCTCTCATTCTATGGCAAAAAACGTCAAAGCAGGAATTTTATCCCAAACCTTCTAAATAGATCCCTGCAGAAGATAAAAGCAACGTGCATGCACAGGTGGAAATTCAAGAAAAAAATAGCACATTTCATAAGAAAAAGCATACAAGGATTGAAACAATTTAGACATTGTAGCCACCATATAACTGGCAATGCTAATTGAGAACCAAAATCACATCCAAGATGCCAGTAATAATGACACACAAAGAGCAAATGACACCAAGAGAAAGCAACTCTTTAAACACACAGCATTACTCCAAACATGCAGGATTAAAATTTCCCACTACTGATGTGTCAGAGATACTGTTGCAGATCCACGTCAGTATTGGAAAGTTTTTACCCCGCATCAAGTAAATCTAAATGATACTCGTACACAGTGGTGAACCCAGGATCTAAGTCCAGCCCGGGCGGACGTTGACTGGTCAACGTTAATCATCCGCGATCGTAAGAGCGATGTCATTTATTAATATTTAATTATATAATATTAAAAATTATTCAATATATATGTAAAAGCACTAAAACGTAAAAATTATATATATGAAAACGTAGTTCAATACAATCAATAGTACTAAAGAAATACGCAATACAACCTACTATTTAACTGTGATCTTAGACAGCTGCATTCTACGGGATCTCATGCTTTGAAAACGTTGCAATATTGCTTCATTCTCAATTTTTGCAAAAATCTCTTTCTCCACGTACACCACCAAATTGTCATTCAACCAATAGTCTCCCATTTTGTTGCGCAAGTCACTCTTGATTAGATTCATAGCAGAGAATACTCTTTCAACACTTGCAGTTGCCACGGGTAATATCAGAACCAAGGTAATCAGCCTATAAACCAATGGAAAATAACAAGAGCTTTTTGTTTCAACCAATTTCTGAGCAACACAAGAAATGCTATTGAGGTTAAAGAAGGCTTCATTCATTCTCACAAACATAAGGAACTTGTCAAATTCAGGTCGAAGCAATAAAAGCTCTTCATTATTGAAGTCCAAAGGATACAACTGGGCAAGACGTAACAATTTATCCCTATCAAAAGATGCAAATGAATCTCTTGGATTTAAATACGAAATGCAAGTTAGGAGCTCAGTAGTTGTCTCGGAAAAATGATGATTCAACTCTTGCAAGATTGAATCTATCACGTGACAATACAAATCAACATAAAAACGATGATAATAAGTCACCTGCTGAGTTCCACGCCTAGGTCGACCTCTCAATACTACAATATCCTCCATATTGGGCACAAAAATATTTCTGCCAACACAAAACTCAATCACCCTACTCAACAAATTATCCCAGCCATTGTCTCTCATGTCTTGCAATGCACACTTACACACATTTAATAACCCCATGGCATTCTGAATATCATGATCCTTCTTCTGTAAGGCTTGTGAAAGGTTGTTTGTAATTGCTAGAATTTCAAACATGAAGTGGAGACTGAACACAAACTCGAAGTTCTGCAAAGTGTCCATCTATCTTTCGGCCATTGATTTCTGTTCTAAATTTATGTCATCTTCTGATATATCCTCAAGAACATCTATGATAGTATTAAACATATTAATAACACGAGTAATTGTCAATAGATGTGAGCCCCATCTAGTATCACCTGGGCGTGCCAAACTCATTTCTTGAAACTTACCACTCCCAACACAAAGTTCCCCAATATTAAGCTTCTCCAAAATATCAGCATGGTAACTTGTTCGAAGAGCATCTACACGCTTACATGATGCACCCACCAAATTCACAATAATAGAAAGCATATTAAAAAAATCACCAAGTATGTTAATCCTACGTGCCATAGAAACAACTGCCAACTGAAGTTGGTGAGCAAAACAGTGGACATACATAGCGTGTGGGTTCTCTCTTAAAATCAAAGCTTTCAAACCATTGAACTCACCTGACATATTACTTGATCCATCATAACCTTGACCTCTCAGGCTAGATATGCTCAACCCATGAGTAGAAAACATTGCATCAATGGCATCCTTGAGTGATTGAGCACAAGTATCGGCAACATGGGTAATGCCCAAAAAAGGCTCTTTCACGACCCCACTTCGGTCAACAAACCTCAACACAACTGCCATTTATTCTTTTATAGAATTATCATGAGCCTCATCAACCAAAATTGAAAACAAACAATCACCCATGTATTGATAATAGCCTTTGTTGTCTCTACGGCACAACAATTAACCAAGTCCTACTAGATCTTTGGTGAAGTCATTTGGTTATTTCCAGGAGCATTACTGAATAATACTTGGTTAACTTCCTCACAACGAGCTGCATACCAGTCTAGTAGCTCAACTAGATTTCCTCTATTAAGGGACTCTTGGGATTCATCGTGACCACGAAATGGCAATCCTTGCATCAAAAGGAATCTAGTACAATCTAGCACCACAGTCAATCTTGTCCTATAACTTTTTTGTTGACTACTACTTTGGCTAGAAATAACATAAGAGATACTCTGCTTTTGATTCATCAAGTTGGTACACTTTGCAAAAGCTTGATTATGAGCACTATCAAAGAGACCGACTTGATCTTTCAATGTCTGTTTGTGCTTCCAATCCCTAAAGCCAGTTTCAGTGAATATATGTCCACCGCCTTGACCCCCTCTATGGGGTTTGAACAAGTAGCAATGCAAAAAATACGCCGCATCATTTTCTATAATGTACTCCAACCAATGAAATTCAGAGAACCACTCTTTCCAAAAACACCTATTATCATTCCATATCCTTCTTCTTGGAAAGTCATGTCCATATGGTTGACAAGGACCTTTCTCCAAGTATGTCATCCTAACATCATCTCTGACATTAGGATCATATGAGTCAATAGGGGGGCATTTCCCTGGATCAGATACAAGATCATCCACATTAAATTGAGGCCGGGTTTTCTTTGTGTTATTTAATAACTCTTGTCCTCGACTAGAATCAGTGGCGGGACTCGATGCACAACTAGACAAAGAAGAACTAGGAATGGACTTTCGTTTCGGTTGAAAAAATCGATCCATAATCTGCAAAATTCCCCAAATTATTTTTCAATTAAAATTGATTAAAAATTGAATGGAATAGTCTTCAAAAGAGTAAACAGATTCTCCATTTACTTACAATTTAATATTTTAAAGGATCAATCGATTAATGATCAACCACATCAACATCCACATTTATTTTATGCTAGTTGCACTTTATTTACTAAAAGACTAAAATACATATTTTGACTTGCTAGTTGCAAAGAATTTGGAACCCTATTAATTCCAAATTCTAAACTAAAACCAAAAAGCCTCATCTCAAATTCTCAATGGAATGAATTATGAATCCTCTCATCACTTCCACTGTTCCACAGACCACAGTGGCAGCCGCTCCACTTGACCACCCCAAGTCCCACCAACAGCCTCTCAATTCTCATCACAGATTCACAAATCACAATCACAATAGACAATAGTCAACAAGATAGACAAGTGACAACAACACAACTAACACAAGGATTAGGAAACTAGGAAAGTAACAAAAAAAAAAGAACTGAGAACTCACACTCTGTGACCGAGAGACTTCAGTGGCCGACGCCAACTTGCCTGTTGCTGGTCGGAGAATCGGAGCTCAGACGAGCACAGGCACAGCCACACAAGCACTCGATGCAGCAGGCAGCACCGCGGCAGTCAGCAACTCAGCAGATTGCCCATTCGTCCTCCTCCTCAGACCTCAGCTCCGGTTGTTGGTTGGTTGGGTAACGGGTAACTTGGGTTGTAACTTTCAATTGGGGATTTTGTTTGTAGATATGGGTTGTAAATTGGCCCAATTAATTGGGCCTTATAGTTTGAAAAAAAAGGCCCAACTGAAGTCTGCTCCCCTTCTCCAGTTCTTAGTAGTCCAGAACAAAAGAACAAAAAAAAACTCCCGCCGGCCTTCTTCCCGGCTTCCCCTTCCCGGTGGTACCTGGAAATCCCGGCGGACCTAGCACAGGCGGTCGCGAGGGCTGGCCGGGTGCTGGGTCCGCCCCTGCTCGTACAACTAAAATATAGCTCGAAGATTGTGATGCCTTCTACGTACTGCAAAAGATTGGTGTTAGAATCAGCAAAACTTCGGCAAAAATAATGACAAACTAGAAGAAAAAACATAAAAAAATCAAAAGAAAGGTTCTATGCATGCTATATTCCAATTCTAAATATGTCCTCAGTCAGAAATAGATAGAGTTATTCAAGCATGTCTGGAAATCAGGAGTAAAAACAACTGATATCTGTAAAGATGAAAGATGAACTAGCAAATTTCAAGAGGAACCCTTAACCAAATCAGATTACATACCTGTTGCTGTGAGAGAATGACCTGAACCTAAGTTTAAATTAGGAATCTGTCACAAACAAGCAACTCCAATAAAATACTGAGATAGAAGGCGTATGCTTGTTGAAAAGGCAATATATATATCATGATAGCAAAATCAGTAAGGTGTTTAAATTTTGACAATGAACTCCTTGAAATGAGTATAACCGTATAATCTCATTCTCATTCTCATTCTATTTTTTTAAGTGCCGATTGACCATACTTGGGTAAATAACTTCTTCTTTTTTTAACCCAAAATCAAGTCAAGGTATGGGACAATGATCTGCCTCTGCCATATTGAAAAAGAAAATAAGTCAAATTTTAATGTTTAAGTACCTATTTACAATGTCAAATGTACTTAATTTGTACCTTATAATAACTCTGTATAACTATCCAGGTTGGTTAGCCACCAAAAAGGGACTACATTTATAGGAAAGCTAGATGTTCACCCCAAAATTTAGCCCATTAAACCATCTGATTATTGTTCCACAAACAGATCTGGTTGCCCAAGAAATTAAACTCTGGAATTATACCGTTTGCAGGTACAATTTCCTTCTTTGCTTTTGCAATCTTCTCTTCTTTAAATTTATTCTTATTCCACTTTTGCGGTGTTACAGTTAATGTAGATTATGAAACTTTTAGATAAATATCATACATATTTTTGTTAAAATTAATCATCAAAATCGTCGATATTTTCTTGTTGTCAATGTAGATTATAGATCAAGTAGGGAAAGAATTGCAATAAAGCTCAAGTATATTGCAAAATGTCTTGAAACATTCCCTTGTAACATGTTGCAAAATTATTTTGTTGTGTGAAAATGATACTTCGAAAGTATTCCTAAATATCCAGGACATACTGACATCAATTTTTCAAATTTAATGGCCAAAACTCGATAAATTTAGTGGTCAAAATTCGATATCTGAAACTTCAATAAGCAGACGAAGACACAAACATCAATTCACTAATTATTAGTGGTCAATTCTGATGTTCTTTTTCTCTACATTTTTCCGGTCTCCACAAAAAGTTGTATACATCACAGATATATGTGTCGATTTCAGTATTATGGAAGCAGTTTTCTAGTGTCAATGTTTCCAAATAAACTATTAGACTTTACAGAATTGACACTTCTTGTACAACATGATGGACACGTTCTAATTTGCTCAAGTCTGATGATGATGCAAGTGGGCTGGGCAAAGACAGGGCGAGACCCAAAGCATCCCAAGCATATTGACACCTCTATGGTAGTACATAGAGGAGCTTCGACCCAGTTCACCTCAAAAGTTCTAATGTCCACAGAGTTAGATTAATGCCTATTAGTCTATACACAATTATAGTTGATATTTTCATTGAATTTAAGCTGACAATTATTTATTACAAGAATAAATAGCAAGACCTGATTATTCCATGTCAATAATCAAGTCACTTTGGATGAAAATGGAAGGGGAAATAGTCGAAATATCATAGATTACTCTTCCATATGCACAAGTCTGATGATTGGGTATACTGGGGAAGGTAAATTACAACCAGATGACTGGTTCAACAAGAACTGCTTACAACCACAAATCAAGGGTCACTGTGCGGAAAACTAACACACTGCTTATTCCAGGTCAATATGTTGAAAATGTTGTTCAAAACATTAATGAAGAAAGTGAAGGAATGAAGAGAAAACGAAACGATGACCAAGAGTTTGGCCTATACGACCGCATAGGCAAAGAGCCATGCGGTCACATGGCCTCATTCAGGGATTAATTTCCCTGAATATTGCATATCTATGCGACCGCATAGATTTACTCTATGCGGTCGCATAGGGTTAAAAAAGAGCCGTTATGCAGTTTTCTGTTTTGAAAAGTGGCAGCTTTTGGAGGTAATTTGCAACTCTTCCTTGAGTGTTTTGGCACCAATTCGTGGGGTATTGATCTAAGTCTATAAATAGGATTTTAGATGATCAATACAAAAGTGTGGAAACATAAGTTATATGTGATTTTCATGAGATTCATTCCAAATAGAAATTAACATTTCTTTCTTCTTCCATATTCAATTCTCCCTTGTGTTCTTGAAGTTTTGGAGAATCACACAAGTGCTTAAGTGTGAATTCTTTTCAAGGCTTGATTAATCCTTCGAACCATTTGCCGTGAGACCCTTTAAGCACCTAATTTTATAGGAGAGGGCAAATATTGTTTGAGGACAACGATCTACGTGTTTGAGCCTTTGATTCTTCTTTGGAGTTATTCATCATTTATTTCCAGATTTTGGTTCAAGATTCGTTGCTGCAATCTTGTTCTTTATGTGAAAGATCATATAACTACAATGATAGAGACAGCGATATGAGGAAACTAAAGATAAGTTTATCATTTTCCTTTAATTATTTCATTGTTGAATCTTATATATTTTGGACTTGGTTTCATTCATCATGTTGTTGTTTTGATCTTGGTTTCTTCTCCATTCCTCTCTTAGGAAAGTATTCCCAACACAATATCCATTCGAATGGAAAAGGGGAATAGTCCACATATCAAAGTCTATTCAACGCGTTTCTACATTTCCCTCACTCACAGTGACCTTACGATACTTTAATATTTGTCAGGTAGAAAAGTTAGAAGATACATTGAATTTTGAAGCATATCCTTGACCGTATAGTACTTCAAATTACCAATTGGATGCCTTTTCTGTAACGAAAATATTATTTTTATCCTCATGATCATTGGTCCATGTCAAGAAAATAAGATGTGTACATGCCCATATATCAATTCTTTTAAATGAGAACAGACAGAGATACTGTCAGAACTAGAACCATGAAAATATCGAATACAAATTTTCCCTTACTTTTGCTCTTAACCTTCTTAATGTCTTTTGTCAAGATTTCCAATGCTATAGATACTATAAATACTACACAGATCCTTAAAAATGGTGAGACCATTGTTTCATCTGATGGAACCTTTGAATTGGGATTTTTTAGGCTTGGAAATTCCAAGAATCGATACGTGGGCATGGCTAGGAAATATCATAATTTGGCATGGCTAGAAGTTTGGCTTGATTCGGACATGAACCCAAAGATATCAGACTTTGGCATGACTAGAATTTTCAGAGGTAATGAGACTGGAGCTAACACGAGTCAAGTAGTTGGAACATAGTAAGAATCTTAGAGAGCTTTTTTGGAAAGTATTTATAAATGATTTTGTTTATAACTAGATAGAAATGAGTTGTGGGTATTACTTGTGTGGGTCTCACGAAAAGTGTGGATAAAAATTGATTTGACGGTTTATAAGCCCTTGACAAACATAATACATGAAATTCTCTTCTATGTCTTATAACTTAATTGATAAATTTTGCCATGCAGCGGCTACATGTCACCAGAATACTCAGTAGATCGATTATTCTCGATAAAATCAGATGTATTTAGCTTTGGTGTTTTAGTGCTTGAAATTGTTAGTGGCAAAAGAAACAGAGGATTTTCTCAGAGGGATCACCACCACAACCTTCTTGGGCATGCAAGTATAATATGAAATTAGTACTGCTAGCACTTAGATTTGAAAAATTTTCCCCTTCAGTGAATTCAATTGGTACAGGTGTAGAAGCTTTATAAAGAAGGAAGGTATATGGAATTAGTTGATGCTTATCTTGGCTCTGTCTATTTATCATAAATTGTGCCGTTGATCCATGTAGGATTGTTATGCGTTCAACAATGTCCAGAAGATAGGCAAAACATGTTTTCAGTAGTGATGATGTTGGGAAACGAAGGTGAATTGCCTCTAGCTAGATAGCCTGTTTTTTTCACTGAAAGAAATTTATTTACTACTGAAAGTACAACTAGCATCAATGCAGCAAGCTCAATAAACCAAGTGACCATTACACAGCTAGAAGCATGATAATAGATAACATTAGTTGCCTTAGTATTGCTCGATTTTCCTTTCATTTAAAAGAGATATATTTTTCCTTCAGCCAGCGTGCTAAGTAGTAAATCTCCTCCATTATATACATCAGTTATTCTATATAAGTTACATCAATTATAGGAATCTGATGTACTCATCAATCATGTAAAAATTCAAAATTCAAGTGAACTATAACGCTTTACATTGTGTATATGTTTTCATTATCTTTTTATTATATCATATATCCCAAATAATTTAAAGAACATATGTCTGATTGCTTCCCCCAGCTTAAATTACAATGTCATACAAATTCATGTTTGTACCAGATTATGACATTGTTGGTTGGTCGGCTGGGTTGTCTTGGTGTTGACATGTTTGGTATAACATGAAAATTGTATGAATCAAAAAAATAAAAAAGACTCTGTTAGTACCACAGATTAAGCCATTTTTCAGCAACTCACATCCTTCAGGTGTTGACACTGTATGATTTGAGTACAAAGGGATACATCTTAAATGATATATATTATAGCAGGTTGACTTGAAAAATGTTCTGGAAATTATCATGTATCCTATCGATGTAAAAATAGCAATTTTATTTGAAATTATCTGAATATGGGTATTTCTAGATTAGATTGAATTACTTGGACTTCTTTTTTATAATATGGTACAATGAGACGAGTTTTGTTCGCGATTACAAAGGAACAAGAAAATTTAGGGGAAAAAATGAGTTGAAACTTGGAAATGATCAGAAAGTGCGATTCAATTTGAATGTAATCTATTCAATTTTGGCTTGAATACATATAATTAATTGCATACAATTGCTTTCTCTCTTTTTTCAGTCCAGAATTGGGATCTAGCCAACCTTCATGAAGAACAAGAATTGAACTAATCTTACCATGCAACATCTGAAAAGAATATTTTCCTGAATTTAATCAACATTTTAGCATATAAGTGACTGTTTCTTCCATAATTATCGTATTCTCCGACCTCTCTATCTGCCTTCTAGATCAGTTATTGAGATTGTATATGTGTTGGCCTCTAATGTACAGGTTTTTTCATTGAAAGAACTCCTTTCGATGAAAAATCCAGGTTCCTTGGGTTCTGGAAGAATTGCTCCCTCCTCACTTCCTAACATGAAAATCACAGAGGACATTACTGGCATGTCTTCTGCATGTTTCGGAACGCATAATAAGCCCACATGTATGCATCTCTTTACTTGACATTCAACAAATGAATCTGTCAAACATTCATCAATTAGTTCCAAAGCCTTGTCTTCATTCCAAAGTAGCCATGCCTGTGAAAATTGATCGTGTTAGACAAGTTTTTTGCTCACAAGAAACAGTAGATGTGTATTATGAATTACCAAAAGCTAACTACGAAAGTGAGATTCGATTTGTTTGCACAACTTACATGTCCTAAAAGGCTGTGATAGTGATCTAAATGTCTGAAACCTCTGTTCCTTTTGCCACTCACCATCTCTAACAAGACAACTCCCATGCTGAAGACATCTGATTTTAAGGAGAACTTCCCATCAATGGTATACTCTGGAGCCATATAGCCACTGTGTAAACATATTGGTTATGAGATATTGTACAAGCAATTATATGTTTTGCTCAAGTTAAGGAGAAACTTACTATGTCCCAATAACTCTTTTTGTTCTTGCAATTCCTTGACCCCCTCCAAGAATTCTTGCTAAGCCAAAGTCCGAAATTTTCGGATTTAGATTTTCGTCTAGCAAAATATTGCTTGTTTTCAGATCCCTGTGGATAATCTTTAATCTGGAGTCATGGTGAAGATAGAGCAAACCCCTTGAAATCCCCATAATAATGTCAAACCGCTTAGGCCATGTCAATATTGTCCTTCTTTCTTGATCTGCACCGAATTGAACACTTTCTGAGTGTCAAAAATCCTTGAAATTAAAATAAGATTATTCAAAACAAATCAATAAGATAAATGGTTTCTCAGGTCAACCAAAAATAAAATTATCCAAGCTTTTGTTCTGCATGTACTCATAGATTAACATTCTTTCATCTCCTTCAGTGCAGCAACCCAAAAGTCTGACGAGGTTTCTGTGTTGGAGTTTGGCAATCAAACTCACTTCATTTTTGAATTCTTCAAGACCTTGTGTGGATGTTTTGGATAGTCTTTTTACTGCTATTTCTTGTCCATCCGGTGAGCTGCCCTGAATATACAAATTGTTAATGTTTATATACTTATACAATGTGCAAACTTGTACAAACTCGTGTCCATTACCCTATAAACCTGACCAAAACCACCTTCACCAATCATGCTTTCGGTGGAGAAGTTATCTGTCGCAGCTGCAATAGTTGCCAAATCAAATGAAGGTAAATCTAAGTCTTCTATTTTCCTTTTTCCTGTGGAACAAATTATGCCTTAGGGTATTGTGTAAAGCATGTTCTCAGTGTGAATTATATATTTTTACGCAATCTGGGTAAGTATTGTTACCTTGTCTCATTAGTCTTATCTTTAGAAGTACTGCCCCCACGATTATGCCAGAGATGAGCACTCCAACAGCAATCGATATGAAGATTAGCTTTTCGGGCTTTTTCTTTTTCTTCTTCTTATCTGAATCATCGTCCGACTCTACAACTGAAAGACCAGCTAATGTAATCATTCTTCACACGAATCATGTTTTAATTAACTTGTCATCTATAGTTGCCGCTATATTCTACAATGAACAAGATTTGTCGTTCTTATTCCTCTGAACTTCTTCTTTATGAAACTTGATTATAAAATTAGGATGCATACTGTGATGTTAGCTTTTAGAAGTTCATAATAATGATAGTCGAGGATCTCCACTCTGTTATATGTTAGACCTTCGTTTCCCACAGGGAAAATGAGTCTTCACATTTTCGGCCACTCTATTATATGTTACTACAAGTGTGCATGTAATTCGGCCAACTATTTACCTTCATTTGGACCGATAAATATCCGCATGAATTACAAACACACAACCTTCATAACATTCCAAATAAATTAATCTAGATAAGAGATGTTACTTTGATAACATGTTGCTTCAATTAATTTATTTAGGAAAATTAGAAATTCAAAATAAATTTATTTTATTACCAAGATTTGAATTTTAATTGTTAATTCCTAATTCTTTTATTTTTATTTTGCTTTGAACTTGAAAAAATAAAATAAAATATACACATCAGAAAGTCGGCGCAGCGCCAATACGTTCCCACAATTCCAATTATTCATGCCACCCAAATTAATTAGTAACTTAAGGACTAGTTTCAAAGATTTAAAAAGGTTAAGGACTTAAACCTCATTTTTAAGTTTGAATAATCAATCCTGAATCTTGAATTTGGATCTTTAAATTTTGATTTCTTGTTCTTCAATTTAATTGCTCCAATTCTTTTCCTTAATTCTTGATTATAATTCTTGATTCTTAATTGTGGGTTTTTGATCTTCCTCTTCAATGTCCTCTATTAATTGTTGTATTGATGGGATAATACAAAGAATGAGAATTTATATATGAATTGAGGACTATAACCCTATATATAGTTTTCATATGTATTTGCCACATGGTCAAATACAAACCCTAATGATCTTATCTCTACACATATAATCCGGCTTATACTTTATTTAGATGTCTAAAGTCCAATTATTTAATTTTTATTAGACTACTTTAATTTTGGGTTTAACTTTAAGATAGTCTTTATATACAATTAGTTACATTTGTCGGTCCACATGACAAATTAAATAATTTCGCAGGTGGCCGGTCTTTTAAACAGGCAATGAGGCTTGTAAACTGGCCCAACTGCCCAAGCAAGGCTACTTGACACCATTGCATGCCATATATTTTCTGGCTAAGATACATGTCTCAGAAACTAAAAGAGAATCTAAGAAGTTTTTACCAAATAGACTTACCTAGTTCTGAACGTGGCAAGCGAATATAGAAGTTCAGTGTCTTATCTGCTCCAGGTTCCTCTCTGATATCAATCAAATCCCCATACCACATCAAGCATCCAATGACTCCATCACCTATAATCGGAGTAGCATAAGCTGTACAAGAACAGCTTTTGGAACACTGTGCTTGACATACATCAAAACTCATATTCATATTCAACTGAGACTGCAACCTATCAGGAAAGCTGGCACCCACCTGTAGAAATCCATCTCCATTCTGGCAATTCAATGGCCTAATTCTAGCGCATCCACTGGACCAGTCTTGTACGTCCCAATCCTGTTGATATTTAGGTGAGAATCCCTTCAGACACTCACATATTGGTACTCTATCAATTTTGCAGACGGCATTAGGACCACACTGACCATAATTGTCACATGAATCACGGGGTATTGTCATAACAAGATTCCACTCATTTTTGCCCTCATTCATCCTGTAGCGATGGAGAAAGCCTGATTCGTCTAGAGTTAATCTTGTGATGAATGGACTGTTATCAAATACTGAGACCCTGTCTGTATTTATTACCAAATTCGGTTTAAAAGGTACCGTGGGAGGGATAGGGAGATTAGTGAAGTAATGCCCATTCCATGGGCCAGTACGGCATCTTTTTACCTGCTTGTTGTAGATCACCAGTTCAGCAAGGTCCTGATTTTCAACCCTGTAGGTAAAATCTCCAAGGGATGGGTCATCTGTACTTCTCCAAGATGTCAAATATTTATCTTGTTCGGTACCAGGGCTGTCTACAATCGCCATTCCTGGTAACCTGGTGTCACCAGGGTAATCAAAACTCTGCCACATGTAGTTTTGTGGAGAAGTTCCATTTGTCTTGTCTATTAGTACAAGGTTTCCAGTGTCCAAGAGACGTACAACTGGACTTGATGGAACACGAGACAAATTTGACGACCAGATAATTCTTTGGCCACTGCTGAGAACTAAAGTTCCATTTCTGCTTATATTCAAGATTCCTTGTGAGTCTGTAATGGGCTGGTTTCTGTTTGCAACCCAAACAACGACATCCGGGGTAGTTTTGTACCATATCCCTAAAAACCTGCCATTGAGCTTACCAGGGGAGAAGAATCCTAGCTCGAACCTCTGGCCCTGAGAAACTAAAGTCTGCCCGTCACGGATTATTTGGTTTGCAGATAGTGTATCTTCCGCTAGAGAGAGTTTTAGAAACGTTAAAATGTAGGCAAGAGCGCCGAGAAAAGTGGTCGTTTGTGATCGCGCCATTTTCTTTTAGAACTAAGAATCGAACAGATTAATGTATACATTTAGATGAAAGATTTATGATTGATCTTTAGGTGATAACGGCTTCAATGCCATTAAAGACTGAAAAGTCAAAATTCCTGTTTGGTGGGTGATTATAATTGATTTAAATTTTAAGTGATCAGCACTTACAAATATCAAGAGACGTGTGGATTAATTAAAAGTAAGTTCGATCAATTATAAACAGATGTAAACAGTTCCGAAAAAAGGGCTTATTTTCAATAATTTAAGGTCAATTTCATTAACTCATTTTCATAACTTCTTTAAATCGTGTCAAATATTGGAGCGATGATTTTTTTTTTTTTCAAACACGTTTATTTGACTTTGCCTAGTAACGAAAGTTCTGGTTTTTTCATGGAAAAAATTGGGTAATGAAGCTTCTACTTTGAAATCAAGCAAAATACACGGCTAAGGCTAGGGCCTAAGATAAAACGGATCCACGTGTTGTCATTAGGGATCAATTGAAACCCCATAATTGGAGTCCAAATTCGCTGCATCAAATTTAGCATCTGGCCATCGTCTTCAAGAATTTTAGGTTGTGGGGTCGCTACCTCGTGTTGGAAAATTCTAACATATATAGAGCCACACATAATATATTAAAATGGATGATGCTATTATTTAAAGAAAAATAGTCAATTAAAGTTATCCACTAAAGATGAATTTTGACTAATGGGTATTAGGTTTCATGGAATTAAAGTGTAGAGATCAGAAGTTTGTTTTAAATTGATGAGAGGCCAATTTGAAACAAATAAAAGATAATAACCATTCATTATTTTATTGTTATATGAGGTCATAGTCCCCAATTGTTGGTGTTTTTAAGATTCTCTGCATCCCCATCACCAGATATTGAAATTGAAGAGAAACCAACAATCAATTGGAATATCATAACCCTTCAGACAAAGAATCAGAATATTATGGATATATGTGTGTTTGTTTTTGTTATTTTTCGGATTTCAATATGGAGTATGAATTTAGGATTTATTATATGAGAAAAAGACTTGATTAAAGCATATACGGATTGAAAATCCCTTTTCTATTTTCTATTACCTCGAGCCTGTTCAGACCATTGAAGTTGCAGAGGAAGGTAGAAGAGGCTCTGATCAAGTCTAGCACGGCAGCAATGTTGGCTCACTCAGAAGATTGCAGCAAGAAATTGTTCCACTTTCTGGTGAAGGAGATGCATCTGCAATGATTCTAGGCATTGGCAAACTCTCCAGATTGTTGAAACTTTTTCCAATTCTAATTCAAACCGACTAACTATACTTCTATTCCATGAACACGATTAATATTTTCTGCTATTGTTGTTATTAGTTGGTGCTTGTATTGATTACAAATTCCTATTCTGCTCTATGCCACTTCAAATGCCTTGTTACTTTGTCTAATATTTTGAAATAAATGAAATTGTTTCTTAAATGCTGAGAATAGATAAATAATCTTGAAATCGCCTAGGTGGCTCGATAGATTATGGGTCAGTCATGAACCAACCAATCCCTATAGGTGGGTTGTGTGAGGCTCAGCTCATGACTCAGCCGGACAGGCCTTCAATATTGTGGATAGATAAATAAACTTGGAGTCGCCTAGGCGGCTTGACATGTTATGGGTTGGTCATGAACCGTGATGAACCAACCCTCATATGTGAGTTGTGTGAGGCTCAGCTTAAGACCCACCCAGACAGGCCTTCAATTACAAAACCAATTCATTAGAGCAGTTGGGTAGCCCAATGTCTCCTGGCCTGGCAGAAAGGTCTGGCGCTGGGAAGGCCTTCCTGCCAGGCCTAGAGAAGAGGCCAGGCTCTATGCAGCTGCTTAGAGCCGTTTGGCTCTCATTCTATGGCAAAAAACGTCAAAACAGGAATTTTATCCCAAACCTTCTAAACAGATTCATGCAGAAGATAAAAGCAACGCGCATGCACAGATGGAAATTCAAGAAAAATAGCACATTTCATAAGAATAAGAAAAGGCATACAAGGATTGAAACAATTTAGACATTGTAGCCACCATATAACTGGCAAAACTAATTGAGAACCAAAATCACATCCAAGACGCCAGTAATAATGACACATAAAGAGCAAATGACACAAAGAGAAAGCAACTCTTTAAACACACAACATTACTCCATACATGCAGGATTAAAATTTCCCACAGAGAGACTGTTGCAGAGCCACGTCAATATTGGAAAGTTTTTATCCTGCGTCAAGTAAATCTAAATGATTCTTGTACAACTGAAATATAGCTCGAAGATTGTGATGCATCTGCATACTGCAAAATATTGGTTTTAGAATCATCAAAACTTCGGCAAAAATAGTGACAAACTCGAAGAAAAAACATAAAAAAATCAAAAGAAAGGTTCTATGCATGCTATTTTCCAATTCTAAACATGTCCACAGTCAGAAATAGATAAGAGTTATTCAAGCATGTCTGCAAATCAGGAGTAAAACAACTGATATCCATAAAGATGAAAGATGAACTAGCAAATTTCAAGAGGAACCCTTAACCAAATCAGATTACATACCTGTTGCTGTGAGAGAATGACATGAACCTGAGTTTAAATTAGGAATCTGTCACGAACAAGCAACTCCAATAAAATACTGAAATTGCAGGCGTATGCTTGTTGAAAAGGCAAAAAATATATGTATGGCAGGTATGCCATGATAGCTAGCAAAATCAGTAAGGTGTTTAAATTTTGACAATGAACTCCTTGAAATGAGTATAACCGTATAATCTCATTCTCATTCTACTTTTTTAAGTGCCGATTGACCCTAAAATTTAAGCCATTAAACCATCTGATTATTGCTCCACAAACAGATCTGGTTGCCCAAGAAATTAAACTCTGGAATTATACAGTTTCCAGGTACAATTTTCTTCTTTGCTTTTGCAATCTTCCCTTCTTTAAATGTTATTCTTATTCCACTTTTGCGGTGTTGCTGTTAATGTAGATTGTGAATTTTCTTGATAAATATCGTACATATTTTTGTTAAAATTAATCATCAAAATCGTCGATATTTTCTTGTTGTCAATGTAGATTATAGATCAAATAGGGAAAGGATTGTAACAAAGCTCAAGTGTATTGCAAAATGTCTTGAAACATTCCCTTATAACATGTTGCAAAATTATTTTGTTGTATGAAAATAATACTTTGAAAGTATTCCTAAATATCCAAGACACGCCGACGTCAATTTTTCAAATTTAATGGCCAAAACTCTATAAATTTAGTGATCAAAAGTCGATATCTGAAACTTCAATGAGCAGACAAAGACACCATCAATTCACCAATTAGAAGTTTCGAGAAAGAACAAATTAATCATATTCTTGAGTATTCTCTTCTTAACCTCCCGTTAATTTAACATTTTCTTCCAAAAATTCTAATAAAAAAACGTAAAATGTTGTTTTCTTATCGTACTTTTTAAATAAGTAAAAAAATAATAAATATAATATTGTCGGAAATTCGACTAACGCAATCGAAAGAACAAATAAAAATAACAGAAAATAAAAATAGAAGATGAAGCGAGGTATGCTAAAGCAAATCTCCTTAAGACAGATTTCGCCCCCCAATAAAGTGCAAACGGGATTATGGACGTCTGTCTCCCAAGATACAACGCTTCTTCCAAAGTCGATACTGCACACTACCAACCTTGTCGGTCGAACCAAAGAATGAACGTACTCGAACGGAATAACGACGAATATTTTAGAGAGTTTTGGAAACAGAATATGGAGAAAAGAAAATTTATAAATCAATGAAATTGTAATTGATTTAGTGTATCCAAAACGAATTTGGAGGCCTCTATTTATAGAGATTGAAGTGTCTCCTTAAATGGGTGTGTGACATTTCATGAACTAGTGCATCACTTGGTCTGATTTGTCTAAGCCATTGGATCACATTATTTCATAATCTGACGTCTCAGATTAAACCATGAAGTGTAGTGTCCATTCATCATGTCTATTCACCAATTTCGAATAGTCACCAGCCATGCAGATGCCACGCGTACGGCCAACTGTACCAACTGTCACGCGGGATGAAGTGACGCAACCTGACATGTGTGTACCACCTAGGATGCCAACTCATCGAGCCTCCCGTCGCCATGTCATCAAACCATAAATCCATTTCTGAAAACTATAAGGCTCCCCAGCTCCTCGCGACGATGTGTGCAAAGTGCTCTTCTAAAGCGCCCAATGCGTACTTTGCGACGTGCGCGGGTCGGGTCCGGGACCGGGACGCGGCGCGAGTGGTGCGAAGCACCACTCTAGTGGTAGCTGGTTTGCTAGCATTTGGCTAGCTAAAGGTAGCCAAATTGTAGGTTACTTATTAAATTATAACTTATACACACATCCCACTATATAAACAAGTATTTTTTTTTGTAAACTTTCGATGTGGGATTCCTTACCATATATAAGACACTTAAAATGGGTTTATCAACTTATGGGCCTATATTGGAGACTTTTCCAATTCACCCAAATTAATTGTAATGGCTCACTCATTAAATACAATATTTAATGAAACTCAATTAATAATCAATTAATTCCAACATATAAAAGTAAGACTAAATATTCACCTAAAGAACTTAATATAACTCGATAATATGTACTAATTAATATTAGCTCATAATTGATGGAGATTAACATTAGATTTTTAGTATATTTAAATAAAAATTGATGAATTTTATAGTCTAAAAGTTGTAAATCACATTAAATATGTTATTAAAATTAATTATTAATTTTGACTTTGAATAAAATTTATATTTTTCATCGCCAAACAGAAGTTAAAGTTGATTATAAGAATGAGATTAAAAAATAATAATAATAAAATAAGTTGGAGATATAAGTTTAATAAGAAATAAGAATTAGGAACCTTTAATGTAACTAAAAATGGGATATATCTATAAAAATACTTGGCCACTATTTGAGTCACATTAATTTTCTCGTTTTTATTTTTATTTTTACTCATTTTTAATCACACATTTTTCAATAAAATAATATTTTACATCACATCAATAATTTTTCCTTCATTTTCAACCACATATTTCTCATTACATCAACAATAAAAATACATTTTTACTCCCAAAATGTGCATCAAACAAGCTCTTAGTGTCAAATATAATTATACTTTAGATATAAAAAGTCATTAATTCGATCTTATTTTATTGAATTGCAATAATAGAGAAAAAGGTAAATACATTCCCCAATATAATATCATCAATAATGTTATTTGTACATTCGAAGTTGGCATCCCCTTCACATGGGAGGTCCGCGTGAAATAGAAATCGTGAACCCCCTGTGTGAGGGAGGTGTTATTCAATCCCAGATATACATGTAGCATGATTGTAATATCATAGAAAAAGTCATTCCTTATTTATATATTGACCTTAGGAATAAGGCTTTCTAAATTCAATTATGCTATTTGTACAGGCATACTTGACAATAATAGTGTTGTCAAAATTAGACCATTGATTTAAAAAAAAATTGTAATGGATGAATATGCTATTATCGAGTGTGAATTGTCAATCAATATTGTCAAATTAGAATGTACATATAACATGATTCAAATTCAATTATTTTAATGTCTCGATATAAAATATATAGTTATTTCTGAATTTTTTTAAGTTTCTACATTTTGAGTTGAAATTTTCTCCCAAGTGCATAATTTTTGAACAAAGAAAAGGACTAGTTATAAACCAATAATAAAAAATAAGAAGGCAGTAATAAACTGGTGGACGTGCCGGAGTGGTTATCGGGCATGACTAGAAATCATGTGGGCTCTGCCCGCGCAGGTTCGAATCCTGCCGTCCACGCTTTTTCTTTTTCTTTTTATTTGCATTGAAAGTCATTTGTGCAGAAAGTAATTATAGGAAAAAGGTTACTAAACCGATATTTTTCCATTTCCTTTTACTCCAAAGAATAACAGAAAAAAATAACAATAAGAAGAATGTCAAAGAAAAACCTTATTTTCGGATAACCAATAAATTATAAGTTACGGTAAAATTCCTAAGAAAGAAAGTGCAACATTTGTTGTTCGTAGATGCCATGCCTTGAAATATTTACCAGTCGATAGCACGTAATTGAATATTTATACAATCTTGGTGCCTTTTGTGATTAGGTGCACTTTCAGTTTTCGATCTCATATCATCAACGTTGCGATATTCGATAATCTTTTATGGTCCGATAAACTTAGGTCGACATAATAAATTAAAAATATAAATTGAAGTAGGAAAAACAAAAAAGCTGATAACAAAAGGGGTCTGGTAGATTACTGCATCAACCAATCAAAATAGGGTTTCGAAAAGCTTTCACAGCCTTAGTTTTACTAAGAGTCTTCTGCACATTTACACTCATTACAGATTTGTACTGTTTTATTGAAGTAAGCTGATAAATACTTATAGGCTGCTCTGCAGGTACTTATAAATACTAACTACTTACTGCTTTTTTTTTTTTTTTAGCATTCTATTTTTATAGCTTTTTCAAGATTTTTGAAAAGGGTCCTGAAGTGGATTGCTGACTCCCCAGTTAAAGAAAGTTTTCAGAGGCATTCCTTGTGTTTCAGCACTTACAAGAAACAAATAAAATCTATTAAAGGCAATGCCTTTCATCAGAATTAATTTCTAGGGTTTGCAAGAAATTAAGCTTCTGTAAATCGTGTGCTTAGTTCT
This sequence comes from Fraxinus excelsior, assembly GCA_019097785.1. Lineage (NCBI taxonomy): Eukaryota > Viridiplantae > Streptophyta > Magnoliopsida > Lamiales > Oleaceae > Fraxinus > Fraxinus excelsior. The sequence goes on along the minus strand of CM032624.1, from coordinate 46,043,047 downwards.
TGAATGGATTCTAATTCACAATTTATTTTGAAAGATTGAGACCTGCAGAAATTTATTGTGGAGAAAATGTTTTGGGATTGGAAATCGACACAAATTGCTGGCGAAATAAAAAGCATCCTTCAAATGCAGTTTATAAAGAAATATTGATTGATGCAAATAGCCATAGGGTCAGTTGAATGATTGGTTTAAGTCATTTTCTTGTATAGTAGATTAGGGTTTTTTGTTTTCTTTAGAGACAAGAACTAGCTAGGGTTTTGATTATTGATTGGTCGTTTTCCCTCTTTAATTATTCGATATTTTGCATAAATCAATGAATATCTGATTCTTGATTTCTAAGTGCTGTAGAATCATTGACGTGTTTTTCATTTTTCGCGAAAAAAATGAATCGTCTTCATTGTTTACCTTATTTTTCCTACTCTATTCGAGTATTCATTTATTCAAGACCTTCCAAGGTGCACGAACTAATGTTCTAGCTCTTCTTGGAAGAATTCGATATTTACGAGTATGAAAACAAAGTTTATGGCTGACCTATATTTCATAATAATGATGAATCAGTGCTGTGTTCTACAAGATTTTGGTGAAACACTTGTGCATTGAGAAGAAAAATCATAAGTGAATGAACTATTGATTTTTAACCTATCTAGTTAATCATAAGATTTGCAACTACACTAGCCTCTTGTTAGGGATTAAAAGCCAGTTAATGGCCATTTGGCTATGCTTTAGAAAAATCAAAAGTTGTTTATGAACATATTTGAATAATTTTCTGGTTTTTTTTACGGTAAAAGATTTTAGATAAAGTTATGACCAAACGGGATAACATGTAATTTCTCTCATAAGTCATTATTTTTTACCACAAACCCACAATTCATATCCATCACCCTCACAAGAAAAATTAATGAAATCATGAATAACAAAGATCAGAGACTGAAATTCAGAAATCAGAACATGTATGGTTCCATTTTGGAGGTGAAAATAGTTTGAGTAACAAAAGGGTAATCAAAAAGCTGTGTTCAATTTCTTGATAACACAACTTTCACATAAATGTGAAAAGACAAACTGCTAATACGAAAGCTTAAGGGACAGATCAAGAGAAGTGGATGCATCAAAACCAGATTCTCTTTCTCCGTCTGCATAAGAAGAAGCTTCTGAATTAACTCCCAAATTCATCATCCCAATTTCATTGTTACAAGTGCTTCTACTGCCTGGAAAAAATTCATATTCCATCAACAAAGTTCCATTTCCTGTACTTGAATTTCCCTTCCTGTGAAATGCCACTACCTCCACACCCTACAGTTCATAAACAAAATTTATATGTCAAATATCCGGTGTTCTACTATCACGATAGGATAATAAGTTTAATAAGGCTCACCGACTGGCAATTCCGAACTGAATAACCGGCATGAGGGATGATTGGTGCTTGTATTCCAACTTCTTGGTTAATACTTGGATTATCTCCAACATTTAATCCTAAAAAGTCACAGTTACCCATGGGAGACATCTGCATATACATGCCTGATTTTGCTCTACTGCACCCCAAAATTTCGCCATTAACTCTCTTCTTCTGCCAAAAAAAAAAACAATCAGCTATTGTGTGCTAAATTTCAAGATTAAACTAGAAAGTTTTTGAGAAGAAAATGAAATTTGAAGAGAGGTACCTTGTGACAAACATTACAGTGTTCATAGTAGCATTTAACGCCATTTGGTGTTGAAGAGAGCTCTTTCGAGTTCTTCGATCCCCCAACTCCAAACGGATCCACTTGAAACTGTCCTTGAAAACCAAAGAAACCCTGATTCTGGTTCAAGCCCATATGTCCAACACCCCCATTCACAGTCCCAAACCCACCCAGCTTTGCAAACTGCATAGGAACAGAATTAGGATTCATCACAGCAAGATTAGAAAGAGAAGCTGGATTAATGGTGAGGGTCTGGTCTTCTTGTTTCCTGAGCCGCTCAAGCTGAGCCACCCCCATGCCTCTCTGAGGCTTTTTATTTTTCTGACCCATGGCCTCATTACCTTTCGTCCTTCTTCTTCCAGTACTACGACGTATTGACTGGTGATCATCATCTTCTGGCAAATGAATACATGGTTGTGGGTTTGTGTTTGTGCTGTGATCAGAGGCCATGAATATAGAAGTAGCCATTAATTGTCCACTGTGAGAGAAGGGCTTAAAGAGATCTAGAGAGAGAAAAGAGGCAACCAACCAGTCCAGGACTAAGAACAGCTGAGAAATGCAAAATGGGCATAGGACATGCGTATATATACTGCTTGTGTTTTGATTCTTGAAGCTTTTTGTGTGTCTATAACAGCAAAGTTGATAGTGCCACCTTTCTTTTCACTTTTACCAGGGCTGTTGATCTTCTGTCTTTTGTTTGGTGCTTTTAGTGACTGGGATTTTGTATCACTTTACAAAAGTGCTGCCCGTATAGACTAGAAACAAATAGAAACAAATTCCACATAAATGCAACATAACACTCAAGGGTGGGGTTCGCACATTTTTTTTCTTTTTAAATATACGATGTGATCCATTGTTGTAAATCTTGGATTTTCTGTACATATGGAATTCCTGATCAATTTATGATTGCTAAGAACCGTTGTTGGAAAATGATTAATGAACATTTAGGCCTACGCATTTTTTAGAGTCAAAAAGTTATTTTTGAAATTAAGAAATTGTCCTTGAATAATTTTCTGAAAAGGGACGATCTAAAATAAATTACTCAAGAAGTAAAAAAAAAAATAGAAGCATGCCAAACGGGCCCTGAAACGCAATGCAAACATTTCTAATCTTGAAAAGAAACAAAAAGAAAATATTTATGTAGTGGTGGCAATCGAGTCGAGCATGTTCGGCTCGTTTTTTGACGAGCAGCTCGTGGAGTCGAGCCACTAGCCAAGCCCACGAACTGATTCGTCCAAAATCAATTATATATATATAATGAGCCGGCTCGCCGAGCTCGTGTGAGTAAGGACCGAGCTGAGCCGGCTCGACCCATTTCCATCCCTAGGCTTATGCTACTGGGAGTTAATTTAAAACAAATGAAGATTAATGATCCAAATAGAGTGGACTGTAAATCCTATTTCGTTTAGCTAAGAATCATACTTTCAGTAAACTTTGATAAAAATTAATAAATTTAAAGGAATATGAAATTTAAAAATGAGGGCTAAATATGAACTAAGGGCTTGTTTGAACCACATTCTCCAAAAACTCCATTTTTAAAAACTTATTCTCAATCACATATTCTCCTAACGAAATAATTTTGCACGTAAACAAAAAATTCTTACTTTTTAATTACATATTCTCCAAAAAAACTCATATTATAAAATTTATTCTCCCAAAAAAGAAATCAAACATAAAGTAAATAAGATGAACTAGCAAGAGTGTAATGGCAGGGGATCATTTGGTGTATGCACAAATCCTTATAATTCCACGCAGAGCGAAATCTACCTCTTAGAACCACCCTATCCTTATACCAAACGACCCCTCCACGTCGCTTTATCCCAGCCGCCTTATAATCTTTTCTACTCGTACGAGTAAAGATTATCTACAACGCCACCCCAACCTAAAGAATGTGGACCCACACACTAGCTTGGGGACCATTCATTTTTCGACACCCTATTTGGCCACAATTTAAAGTGGCCCCCATATGTTGACGTGGCGGGCTCGTGTCAATTGAGATCTTCACAAATTTTCATGATTAGAGGGAGCTGGTGCACCGTACACACCCTACAAGAAACAGATTGAGAGATCTTACACTAGTGTTCTTGGTAAGTCATGCTGTTTGGATTTTGTTTTAGTGACTCGATCACTCAATTCTACAAATTATTCACAGAATATAAGAGGGACAAAATTTTGTATTATCTATTCACACATTTAGCCCCCTATTTGGTAGGGATCAAAATCAATTTTTTTAGTAAATCTTGATAAAAAATTGATGAAACGTGTGGTTAAAAAGTTGTAAGTCCGTTAAAATTAAAATCTGAATTTTAATCTTTAACAAACATGGGCTTAATGAGTATTGGATTGGTAGTTTTTTCTTTAAAAGAAAATTATAGATAATTACACCCATTTAAAAATTATCGGATTGGTAGTCTTTTTCAAATAACGAAATATGATTAAAAAGTTTATATAAGTTGTGAGTCACACGAAACATAAAGAAAATAAGTTCAAGAAAAAGTAAGTGGAAAAAAGGGAGCCAAACATGGAATAATTTGGTCCTTTCTTGGAAATGTGCATGTGGGATTGGGTGATTTTTCGTGCATAAAATGGTTTGATTTGGGGATAGAGAAGAATTATGAGGTCTATAACCTATACTCTATTGGCAAAGATTTCATGACAAGGAGATGCAACAACTCCTTGTGCATGTTTTCTAGGTTCTTTCCAAATGGATATCAAGATTTGATAAGAGTTGTTAAATTCCCTACTTTGGTACCCATGATAATGAGCTTTCAACATTTGACTAATACTATTAAACACAATTAAAAAGGAAAAGATTCAAGCAATGAATTTTGTTTCTAATAAATTTAATATGGACGGCATAAAATCTATTTCCTCGTTTTATTTTATCCTCTTACCAGATGATCCATTCGCCACCACCTAAGATCTTGTGGACCAAATCACTAATAGGCGACTCCCAAACAAAAATATATACGGTGATCCATGTAGTCAAATGTGACAAAACTTTAATAAGCTCACCATAATCTCTGAACTTGAGACTTACTGGGAAGATTCATTAAGGCCTTGTTTGATTGGCCAATTTTTTCCATGGAAAATGGAATCCAAATTTTATTTTTCACTTTTAACTTGTTTGATGGTTTTTTTTTTTTTCCACCATGGAATTCATTTTCTTGCTTTGCCACCACTTGACAGATTTTCTTGATTTTTGGTGAATTGATTTTCCCACCTTTTAGATGATTTTTTTTGTTTTCCATCTTTTTTTCTTACTTTTTTTTTTTTTTTCTTTTTGGCAATAGATACAAAATCTATCCACAATTATAAAAAAAGAGTATCCCTTAAATTGAAAATTTTCATGTAAAATAAAGTCAAACAAATACCAAAAGATAGAAAATTTCAACATTTTCCAAGTGAAAATTTATACCAATCAAACACAATTAATTGACAATTCCCAGATTCCCTGGAATTCATTTTCTTTCCACCCAAATTTTACTCTTGTAATTAAACGGACCCTAAGAGAAAGGCTGAATGTACAGTCTTTTTACACGGTAATTTTGACAACCCTCTCACATGGAAGTGGGGCCCGCGATCGTGGATCTCACCCCATGTGAGAAGACTGTCAAAATTACCATGTATAAAGATTGTAGATGTAGCATTTCTCATTCATTAATGGAGTAATACAAGACTCAAAAAATAAAAATAAAATAAAAGTAATCCCTGTCCTTGTTTTTAAACATGAAATGAACTAGACCAGCCAGAGCAGCTTGAAAACCGCCAACCCTGTTATGACATGAATTCATGCGCTTTAATTATATAGGTTCGCAAGTAATTCGATACTTAACCCTTCCAAATTGAACGGGATTGACATGGAACCAGTGACCTACCGACTCGCAAACCGCTCGTAGCTAGTACATTTTTATATTTTCTTATTAAAAATTCATTTTTTTTTTTGTTTCCCGCTCCTAGATGAGCCAATGTGAACCATGAAGAAAATCCAGTTCGACTCATCTCATGACTCGCCTCCGAGATGGGACAGGATGAGGCGAGCTGATGAGCAGCTCGCTCCACTTTCCACTTTCCAATAATATCCCTACTTCAAATACATAAAATATTTTTTTTGTTTTTTTTTTTTTTTTGATAAGTCAATTTTTCTAAAAAAATTATTGTCATCCGTACTTTCCAATTTAAGTAATTCAATACAACTTTATAAGCAGTTTAGAAATGTTTAAATTATAAAAAAAAAAAAAACATTTTAGAGAATCAATTCACTTAACTTAAAATTATAAAGTATTACTTAAAACATTCATTTTTCACTTGTAAGACATCTCAAATATTACATTTGTTAAATATTAATTCCTTCTATTTAATTTAAACCTATAAATTTTAGCTAAACTTTGATATTGACATGTCCGTCGAAATAGTGAACTACTAACCCGGTGCTTCGACCAGGTCACCGAACAGATCGGCTTTGGAAACTATGGGATGAATAGTTTCTAACTATACTACAAATATGACAACAACATATCGTCTTTTCAGTTTGGCTGATTAACTTTTCAACCAAAAGAAAATCAATACAAGTGTTGAAATGAGGGTGGGTGTCTACCCTAAGGATGTGGGGGCTTAAAGTATTACTGCAGTTGTGGCTTTATACAACTTCTGTGAAGGTTTAACCACTTATGGCAAACTTGCCAAAGATCCCCTCTCCCCTCATCACTTCTAGAGAGAGAGAGCAAATCTCAGTTCAGATTCATATCTGCAAAATTACTTTCTGTAATCTCTCTCCTCTTTTCTCTCTCTCTCTCTCTCTCACAGGATCATTACAGTTTCCTACAACACTGCAAACTCCATCTGAGATTCACAGATTATTTCGTACTACATGCCTTGAATGAATTTGGGTTTTGAGGATAAATTCAAACCGTCCGTATGTACAATTAGAGATGGATATACAGTTACACCTATTTCTTGGAGGGTACAAATTCAATTGGCCTAATTCATGCATAATAAAGCAAGTCACTGTCACCTCTTTGTCGTGTTTGTACCATGAGAGAGTAAATACTAACACAGGTCTTACCCAGAAAATAAAGCAGATATGTCTGGGAGATGTCTGCTGCATGTGGTCCTCAAGGTGCCATTTGCTGCAACTCTTCATTCTACATTTACTCTCATTTTAATAAAATCCACATCAATCTTCTATAGTTTTCTTATCCTATCAACAAATTAAATAAAGATTCAGCCTCCTTATGTAAAATGAAATACATGATATAAAATGCAACAGTTTAGGACCTCATAAATCGGCACTTTGATTTAGACGACGACTTTGCAAGTTTGTTCTCAATGTAACCATCGTAGACTACAACTTTGCAAGCAAGGCGGCCAATCACCTTAATTTTGGCAATGCCATTCTTAACCCTGCAATTTCTATTTTACATGTATATGATTTTGTTTTTAGTTAATTTGTAATACTTTATGATTAATGAAACTCAAAATAAGGAAGAGCGGAGTTCAACAGGACATGTTTCTGTTGGCAATTGGCAGTATCTTGACATCATAATCTTAACACTAGCAAGGACAGAACAACACTTGGAGGTGGTGGATCAACGATAAGTGGCAACCTTACAGAGACTATCTTTATGAGGTAGAATATCTTGATGAAGATAGTAAATTTCTCCTTATGATGGGTAGTTTGCCTTCAGTTGATTGTCTAAATATCGTCAACAAGCTAGTGCCTCGAAAACTTTATGGCAGTTCCTTTTTGTTGTCAAGTGAAGCATCCTTCTCGAACTGGAGAATTTACTTCAAAATGGATAATTGAACGGGATTTAATCAATGTAAGAAAAGAAAAGAGTTAGGCTGCCAAAGATCTGCATCCTCTGGTTAGAACTAATCCTCCACGGCTTCAACAGATGCCTAAACTGTAACAAATGGTCTTTAGTTGATTTTGATGTGTATGATATATCAAAGAGAAATCATTAGAATGAACGTTAAAAAAGCATACATTAGCCAAAGTCTCTGATAAACTTGACATATGATACACTAATCTAATATTCCCCCCCCCAAATTTTAACGTTTTCAGGTTGGCATGATAATCATCGTCATAGTTGCTCAAGACATTGGATGTAGAGGTGTGAAAAGATAAGTATTATCTGTATTACAGACGAAAGCTAATATAGTGTGTGTCATTAGTTACGATATTACACCTGTTTTTTGTGTGGCACTCTACAGGCAGGATGTATGATCCACACAACATCCATTTTCCTGATGCAATGAACCACTTGGAAAGCATACAAAAAAAAAAAAAAAAGAGTTGACTCACTTCATTTCTACTTCGCAAGTCACCTTCAATGGTGCAATTCTAATTTTTCGAACATAGCATAAAATAAAGAACATATAATCAACTGCTAGATGGCAAAAGTTAGGATACTAATTCAACTAAATAAATTCAAACTAATGTGATAAGCGCAAAAACAAAAACTATACCTCATGAAAGTAAAACTACAATCCTGAGCTTTTGAACACCCATAACATGAATCCTTGACAAGATAAGTTCCTTTGAAAAACCCCATAATAGCATCTGCGAACACATTGTGAAGGAATTAGAAAGGGGGGTCGTCAAATTACAATCAAGAAAAGAAATCTGGTCAAACCGAATTTTGGAATGTAAAAATAGAGCTAATTTCGAAATGAAGTGGATTAAACAATTTTCCAATAAGTACTTTTCAAGCTATTGACGTTTCATTTACATCGGAGTACCCTTTCTCTTTTTATAGAAAAAAATATGGGGAAAAACATTGTACTAAGAAGTGATCATGTGTCACTGGATGCCTTTCGTCTCGGAAATGGAGTCCTCATAGTAAGGCAACTTCTCCATTAGGCTATTTCCATCAAACACACTCTTGCTTGCAATTGCATCCAATTTCAAATATCAGGACAAATGTAGTAAAGAAAATAATGGGTAAACCGATTGGTTACATAAACAAAGCATAATACAATCTAGAAATTTATTGCAACTAGATTTAATTTAAGTCTATATGTTAATAAGTAAACCATGGTTGTTGTACATGCATCATTTACTTTTTATAAGTTATGTCAAATAAGATCACTCTAAATTGGTGTTCTGCTACAAAAACTAGCATTATCCAGAGATTTTGGGTTACAGCTAGCATTTAAGAATCATAAACTTGAACTCCAGCCCAAATTATCGTCCTGTTGCATCTTAAGGATGCCAAATGTGCTCGTGAAATAAAACCAAAAAGACTACGAGCATAGAGATGCTGATTCTGGTGCATGGATGAGAAACAGGAATATAAGATATCTTACAATTGATATTGCTTAAACGAAATACCCCATTCAACTTCCGGTAATCATAAAACGAAAATATAATTGCACTTCACAATTTTCATAGCTGATATCATTCTTTCCTCATCGTGTCTTCAAAGAGAAACACACAACTGTTACTAACACATTGGCTGCACAATGTCTACAGATCTTTTCATCCAGAAAAGCTAAGTTAGAATAGTGAAAATATTATCCTACACTGTACAGAAAAACACAAGAATCGCCTTCAACAAAAATTTAGGGAGCTTCTTGTATTATAATAGTATATTATAAGCCAGTCTACAAGATGGATTTACCTTCAGTTTTTTTATAAAGAACCAAGTATTTCATTGTTTGAGTCAAAAAAGCTTGAGGTTCAAGTCTCACCATTATATGACCACCACCTACTGATACAGGTTGTAACTTGTAATTTGAACGGAAACATGAATTAATTATTACTACAAAACTAAAAACAAGGGAAAAGAAAAGTGCTCTGTACACAGTTTCCATCATTTTCAGATTTTATGTACTGTGCGCTACACGAGTACTCACATATAACCTTCCTAAACAAAGAAAAATAAATATCCAAACTCACATTGTATCGTGATAATGTTTGATCACATCAAACATAGAGGAATTAGTCACAATTTACAAGTTATATTCATAGATCACAAATAGCAATTACAACAAAAATTGCCTAAATTTTCAACAAACATCCGAGAAAACACATTCAATCTGTACCTCCAGAGAGAAATTGATGTAACGTAGCGACGTAAATTGACTCCCGGAACACCAAACCGTTTAAAAACGAAACCCTTAGCCTAAGGCGATGCTCGATCCTTTAATTCACCGAGCTCAACAGCTCCCATCCCCATCGAATTTCCATCAATTTCAGTTCCTTCGTAGGGATTAGGCAAGTGATCTTCGCTTGGTACGATGATGTTTGTATGGATGGTGCGGCCATGTCGCATCTTCGGAATTCGGAGGAAGGTAGATTTAGGTATTCGATGCGAATTGCAGTAAGGGGGGGAGGGGTTTACAAATGGTACTGTGGCGGAATAGAGGAAGGAAGTTTTGTGGAGGGGATGCGGCGGCGGGCTTTTCCGGTGTCAATGACGCTGTATTGTATTTTCCCCGGGAAACCCAAATTATGATATTTGTTAATCTTTTTATTTTCTTTTTCAATTTTCCCTTTTCAATGGAAGAGAATTATGTGATGGTAGGACTAACATCTCTTGTCGTGCTAATAACTTATAAGTAATTTAAAAAGTAAGTTTAATTTATTTTCAATTGGCATGAAAAAAAATAAGGAAAATGCTATTTGTACAGTTTTCCTTACCCTTTAGTTTACTTGTTTTTGTCTTTTAGTATGTCTTTTGTCTATTTTACCCTTACTTCTAAGTATTAGTTATTTTCCGCATTTAACCCCCAAAATTGGTATCAGAGTCTAGTAACGAAATTGAAGAAAATTTGTAGAACTTAAATAATATATTTTAAAATGAATAGAAAAGATAAAATGATTTTAGAAGAATTACAAAATATTAATATTTTAACTAATACTAATCGACTTAAATTGCAAGAATTAACGACAAATTTAAGTACTAAATATAAAACTCTAAGTAAAGAAATACAACAAATAAATAGTTCTCAACAATTAGCAGAAATAAAAAATAAAGAATTACAAATCTTAGTAGATGAATTTTCCGAACATGAAGAAGAAGACGTTATAATAAATCAATTTTTAGAACAATATGATAATTATGCTCAACCTTTAGAAAAAATGGATATTATAAATCAAGATATTTTAACTCATATAATAAATATCGAATCCAATTTAGAAATTGTTAATGACAATATTAAAATAGGGTCAAAAATCTTATATAAACAAATTGAATCAAAATTAAAAGAATAAAAACTAAAAAGAGATTTTTGTATATCAATTGAACCACCTTTACCGGCTTATGTTATAGAAGTATTAGAAATGAAATTCTTTAAAGCCACTGGAGAAGAATTAGAAGTCTACAAACAAAATTTAGAACAATTAACTATTCAAACTGAGAATATTTATATGAATGATCCTCCACCCAAAGAGGAAACTACTAAAATTAATACTCCACCTCTAAATCAACAAGTTGAAACTCAACCATTAGTCGGAGAGACAAGTAGAACTAATATTACTACAGATTGGACACAAGTCGAATCTAATGACTGGAATCTGGAATGGATAAAAGAACGTGGAATTACTGAAGAATGAGAAGATTACAATTTTAGAAAAAGACCCGAGATTATGTCAACTAAGCATATACATCTTAGGGATAATAATCCAGTTAAATTAGTAATTTAAAAGAAGAATTAGAATGTATTAAATTAGAACTAAAATAATGTTATCATGAACACCCCTTAACTAAATGGGATAAAGATAAGTCTATGACAACCATTGAATTAAAAGACACGGATGCTAAAATATCAGGAAAATAATTTCCTTATAGCGAAGAAGATAAAAAAGAATTTGAAATACAAATTAAAGAACTCTTACAATTAGGAGTTATAAAAGAATCAATCAGTCCATATAATAGTCCAACATTTATGGTTAGAAATTATAGTGAAATTAAAAGAGAAAAATCTATCATGGTAATTGATTATAGAGATTTGAACTCTAAAACTATATCAAATAGTTATAAATTACCAATAAAAAAATTGTTAATAAAATAAATACAAGAAAGTAAAATATATTCTAAATTTGATTGTAAATCTGGATATTGGCAAATAAAACTAGATGAAGCATCAAAACATTTAACTAGTTTTATTACCCCTAATTCATTGGGACAATTCGAATGGAATGTTATGTCATTTGGATTGATAAATGCACTAACAATATTTCAACAAAGAATTGATAAAATTATTAGACCAATAAAGAACTTCTGCATTGTTTATGTAAATGATATTCTTATCCATAGTAACAATCTAAAAGAGCGTATTGAACATTTTAAGAAATTAAATTCTTAACATATATTTTTACCAAAGAAAAAATACTTCAACAACCTCATATTGGGAAGAAGATTATCAACTTTTCAGAAGAAATTAGAGATAAGAAAGAGTTATAAAGCTTTATTGGATTATTAAATTATTCTGACAAATTTATTAAAAATTGTGCAAAATACAAAGTCCACTTTACCAAAAAACTCAAGAAAGGAGTTGAATAGGAATTGACACAAGAAAATATAGAAATGGTAATAAAATTAAAAGAATATGAAAATCTACCAGAATTAAATATTTCAAATGATGATGATTTCTTTATTTTAGAAATTGGTGCATTTTTATAACCCTGGGGAGCAATCCTCAAAAGAAAAAAAAATTATAAAGAATTTCTTTGTAATCCATTATGTAAATACTTAGAAAAGCTTGTTATTTATACTTCAGGCACATTCAAAGATGTCGAAATCAGGTATGGTATCAATCATAAAGAATGTTTAGCCGTTAAGAAAGGCGTAGCAAAATTTGAACATTATTTGCTACTTAAAAAATTTCTTATTAGAACAGATAATATTCAAGTAAAACCATTATTAACAAATAAATTTGGAACAAACGCAGCCGAAAGACCACTTATTAGAATGCAAATGTGGTTTGCACCATTTAAATTTGATATTATCCATATTAAAGGGAAAGACAATTTTATTCAAGATTTTTTAATCAGAAATGGAGCAAATTAGGAAGGAATTGGAAGCATTGAAGTTCGAAATGAACATGAAGATTGTTGTTGTGGAGTCTAAGATAACACTAATAGAAATGACTGCTGTCAAGCCGATATCTGAGAAAGCCAATAAGGCTATATTGTCTGAAGGCTCTAGTGTCAATATTGAATAAGAAGTATTAAAGCTTCATAAACTATCAGTCCAAGAGAATACTATTTTCTCTCTTTCACGGGAGAGAAAATTTGCAAAGGAAAGTATCTTCATACCAGAGCTAGATCGCTCAAATATCATCAAGGCCTGTAACACTCCCAATGTTATGGATATCAAAAGTAAAAACGATTTTATTTTAGCATATGTACTGTTCAATCTCGCTTGTTGTTGGTTTACCAGTATTGGAGGTTGGATGAAAACCTTAACATATGGAACCTATAACAAAGTGAATTTATATTCAGAGCCCCGGCATATTGGGTTCGTACTCTATTTGAAATGAGAAATATAATTTGTATTTACTCATCAGAATCTTTAAAGGAAATCTCTATGCTACCAAAAGAGGTAGTCCGAGCTATAGAAAGATATTGTCAAATTCTTAAACATAAGAATACATATATTAGGTTTTTCTCAGTCATTCTCGAATGAGATAATGAAGAAGATATGCTGCTACCAGTTAGCTATGTCATAAAGATTGTCACTACTTCCAAGCATCTCCAGCCTGAGAAGAGTGAAATCTACGAAACTACACCAGAAGATGTCATCAATATGACAACTTTTCGTAGAGCCAAGGGATATAAGGAACAGTTTGAGCATCTCCAGAAAATTATTGAAGAAAATCAGAAAATTTGAGTGTATGAGTTACAAGACCACTTAATTTACAGCAAGGCTGTGGCACCCACTAAACAAGAAGATTGGCACTATCTTGATACATGGTGCGATCATATTTTTGGAGGAGACGCTAGTGGAATACAAAAGACAAAAAATGAGCTATGTAAACAGTTTTGACGTTATCCAAACCATAAGTGCAAGTGCTGTAGCAATGAAGAAGATGGCTCACCAATCTCACTAGATCTAAAGGAATTTTCGGATAAGTGGTTTAAATCTCATATGGAAAAGTAATGGACCTTTTTTATCATTACTTTATCAAATTCACTTTGATAAAGAAAAACTGTGGGGTTTCACTTACATTATTTTTCATTACATTATTTTTCATGTTAAGACAAACAACTTTCGGTCACAGTAAGATTCTCATTATCTTACACAGTAACACAATAATAATGAAGGACAGCTATAGAGCTTTTTTGAGTCTATAAAAGAAAGACTAATTCTCAGAAGAAGACATCTCATCCTTAAGCAAAAACTTATGTCTCTCTCGTTTTCAAATCTTGTAGCAATTTCAGTTTCTTTCTTTCATTTGACGCTTGTAATAAGGTAATCTCTATGGAGTTCTAATCTCTTTAGAAAAAGTACCAAGAGTGTAGCCAAAGTATGTATGTTAGAGATATTAGTGTGATGTGTTTATGAAATCAAAGTTGTTTGAAGATACTGTCTTTTTATCCTTATTATATTCTCAAAATCTCTTATTTTACTTATACTCCAACGGTGAAAACTTTGAGGGTTAGTGCAAGTATCTTGTTGCCGTGTGTAGGCGTTTTAGGCGTTGTTAGAGAAAGCCATGAGAACCTTGTTACCATTCAAGGTGATGTTTTAACTATGAGTTGAAAGGAAAACTGTGACTCTCCGTGATCCATTGTAAAATATGCAAAAGAGTCAGAGAAAAAATCAATAAGAGTGTGAAAGTCGTGTTGGGTCATAACCCACTTTCTTAAACTCAAACAACACCGATCACTTATATTTGAGTATACTAACATATGGGAGCAAGCTCGAGGGAAATCTCGTTGATATTAATCTGCATTTATTTTCTACTTCAATACTGTAAGATATTTCTTATTTATGTCAGTTACTTATATTAATATTTTCACTTCTGCTATTTATTACGTTTTAGTTAATTGTATTCGAAAATTAAAAATTAACTGTGAAAGAAAAAGAGAAAAAATTAAACCATTTTATACTGTGCTTGATTATTTTCTCAGAAATAATAGAGATATACTTGTACCTATAAAAGAAAATATAATTAGAATTAACAGAGAAATTAATAACTTAGAAAATAAAATTAAAACATTAAACGACTGTTTTGATAAAAGATATATAGATAAATACGAGCATAATGTCTTTTTCATTTATTAGGAGAAATAAGCCAAAGTTATCATATATTGGGAATAAAGAATATTGACTTAACTAAAGAATAGAAGAAGAATATTTCTATCTTTTTATCAAAAAGTGTAATCCAGAGTGTAAAGCAACAAGTACGTGTAGCGCGATCGAAAAAATAAGAAGGTATAATCTTATAGTTATTAAACCTTTATTGAGTTATTCTTTTGTATAAAATGTGTTTAGTAGCCTAGCGA
Source organism: Fraxinus excelsior (assembly GCA_019097785.1). NCBI lineage: Eukaryota > Viridiplantae > Streptophyta > Magnoliopsida > Lamiales > Oleaceae > Fraxinus > Fraxinus excelsior. The sequence continues at coordinate 46,027,915 of CM032624.1, read as the reverse complement.
TATATATAAGGATAGTGAAATAAGATTAAGGGCGTATTTGTGTAGGATTAAAATCTGATTTTAATCTAAGTCAAAGTCAAACAATTAATATCAACTACATCTTTCATAGATCCAACATCTTTTCAACCACACATTTCAAACACTTCTATCACAATCCACTTAAAATCTGATTTTATTCAACACCAAACACCCTCTAAGCATGTGTTGAAAAGTAACTGAAAGTAATTTTTGTGAACTTTCAATAAGTATATACGTGTGAGATAAGAACAAGTTTTAAAACATATTTTAGCGTCGATGATGACGGTTGGAAGCACGACTTAGAGCATTCTTAAAAACAATTTTCATGAACTTTCAATATGAATTTACGTGTGATAAGAATAGACTTTTAAAAAATATATATATATTAGTGTCGAAGTTGATGGTTGGAAGTATAACTCCGAGCATGTCTCAAAAGTAATTTTTGTGAACTTCCAATATGAATTTACGTGTGGGATAAGAATAGACTTTAAAACATATGTTAGCATCAATATTAGTAGCTGAAAGCACGACTTAGGGAATGGCTTAAAAGTGCAAGTAATTTTTGTAAAGAAAGACTTTGTAGTGTATTTCAGTATCAATGAAAAAGTTTAAACAAGTTACTCAATCCGTCTAAAATGAAAGTGCGATCAGGGGCGGACCCACGATATTTGTCCAGTGCAGGTGGTATTAGTAAAAAAGAATAAAAAAATTATAAAACAAGAAGGTCACAACGTTTAGCAAATGCTCCAACAGCTACAAAAGCTAGTTGACGTTGATGCGCAAAACAATAAATGTAAAAAGCACAAGGGTTCTCGTTTAAAATGAGTACTTTGAGATCATTACTGACCTTGCATATTACTTGTTTTAAAAAGATAACATTACAAGCAAAAAGCTGCATCTTTTGCCACACTATATTCCAACCAACCTTTAATCTCGTTAAACCAAGAAGGATTGAATCGTCTAGATTCTTTTTTCTCCAAATTGTCTTTTCTTAAATTCATGGTTAGCCGGCTGACAAGGACCCTTTTGCATATATGTTCTTCGAACTTGATCTCTAATATTAGAATTGTAATTCAAGATTGGAATCTTTAATCCAGGATCGATGGGAAGTTGTGTAACATCACAATCATCTTCATTTAACGTCTCTTCATTAACATTTTCCGCATCCTCTACAGCTTTTCTTTTAGAAAATCTTTCCATAACTGAATGTAATAAATAGGAATTGGAATGCAAGTAATCAAAATAAAAGAAAGGGTTATACCACTCGATGTCAAGTAATCAAAATAAAAGAAAGGGTTATACCACTTGTACATCAAGTGGTACACATCAAAGGTTGCCCTCCTCACATGAAGGGTGGGACCCATTGAAGTAATATTTTTTATTCGAGTGGACCCCACCCCTATGTGAGGAGTGTGTAACCCCGTTGTAAATCTTGATGTACCACTAGCATAGTCCTAAAAGAAAATGACCGATCTTACCATTTACCAATAGGAAATTCAATGGCAGCCAAACTTAAAATTTTCCCAAATCCCAATAGTAGATGACAATATGACAATTATGATAAAATGTTATTTAAAATAAATCCTAAATAACTAGAATTATTCTATATTTAAAAGAATCACACACACACACACACACACACACACACACACACACACACACACACATATATATATATATATATATATATATATATATATATATATATTTCTTTCTACAGTCTACACACCCTATATCCAAAATCACTGTAACTTCTTCCTAAATCTTTGATTTCAACCACAATCAACGAATAATAGTGTCACAATACAGCCACAAATTTTTGAAATTCATTCTTTTAAATAAGCTAAAGCAGGGGCGCCTGAGGCCTAGGGGCTGGGGCTGGGGCTGGGACGGTAAACCAATTAGATTTACCCAAAGCAAATGCTGGCATTTCTTGATCAAATTTTGAAGGCACACATATAACAATATACTCATAAGCTTATGAAGTTACTGTAAATGATATTTTCGAGATTTAAGACAGTCTCTTTGACTCTTTTAACCGTAAATCAGTGAGTTTGTTTTGTGAAAAATAAGTGTGCATTTTACAAAACTTACTCAAGGGCGTGCGGCGGTGCGAGCAGGAGCGGCAGAGCAGGCAACGATGCGAGCAAGTCAAAGTTCAACGTGTTGCGGCCTTGCGGGGATGCAAGCAACCGGCGACTTCTCAAATCGTGGTTTTGATTGGAATGAAATTGCACCCCTGCTTTTCTATCGTGGATTGGGGGCGGAAATGAAATGGAAGAAATAATTGGCCCAATTTTATTTTTTTTAAGTATTGGGATGCTTGAAAAAATCAAGGACGGCCCAAAGTCCAGTGCAGTCATTTGCCTGCATTGGGCCTTAGCTAGGTCCGCCCCTGAGTGCGATCAATTATGCTATTTGTACAAAAGTGGTTTACAAAAGTATGTTGACAAAACGATATGATAAAATTCAAGTCATTGATTTCAAAAACTGTTTTTTAAATTATTGGTCAAAATGTTGCCAATATGTATTTTGTAAATCAGTTTTGTAACTCAACTTTGTACAAGTAGCACGACTCAGCGATTGAACTTCAAGATTGATATTCAACGAAACTATTTCGGAAGAAAATATTAGGTAAAACCTACTATTTCAAGATTATTACCAACATAACTCAACTTTTGGTAGGGAACCTCCAATACAAATTTGTGCTGAAGTAACAAAATATTGTTTACAGTTTCCAATTCATATAAAGCAAAATACAATTATAAAAAGTTTGTCTAATCCCATTAGGGAAAATTAAAACTGTGAAAACTTGTGTCATCTTATGCACCCAAATAAAAAGAACACATTCAAAAACATCGACTCGTTTCTTTCAAGTCTCCGGCCGGCCTCCATACTTCTCTAGTAGAAATTCATGATTATAAGACTCTAGGTCGATTACTCCTCTCTAGAAATCCTTCCATAATCACCCTTTTCTTCGACTCCTCCGAGTCGACCTCCTTGTCGACGTCGTCGTTTATTGGCAAGTTGACACGACGGGGAACGAAGAAAAACCATGTTGTAGTGCAAATCAGTATCGAAACAACCTTACCCCATAAAATCAATGCCACTAAACAACCCAAAATTGTACACATTCCAATGGTAGGATTGTGATTCCAACTATTATGAACATCCCTTTTCTTGGATTTTTTATTGGTGTTCGATTGTTGTAAATCTAGAGAAGATGAACGTTTTTTTTGGGAAATTGAAGCACACGATGACAAAGATGAAGAAGTGATAATACTCGAAGTGGATGAGAATATTGAAGAACGACTCGAATTTCTTTCTTCAGGGTCCGATAACTCTTTGTATGATTCGACTTTCTTCGTAGAATTTTTAGCCTTCTCGTTTTTTGATGATAGGTTACTACTTAATTGACACGAGTTCGGCCTAGAACTTTCACTCCCAACTTTCTTCGTCTGTCAATACAAAAAAAAAATTTATAAATTGATAAAAACAATTAAATATACAATAAATGCTGAATATTAGATGTGATAAAGCAATAAAAATATACATGCAAATTACTATTGATTAATGATTATATATCTGTCTGGTCATAGACAAAATTTTAATAATTATTTCATTATCATACGTAGAAAAACTGGAAACTTAGGGGAAAAAAAAATCAAACGGGACGGCTATTCAAATTTTAAGAAAACAAGAAAGTTGACCAAAAACCTCAATCAATTCAACAGTTTTATAGAATTGAGGATTAATTTTTACCAGTGACGTCTGAAAGAACACGGCTTTGAACACACCAGATAAACTCCGGAGGCCCTTCTTCTTCCTTCTCCGGCCACTTTCATCTTCAGAAGAAGTCAACACCAACTTAACCGGCCTGTCAACCACGGCGGCTTCGTCGGCGGATGGACGTCTAAAACACATAAAAAACATACCCGGACTCCTCCCACGGCCACGGTGGTTCTTCATCACCATTATCTGTATCTAAAAAAGCCCATAAGAAGTTTCGATACACACAAGACAGATACAAAATATCGAAGAGATGATCTGTCCTATGTTGTGTGTAGTGGGCGAATGTTTAGGGGGTGTCTGAGAAAACGAAGGAACGTGTTTCTTAGCGTGTGACTGTGTGTTGTGTGTGTATTGAATGCGTTTAAAGAGAAAATGGGAAGAGAGGGGGCCGGCTTTGCCGCTCTTCGGATATGCTCCGTTAAATTCAATTCAATTCAGTTTTTCCTTAAATACAAGTTTTAAATACAGTATCTTATACAAAATTCAATATATATACTATACACAATCGATCTCCTAAGCATCGGTACTTAACTAAGTACTCGAATGACATGACACATTACAATAGGTGATGACGACATTGTTACTTAAAAGATTAATTCTGTACATATTCAGGGCGTGTTCGGTAGAGATTAAAATCGGATTAAAATTTAAAAAATTAGTCGTTATTGTTGACTTTTATTAGAAGAATGAGATTCAATAACAGCTATATTTTCAATTTTAATTGGATTTTAAGCACGACCGAACACGTCTTTCATCTTGTTTGGCTCTCATTTTTAAATTTTTTTTTTTAAAATTTATTTTAAATAAAAAATTTAATGGATGCACAATTTTTCTCAACTTTTGAACCGCACATTTCATCATTTTTATCAAAATCTATTAAAATTATAATTTTTCACTAAACAAATTGTGGACTTAGTATATGATAATGTATACATTTTCACTAAATATAGTTGGGGTCCGTTCGATAAGATTAAAATCAGATTAAAATTGAAAAATTAGTCGTTATTGTTGATTTTTATTAGGCGAGTGGGACCCAATAACGGTCATATTTTTAATTTTAATTGGATTTTAATCTTTACCGAACAGGACCTTAATAAAAGTTGGCGAATCCCATAAAGTGTGTAGTTCAACGTGAGTAAATTTTTTTTACTATATGTTTAGACAATAATTAAGTCATTAACCATGTGTTTACTAATATTTAATATGGAAAAAAGTCATTTTCCAATTTTTCCTCCGAATATTCGGTTATAGGCAATTTGGGAAGAAAGAAAATAAAAAATAAAAAAAAAATCTTCAAAGACGTTTGGGGATTGGGTTGGTCTTCTTCAAGAATTTATTTTTTATAAACAATATTAATTAATGTAGTTTAAGGGTTTAAGCCGTAGACGTTGTTAAATAACTAGGCAATTAAGAAAATTAGTCCTTAATTAAGAAAATTAAGGATATATAAAAATATTGAATTCCAATCTCGTTAAATACAATATCCGATATAAAAATGTGTATATATTTGGTATATGATATCGCGTGACGAAATATGAAATCATTAACGAATATATTTTCACTATGTTTAAACCCATATCTAGTTCCCATTTGGCCTTCATTATTTGATTTTATAATTTTTGAAATAATATTTTCTGTGTAATATTATTTTATTGGAGAATGTATGGTTAAAAATAAAAGAGAGGAAAATGTATTATAAATTAATGGGGTCGATTTTCCTCCGACGAATTTTCAATTTTAGGCCTAAACTTCGAAGACGTGTTCGGGATGGGATTGGTCTTCTTCGAGAATTTTTTGAAAACGATTGCATATATTGTTTTCTGAGAAAATGATAGGCAACTAAGTTATTCCAACAGACTTTTTGGACGATAACTATTATTAAATACGAGATTTGCTAATTACTAAGAGGTAGAAAAAAAGAACAGATCGAAAAAAGTTAAGGATATAAGTGGTACAATGAAATATATTGAAGACTTCAAGTGCAATAAAAATGTGGCGAAACTAATAAAAACTATAACACATGGAGATGTAAAAAAGAGATATCCTATCAATTTGTTTCGACCTAGGATAAAAATAAGGGTATTTTTCACCCCCTTTAAGTAATTTTTTTTATAAAAGTTAATAAAGTCGTGAATCCCATAAAATATGTGATTAAAATTAATTATTAATTTTGACTTAAATTTTTATCAGTTTATTCGATAAATCCAATTGGGCTTCATTTTTTTTTTTCCCAAAAAGGTGGATAACGTGCCTAATTTTCCCAATTTAAAAAGGGAGTTTAAGACAAAAACATTTTGGGCTATGGCCCACAAAGAAAATGTTTAGATATTCCTCCTGGACCAATTGACGCTTGATTGGTCTGGGGCAGTGGGCTAGACTTCTAGAGAGTCCACCAAATGGACTCCATAGCCATTGGCCAAGTTTGATTCCACTTTCAACGACCATCTCCGGTCAACTCAATTGACCAAATAGACAGCTTATTAGGCCAGTTAAAGACCTTGACCCAAAACCCGATCATACCGCCACTTATAAAACCTTTTAAATTGGCGTGATCAACGGACCTAGAACAATTTATGGGCCCGTTCGATCGTTCGATAGAGATTAAAATCGAATTAAAATTGAAAAATTAGTCGTTATTGTTGACTTTTGTTAGACGAGTGAGACTCAATAACAACTATATTTTTAATTTTAATTGGATTTTAATCCTTACCGGACGGACCTATATTCAGAAATTCTTTAATTGACCAAAAGTAGCTTTTGATCATTGATGTTTGATAAATTCGGAAAAATTTGTATTTTAATATTTTTATTGATTAAAAAGGGTAAATTGTACCACAAGTTTCAAATCTTTAAAAAAATGTGTAGCAAAGGATACCAAATCTTTAATAAAGGTGCATTGAAATGATCTCCAATGATTTTCATCCAAAAATATGTCAATTAATAAAAATATTAATCTTCCCGATCCACACAACCACGTAACCTCAACACTTAGCCCCTAACCTATCCAATTTCATGTTGGGAAATAAAACGGATAGAGGTAATATAGATGACGAAATATACAGTATATGATCACAAACAATAAGATAAGATAAAAGACAAAAAAATTAATTGGTGGAGGAATATAATATTTTATTCAATTAACTAATATGGAGAAAACAAATACACGTACATAATTATTCTATATTTCAGTAGCGGTCTGTTTGATTTCAAGAATGGAATTTGTGTGAAAAGAAAATGAATTTCATGGAATTGAACTGCATAGAACTTGTTTTACTAAGAATTGTCAATTAATTGTATTTGATTGGTATAATTTTTCACTTGAAAAATGTTGAAATTTTGAATCTTTTGATATTTGTTTGGCTTTGTTTTCTATGAAAATTGTTCAGTAAATGAATATAATTTATTACCATTGGGATAGAATTTGTTTTAATTGTCAAAAGAAAGAAAGAACAAAAAACAGCCTAGAAAACCATTTTTCCACCAAAGAGGTGGGAAAACCAAACCAAAGGAAAAGCAAGAAAATAGGGTCATGTGGGGCTTAAGAAGGAAAACCAATTCCATGGAATTTTTGACCAATCAAACCTGCAATAACTTGAAAAATGGAAAATAATTTCCCAACTTCCATGGAAAATAAACCATATCAAACAAGGTCTACTACAAAACTGTGAAAATGACTAGTATTTATAAGGGTAGATGTCATACCCTATAAATATCGCAAAAATGAAAATAAGATCAAAAATCATTTGGAATAAAGGAAATAATATTTTTCCAATAAAAACATGTGCAAAGAAGAAATTTTTTTTTTTTTAGAAAATCCAATAATCTCCACTTGACACAAATTTCAATGCAACGAACGAAACTCCAATATTTCTCTACCTGAAAAATAAATCTGATGGCAACGAGAAATCTAAACTCTTCAATAAGAATCCAACTTTCTCCAACACAAAAATATTCCTCCTCTTTCACAGTATCCAACAAGGATAAATGAACCCAAACACCGGGTTTTCCTAAATTCACAAGAAAATAGAAATTACCAAACGGTGTCGAAGTACACACTGTAACATAATCAACTCATACACTGTAACAGAATCAACTCACACTGCTTTCATATAAGGCCTCGTCTAGTGTCAACCCTTCAAAAACTCTAAAAGCATTTACAACTGAATCGGCATCCACGTACCATTTCCATTGGGTCTATCCCTAGCAATTGAATATGATGGAACTACAAGTAATCGTGGCAAAGCGAAATTACTTATATTTTCCAAACTCGGCCGGGTAGTATTCTTCAATATGGACCCCGAACCAACTCCAAAATGTACGATACCAAACTAAATTTCCATCACGATACTAAATCATTGCTGAAATTTCTTTACAAATTATGCATGGCCTTGCAAGATGTATAATTGAGACCTCTTCAACCACTTCAATGCAACACGAACACTTTTTCGAACCTTCAAGACTCAACCTCCTTTGGAGAACGTGCACCTTTTTGAATCAAGAGGACTCAATGAAATGTGATTCTTCTTCAAGTCTGAAATATGTCGAACGTGATCAAGTATTTTACATGTTCTACCAATTTCAATCTGACTCTACCAATACCAGCTACCCGACAAGGTTCGTTGTTACTCGTGACAACGACACCTTGCGTCGCGTTTCATATGTTTCAAACAAATCCCGATTATAACACATATGGAATGCACAAGCTATATCCAAAACCCACTCCTCGTCAGGTTTGGATTCCATGTCAGAAATCGTCAAAACATCTACATCACTCAAATAGTTCTCAGCTATGTTGGTCTCGTTTGAAGTATTTGATTAATTCCCATGATTTGTAGTCAAATTACCTTTGTTCTACAATTTGTCGTAATCCCTCTTAACGTGTCATTTCTTTTTGCAATAATAACAAACCCGATTACTCAAATTTGACCTCGACTTAACCTTTCTCCGATTACCATGAAAAACAAGGCCTTCTAAATCTCTTACCTCAGATCCAGCCAAATGCTTCATCTTCTCTTTTAAAAATAAGGCATCATACGTATCTTCAATAGTGAGAATATCACGACTATACAAGATCATGTCTTTAAATGAAGTAAACAAAATGGGTAGCGATTCAAAAAGATTAAGCCAATATTTTTCATTATACTTTACATTTAAAGTCTCCAAATCGACGATGATATCCTTGAACATAGCCAGATGATCTTTCAAAGATTCACCTTCTACCATGCTATGAGAATATAACATTTGCTTCAGATGCAATTTTCTTGTTAGACTTTTAATCATGCATTATTACTCCAACCTCAACCGCAACGCAGCGTCGTTTTCTCCTTCAAACGTCTTGAAGAATATTGTTAGAGAGATTAAGATGGATCAGCGAAAGTGCCTTTCGATCATTCCGTTGTTTCTCCTCCATCGTCCAAGATGTGGGCGTATTGTCAAATCCCAACAATGCATTATCTTCCACAATCCCAATTTCTTTATCAAAGGCTTCCATGCGCAAGCAATCTAGAAAAAGACAATCATGTGAAATGATATAATTGAAGACAATCGAGTTTACTCGAGTACCCAAAAAAAAAAAAATACAAGACATATCCATAAACATTAGCAAATAATACTATCAACTTGAACAACACTATCTTCCTAGCATTTATTTTTTCTTAAAGCGATCAATACTGTAATTTTTGTAAATGAACAATTTTCATATTAAACCACTTTAATTAAATGTTTGAAATTACTATACCCGAAATTCAGATTTCAACCCGTTTCCAATCCCATCAAATCCAAATTTTGAATATTGTTTTTTGGCGTAAAAATAGACTGAAATTCAGAGAAATCAAAGAATAAAATATTTTGTTTCAATATAGAGGCGAGTTCTTTTATTTATTTATTTCTCTCCAATAGAAAATGTCTTGTGTACTGCACCACCATCTAGTACAACTAGAACAACCTTTGGACTAATAACTAAGAAACAATAGTACAATGTTCATACAATTGGTTGTACTTTATATTATAGTATCACTCTATATTAACAATAGTTTCTGGGCATTGTAGGAGAATCAAACATGGGCGCAGACACGAAAGCTTAAAAACATTATTGAGTGCAGCGTTGATGATACTAAATTCGCATTTCAATTCGACATTTTTTCATCAATGCTGCACTCAATAATGCTTTTAATTCTTTGAGGCAATTCACAATTCAAATCTATACAAAGGTATTTTCTGATTTTGAATTAAATCGATAATATATTTGCATAACGACGTCATAAATTTGACTATTACAAAGTTGAAATAATATCATAAATTTTAAATCTTATAATTTTTAGAGGAATTATGCTTTTTAACCATATACCTACATTTTTTGACAAAATCTTTCCTTTTCTTTTACATCTTTCCATCGTTTATAATTTTGGGTTTATTATATATCTTACCGCGAAAGATAATTTGATAACATTTTTAAAGTTTTACTTTGAAACCGTGTTGAATAACTATTTATGAAAGAAAATCAATATGTTTTCAAGACAACTTTTATGACAATTCTTTGCAGGTTGTTCTAATTCTTATATTTTAATTGTTGTTGACTTTTGTTAATAATTAATTTTCCTGCTTTATTTTTTTATTTCCAACATATTTTTCTATATTGTCACTATTGTAAAAACGTGATTTCTATTGAAGAAGATGGTGTGTTATTTCCATTTACTAAACAAAAAATAAATAGATTATTTTATATTTTTTGAAAGTTGTACCACCATTAATAACTAGAGTTGGCAATGGGCCGAGACGGCTTATAGGCACGAGCTCGGGTTTTTTTTTTTTTTAACCTTTTGATCCTTTGCTGAACTTTTTAAAAAAAGATATACATTTTCTAAACTTTTTTTAAATATACATTTTCTAAAATCTTTATTTTAGATAAACATTTTTAAAAAAAAGATAGACCCTCCTCATTTATCCGAGTTTGGGACCGACTCTTCAATTTTCGTGTAAGCGGAGTTAAAAATTGTACACGAACAATTTGTTACGTGTACAATTTTTTTTAAAAATTATAAAGGTATTATAATTTTTTTTTAATGAATATGGTTAAATTAAATATTACTTACTTGACGAGATACAATTTCGTCATATTTATTTCGCAGTCGAAAATGACCGTCTGTCGTCCTTCGCGCACATTAATACTTCCTAAATGTATTCTTTCAGTGGCTCCTGACCTTGTAGAGAACCCTCTTACCTGCGCTAAAAGCAGACTTCGAAACCATAGTACTAATCAGAGATGTTAGTAGATATTTTGTCATAGCCGAAACTACTGGCCATCGGCGTTCGTACTTTCGCCAGAATTCTATTACTTCTTTTGAACTTTTCTTAATTGTTTTGTTATTATGCATATTATGATTAAAGTAATTAATTAATTCAGCACACCACATTTTGACTTGCGCTCGACGTTTGAGTACATGTGGTAAAAGACAAACTACTACTAGTACTAGAAGAACCACATGCAATTGCAGTTGAATCATATCTATATGAGTTAATGCCTTCGAATAAATTTAAAATTTCAACGTCGTCGTCTGCTATATCAAAGGGAAGAGTAGGTGTAGAGGTGAAGGGTACTCGATTAATATCTGTACCCTTTCGTGCAATATATAATTCAAACATTTCAGATAAAGTTTGTTCTAGATTTCTGTAAGTGATAGGTACATTAAAAGTAAAAGCTCTTGAAATTTGATCAATTACAAATTTAGTACCCCGATAAATTATACCGGGAGGTTCATGATGAAAAGCCTTAACGATTATATAAAGACGTTTATGTATCATACAACTAGTGGGATAATAAACTTCAGACAAAATATTTGTAGAATCCATAAAAACTTGTCAATTTTTTTTAATTTTAAAAGCTAACATCCAATCGAACTTGTTCAAAATAGTATCGTCATCAATTCTAATATGCCTATTGTTATAAAATTCAAGTCACTAATAAATGTTTTCGTATGCGTCACCTCAATTTCTGCACAAAATTCCTCAAATGATTGTTTTTTACTAGGTGAATTCGTGATATATACTAGTTCATCCCTAATTATGTGAATTTCATTCTTAATATGTTTTAAACCATCTTGTACTATTAAATTAAAAATATGTTATACACATCAAATATGAAACAAATAACTACCAAAATCGGGCTGCAGTTGTCTACACAATTTATCGATAACTACCTTATTAATAGTAACGTTGTCAGACGTAAATGAATGAATTTTACTTTCACAACGTTATTCTCTAACAATGTTCATAATGACGTTAAATATGTTGTTAGCGTGGTGAGGAAACTCAATAATTTTAAAAGCAAAATTTTTTTTATGCATGACTCAAAGTGAGTCTATATAGTGTGCAATTGCAGCTATATAACCTCTTTTATTAATCAATTCCCATATATCTGAAATTAAACATATAACACCCTCATATTTTTCTAAATCAGCAATTAATTGTTTCATTGAATTAATGAAATATTCTATTGTATCGAAACGAAGAGTATTTCGACTTACCCCAATGTACATCGGTTGAAGATATTCTTTCACGTAGGAGACAAAATGTTGGTTGTCTGCTACTGCTAGAAGCAACTCAGTTGCGGCAACGAAGTTCACCATTCCCGTTCGAGCTTTCTCCCCCAAATACATTCACGTAAAAAGTGGCGTAGTAGTACTGGTGCATGGACTACAAAATTGTAATTGTGTTTGACCAACAAAAAGACCATGTTTGGCCGCACATGCTTTGTAGTGACGATTAAGGTGGGTGGTTCCAATACCTTTTTGCCTAACCATTTTTTGTTGACAGTATTTGCATACTGCTTTAAATTCTGGAGCTCTATCGACCGCACAGCCAGTGTGAATTAATTTAAAATGCACCTAACATTTTGCCTGTTTTTTCCCCTTTCTCTTCTCTCTTACATTGGGAATATCTAATTCAGGTTCATCCTCCCATTTCGCCTCTAAAACATCAATTTCACCAAAATCAATTAGATTATTACTTCCATGAGCATAGAAATTCAAGATATTTTTGGGAATAGGTACTTCATCAAGACCGGCGAATTGATTTTGAAATTGACATTGCGGCATGACAGGTGAGCATGGATACATTTGTGAATTGATATAAAATGTATAGTAAGTAACAAATCAAGAATTGAAAGAAAGTTGACGTGTAGTAGTGTAGAAAATAGATTGTAAAATAATACTGTAACTCGATAATATAAAATGTAAAAGAGAATTAAGAGATTAGAGAGTAGAGAATGAGAGTTAGGTCACTAGGGTGGAAAAAATGGATTAGGGGAAAGGGTATTTATAGTGAAAAAAACGGTTATCGGAACGGTCACTGAACTTGTCAAGCGAGCTACGAGCCGCTTGAAAAACGAGCTCGGCGAGCGCTCGTGGGTGCAACGAGCATAGCAGGCTCGGCTCACCTCGCGAGCAAGTCTGCTCGACTCGAGCTCATCGAGCGGCTCGCGAACTCCAACAGTACAAGCCGAGCCAACGAGCCGTTTAGCTCAATTGCCACCACTATTATTAACCATTTTGGGGAAAAAATATCACTAACATATATTAAATTAATTTTTTATAATAAGAAGATGATAGATTTTATTTTATTTGTTGAAAAATTAGTAGGGAGGGTGTCTCCGTCCCATGCGATCGCTGATTTTCAACCCCATCCATATCCCATGGACTTGATTAAGTAGTGAATCTCCAATTCAAGGGGTCCAAGATGGTAGCACTGGTCTTGAGGGTGTTATTCATGATGGGACATGCTTAGTGCTCATGGCTTTTGCATCTAGAGTGGATCACATGAAATAAAGAAAAAAATATTTTTCCAATAAAAACATTTGCAAAGAAGGAAAAAATATTTTCTCAAAAAGTTCAACCTCATTTTGGGTCAAAAAATCCAACAATCTCCACCTTGACACAAATTCCGATGCAACGAAAATCTAAAACTCTTCTCATTGAAACACTTTGATTGATTGAATCTAATTTTTGACTATCATATTCATCAAAGCTTTTCATCCAATACTTGCATCTAACACTTGAGCTATCATTTATTACTATTCATTGAAGTGTTGGTCTCTTTTAATACTTAATTTGTTTGTATTATTTATCAAGAGATGAATTTCATTTTAAAATCACTTTGATAAAGTGTAGGTCGTGTTGAAGTCCCTTAAAGATTAACATTGTATAAGGATCGGTGCTCTTTATTGTAAGTTACCATGTGGGCCATATTGAGGTCCCGTAAAACTCAATAGTGTAGGTTGTGTTAAGGTCCCGTAAATCTCAATATTGTATAAGGATCGGTGCTCCTTGCTTGTAAGTCACCGAAAGCGTTGTAAAATATTGGATTGCACCATAAGTCAATCAACATAGTGAAAAATGTCTTACTTGTACCGGAGAGCTTGGTAACAGGGGACGTAGATGAATCGAACTTATAACTATATCGTTTGCACTTTCTATCCCTTTTACTTAATGCTTTTACTTTTTGCAAATTACATTGTTTCACTTATTTGCTTACTTGTGTTTAGTTGTCTTAATTTATTTGCACTTATTATTTGATTGATCTACTTGCTTGAATTTGCTTACGATTATTTTATTAACGTGTTTTTAACTTACGTGATTCTAGTTAATTATTCGAAAAAGTTTTAACCAATTCACACCCCCCCTAGTTAGTCAATCTGGGGCTTTCATCACTACTATACAAGATCATATTTCTAAATGAAGTAAACGAAACGGGTAGCGACACACAAGGATTAAGGCCAAATTTTTTTCATTATACTTTTTACATCTAAAGTCTTCAAATTAGCGATAATCTCTTTGAAAATAGCCAGATGATCTTCCAAAGATCCGCCTTCTGCCATATGATGAGAATACAACATCTGCTTCAAATGCAATGTTCTTGTTATACTTTTAGTCATACACAATTACTCCAATTTCAACCACAACGTAGCTATCGTTTTCTCCTTCAAAACGTCTTGAAGAATATTGTTAGGGAGATGAAGATGGATACGTAAAAGTGCATTCTGATCATTCCATTGTTTCTCATCCGTCATCCAAATTGTGGATATTTTGTCAAATCCCAACAACACATCATCCATATCCATCCGCGTAAGTACAGTTCGCATCTTCACTTGCCATGTGAGAATCTTGTATTGCGATCCAAGGGCGGAATTTTATATTTCATGGTCATCATCAATAACAAAAACCTCGAATAAATCATAATCAATAACTCTGATACCACTCATTGGGAAATAAAACGGATCGAGGTAATATATATAACAAAATATGAGGTATACGATCGAAAACAAACAATAAGATAAAAAACAAAAAATTAATTAACAGGGGAACATAGTATTTTATTCAATTGACTAATATAGAGAAAACAAATACAATAATTATACTTACGCAATTATTCTATATTTCAATAATACTAAACTTGTGAAAAGAGTATAGTATTTATAAGGATGATTGTGTAACCCTAGATATACCATGAAGATGGAAATAAGCCCAAAAATCACGTAGAATAAAAGAAACAATATTTTTCCCACAAAAACACATGCAAAGAAGAAAAAAATATTTTCTAAAAAAATTCAACTTAATTTGGATAAAAAAATCCAACACTCCATTCGTTGGTACGTGATGGAGCCTATGTCACAGTGGCTACTGTTGGTTTTGAAGAAAAAATACTTATCTTTATTATCTCTTTCAGATTCTATAAAGTTCTCGTTAGGAGGAAACGAAGTATAGGGGGGTGGAAGAATGGGATTGGTGGAGGTGGTGAAAATGAGTCGGCAACGGTGGTTGATGATGTGTTAAGTTGAGGTTGACAAAAAATATTCATTTTTCTTGTTCTACCCAGCTTCAACTCATAATACTTGGAACACACCTCGTCTGCCTTAATTGATGAGTCTCAAAACAATCACTATCGCCTCATCTATAGCCGCCGCTCTCGACTAAAATAAGTTCAATCTCGAACGTGGAAGCAAATGGAAACCGTGAAAAGAATGTAATTGATCGTATGGTCTTTCACAATCCAATTTCTTCATCAAAGGCTTCCATGAGCAAGCAATCTAGAAAAAGGCAATCATACAAAAAACAAGACGTTTCCATAAACATTAGCAAATAATACCATCAACTTGAACAATACTATCTTCCTAGCATTTATTTTTTTCTTAAAGCGATCAATACTGTAATTTTTGTAAATGAGCGATTTTCATATTAAACCACTTTATTTAAATGTTTGAAATTATTATACCCGAAATTCAGATTTCGACCCATTTCCAATCCCATCAAATCCAAATTTTGATTATTGTTTTTTGGCGTAAAAATAGACTGAAATTCAGAGGAATCAAACAATAAAATGTTTTGTTTCAATATAGAGGGGAGTTCTTTTATTTTTTTATTTTTTTTTCTTCAATAGAAAAGGTCTTGTGTACTGCACCACCATCTAGTACAACTAGAACAACCTTGGACTAATAACTAAGAAACAAAGTACAAGGTTCATACAACTGGTTGTACTTTATATTATAGTATCATTCTATATTAACAATAGTTTCAAGGCATTGTAGGAAAACTCGAAGTTGGAATCAAGCATAGGCGCATACACGAGAGCTTAAAAACATCATTGAGTGCAGCGTTGATGATACTATATTCGTATCACAATTCGACGTTTTTCATCAATGCTGCACTCAATAATGTTTTTAATTCTTTGAGGCAATTCACAATTCAAATCTATACAAAGGTACTTTCTGATTTTGAATTAAATCGGTAATATATTTGCATAACGACGTCATTATTGAACATAAATTTGACTATTACAAAGTTGAAATAATATCATAAATTTTAAATCTTATAATTTTTAGAGGAATTATGCTTTTTAACCATATACCTACATTTTTTGACAAAATCTTTCCTTTTCTTTTACATCTTTCCATCGTTTATAATTTTGGGTTTATTATATATCTTACCGCGAAAGATAATTTGATAACATTTTTAAAGTTTTACTTTGAAACCGTGTTGAATAACTATTTATGAAAGAAAATCAATATGTTTTCAAGACAACTTTTATGACAATTCTTATATTTTAATTGTTGTTCTAATTCTTATATTTTAATTGTTGTTGACTTTTGTTAATAATTAATTTTCCTGTTTTAATTTTTTTACACGAATTAATTTATATATTTCCTACATATTTCTCTATATTGTCACTATTGTAAAAACATGGTTTCTATTTAAGAAGATGGCGTGTTATTTTCATTTACTAAACAAAAAATAAATAGATTATTTTATATTTTTTGAATGACGTACCACCATTATTAACCATTTTGGGGAAAAAATTATTGCTAACATATATTTATTCAATTTTTTTATAAAAGATGAGGATAGATATTCGAGGGGTCCAAGATGGTAGCATTGGTCTTGAGGGTGTTATTCGAGAAGGGATGTGCTTAGTGCTCATGGCTTTTGAATCTAGAGTGGATGATTGTTTTTCTTCAGAGGTGGTCGAGGCAATGGCTCTCTGTTACATTCTCCACTTTGCAGTCGAGAATGACTTTGAAGTCCAACATAATGTGAGCGACATTGATAGTCAATAATGACTTTCGATGCTCTTTCTATTTCTTGACATTTTAGTGTTAATGAAAGTGGGAAGTTGTACATATTGCTACTTTCCTAACATATCTAACTCCATGTTGAGAAATAAAACAGATCGAGGTAATATATGACAAAATATGAAGTATATGACCGCAAACAAACAACAAGATAAAAAACAAAAAATTAATTGATAGAAGAGCGGAGTATTTCATTCAATCAACTAATATGGAAAAAAAACAAATATAATAATTGTGCCAACACAATTACTCAACATTTCAGTAATAAAAAAACTTGTGAAAATAGTCTAGTATTTATAAGGGTGGATGTCAAACACTAAAAATATCACAAAGATGAAAATACGATAAAAATCACGTGAAATAAAGGAAAAAATATTTTTCCAATAAAAACATTTGCAAAGAAGGAAAAAATATTTTCTTAAAAAGTTCAACCTCATTTGGGTTAAAAAAATCCAACAATCTCCACATTGACACAAATTTCGATGCAACGAAAATCTAAAACTCTTCAACAAGAACCAAATTATTTCCAACACAAAAATACTCCTCATCTTCCATGTTATCCAATATGGATACATGAACCCAAACACCGAGTTCTCCAAAATTCACAAGAAATTAGAAATGATTAAACAGTGTCGAAGCACACCCTGTAGGAGAATAAACTCCAAGTGCTTTCATAGAAGGCCCCATCTAGTCTCAACCCTTTAAAAACGCTAAAAGCATTTTCAATTGAATCAACATCCACGTACCATCTTCATTGGGTCTATCCTTAGCAATTTAATATGATTGAACCGCAGGTAATGGTGGCAAAGCAGAAATACCCATATCTTCCAAACTCGACCGAGTAGTATTCCTCAATATTGACCCAAACCAACTCCAAAAGGTACGATACCAAACTGAATCTTCACCACGATGCTAAATCATTGTTGACATTTCTTTACAAAATCTGTACGACCTTGCAAGATGTATAACCGAGACCTCTTCAACCCCTTCAATACAACACGAATACCCTTTCGAACCCTCAAGACTCAACCTCTTTCGGAGAATGTGTACCCTTTTGAATCAAAAGTACTCAACGAAATGGGATTATTCTTCAAGTCTGGAATATGTCGAACGTGATCAAGAATTTTAGATGTTCTATCCAACAGTTTCAATCTGACTCTACCAATACTAGCTATCCGACAAAGTTTGTTGTAACATATGACAACGACACCTTGCGTCACAGTTTCATATGTTTCAAACAAATCCCAATTTGGACACAAATGGAATGCACATGCTGTATCCAAAATCCATTCATCGAGAGGTTTGGATTCCATGTCAAAAATTGTCAAAACATCTCCACCACTCAAATAGTTCTCTGCTATGTTGGTCATGTCTGAAGTATTTGATTGCTTCCCATGATTTACAGTCAAATGACATTTTCTCTACAATTTGTTGTAATCCATCTTAATGTGTCATTTCTTATTGCAATAATAACAAACATGATTACTAAAACTTGACCTCGACTTAACCTTTCTCCAATCACCATGAACAACAAGGCCTTTTCCATCTCTTACCTTGGATCCAGCCAGATGCTTCATCTTCTTTTTTAAGAACAATGCATCGTACACATCTTCAATGATGAGATTATCACAACTATACAAGACCATGTTTCTAAACGAAACGGGTAGCAACACAAAAGGATTAAGGCCAAATCTTTTTCATTATACTTTTTATAGATAAAGTCTCCAAATTAGCAATGATCTCCTTGAACATAACCAGATGATATCCCAAAGATCCGTCTTCTGTCTTACGATGAGAATACAACATTTGCTTCAAATGCAGTGTTCTTGTTAGACTTTTAGTAATACACAATTACTCCAACTTCAACCACAACGTAGCTATCGGTTTCTCCTTCAAAACGTCTTGAAAAATATTGTTAGAGAGATGAAGATGAATTTGTGAAAGTGCATTCCAATCATTCCGTTGTTTCTCTTCCGCCGTCCAAGTTGTGGACATTTTGTCAAATCCCAACAACACCAAATCCATCCGCGCAAGTACAGTTCGCATCTTCACTTACCATGCGAGAATCTTGTATTGCGATCCAAGAGGGGAATTTCATATTTCATGGTCATCATCAACAACAAAAACTTCGAACAAATCACAGCTAATAGCTCTGATACCACTTATTGAGAAATAAAACAGATCGAAGTAATATATATGACAAAATATGACGTATATGATTAGGGCTGTCAATGGATTGGATTTTGATCTGAATCCGACAAAATTAATGGGAGATGGATTTAGAGTCTTAGCCCGATAACACAATCAAGATTCGAATCCGATAATCCGTTAGCTAAATAGAGCAAATATGGATATAGGTCAATCCGATCCGATTTGTTATAAATAATTGAGAAGGTAAAATATTTTTATGGCATATTATTTGTCACTAAACTAAAAAATGAGAAAATAAATAAATTTAAAATAAAAAAGTAATCAAATTCAAAACATAAAAAAGTTGAAAATTTTATAATTATTAAACATGTTTAAGAATTGGAAAATTTGAAAAAAAAAAGTTAATTTCAACCAATATTTTAAAAATCGATCCGAAAAAGGAAGATGGTCAATGATCAAAAAGTCGAACTGAGATTGAATCGGTATCGAACCGATTGTTAAATTGAATAAATAACTATACACATAAATGTAAAATATTATAAAAACAATAGATTTTTTAAATTTTAGTTTACTAATTTAAAGTAAATAAATATCTATATTTTTCTTAATTAAATTTATTGTTGTAATTTATTTTATAGCTTCAAAAACCAAAAATCTAAAATGTAACAAATAAATTGATTTGTTAATGGAAATAATGAAATAAATATTTATATTTAGAATTGAAATTCAATTTTACCTTATCTCATATCGAATGTCAATAGAAAACTAGAAAATTATCTCTCCTTTAAAAAAGAGCATTATGATGGTAGAAGTTACAATTGGGCTTGCTAGTAAAAACATGTGGGCCTCAAGTTAGTTCAAGTTTTTTAAAGAACATAAAATCATTTTATTTGGAAAAATCGGACTGTTAACCCGTCAGTTTAACGGTTTATTTGATAATTTTCAATTTTTCGTTTAATGTATAATGATTTAATTTCAACATTGATTTTTTCCCCTAATTTTTATTAATTTCGGATCGGATATCTGATAACATAACAAATCGGATATGTATTTAACAATCAAATATTCGTTGGATTATTGGATCGGATTGGATAATTTTTTTTCGGATCGGATCGGATATAAGCAAATCCAATCCATATTCGATCTATTTACAACCCTATATATGATCGCACAATTAGATAAAAAAACAAAAAATTAATTAAGAGAAGAACGAAGTATTTTATTCAATTGACTAATATAGAGAAAACAAATACAATAATAATCCTTATGCAATTATTTTATATTTCAATAATACAAAACTTGTGAAAAGAGTGTAGTATTTATAATGATGGAGGTCTAACCCTAGATGTACCACGAAGTTGGAAATAAGATCAAAAATCACGTGGAATAAATGAAAGAATATTTTTCCAATAAAAATACATACAAAGAAGGAAAAAATATTTTCTAAAAAAATTCAACTTAATTTGGATAAAAAAAATCCAACACTCCATTCGTTGGCAGATGATAGAGCCTATGTCACAGTGGCTACTGTTGGTTTTGAAGAAAAAAATATTTATCTTTATTATCTCTTTCAGATTCTATAAAGTTCTCGTTAGGAGGAAACGAAGTATAGGGGGTGGAAGAATGAGATTGGCGGAGGTGGTGAAAATGAGTCGGCAACGGTGGTTGATGATGTGTTAAGTTGAGGTTGACAAAAAATATTCATTTTTCCTGTTCTACCCAACTTCAACCCATAATACTTGGAACCAGGGACGAAGCCCAATAAGGCACAGGGTGGGTACACGCCCATCCCAAACTTCTGGGCTCCTTTTTTTTACTAATATGCTAATTAACGGCCCAACTCGATTTGTCCTACCCAGCCCAAACCAAAAACACCAGAAACACATTCAATTAGGTCTTCAATTGAATTAGTTATGCCTTCATGACATTTTCGTCTCTCTCGCCTGTCGCCTGAGTCGCCCACTCACCCATGCCTATGTTAGACTATTATCCTCGTCCTCTCTCTCTCTCTCTCTCCCCCCCCCCCCAACTCCAAGCTCTGTTGAGTGTTGTTCAACTCCTCGTCATGCAGAAAAGTCAAGGTATAATTTGCTTGAGAAGTTTTTTTTTGTTCATACTGCGGAGTGCGGTCTACTTGAGAAGTTTTTTGAGCTTGTTAAAAATCCGTATTTGATGCTTGATGTTTGAGCTTTACTGCTTTAGGATCTGCTTGAGAAATCCGTTTTGACGTATTGTTGAATGTGAATTGAAAATGTTGTGTACTATGTAGTCAGATGCTAACTAATTTCAAATCCTTGAAAGTTGAAAGAACTAGAAAGAGGATACAAACAGGAAACTCCCCTTTTGCTTAGATATGAAATTGAGATTTGGGTATTGTTGAATTGAAATTGTTGAAATTTGGGTATTGTTGAAATTGAAATCTTATGAAGAGATACTTTGAAAGAAAAACTGACTTAACGTAAAGACAAGGCAAATCATCTTGCACTTGCAAAATACTTGGAAAATGATGTAGCCGATGATGCTCGTCCTTCACATCAAGCTACTATAGTTGATCCACTTGCAGATCATGATAGTGATGAGATGTTTGTCTGGCCTTGGATAGGAATTGTTGTCAACATTCCTGCTGTATTTAAGGATGGTCGCAGTGTGGGAGAGAGTGGTAGTAAATTGAGGGATCAGTTGGCTAGGAGAGGTTTCAAAAGGATTGGTTTGGGTTCAACAATGCCATGT
Organism: Fraxinus excelsior; assembly: GCA_019097785.1. Classification (NCBI taxonomy): domain Eukaryota; kingdom Viridiplantae; phylum Streptophyta; class Magnoliopsida; order Lamiales; family Oleaceae; genus Fraxinus; species Fraxinus excelsior. The sequence continues at coordinate 46,005,606 of CM032624.1, read as the reverse complement.
CCTTTGAGCAGGCTTATGAGGCGGATCAACATGGAAAGAGAAGTTGGCAGGCAAAAACTCGACATTCAACATCGGTAAATTGTGCCCACCTTGACAAAAATTCCCGGCTCCGCCCCTGCTTGGAACATACCTCATCTGCCTTAATTGATGAGTGTTAAAACAATCACCATCGCCTAAACTATAGTCGCCGCCCTCGACTAAAATAAGTTCACTCTCAAACGTGGAAGCACATGGAAACCGTGAAAAGAATGGAATTGGGATGAAAATAAGCATCCCCATTCTAGCATCATTGGCAATTGATCGTATGGTCTTCCACATTCCAATTTCTTCATCAAAGGCTTCCATGCATAAGCAATCTAGAAAAATACAATCATACAAAAAACAAGAAGTATCCATGAACATTAGCAAATAATATCATCAACTTGAAGAACACTATCTTCCTAACATTTATTTTTTCTTAAAGCGATCAATATTGTAATTTTTGTAAATGAGCGATTTTCATATTAAACCACTTTATTTAAATGTTTGAAATTACTATACCCGAAATTCAGATTTTGACCCATTTCCAATCCCATCAAATCCAAATTTTGATTATTGTTTTTTGGCGTAAAAATAGACTGAAATTCAGAGGAATCAAAAAATAAAATATTTTGTTTCAATATAGAGGCGAGTTCTTTTTTTTTTTTTTTTTTTTCTCTTCAATAGAAAATGTCTTGTGTACTGCACCACCATCTAGTACAACTAGAACAACCTTTGGACTAATAACTAAGAAACAATAGTACAATGTTCATACAATTGGTTGTACTTTATATTATAGTATCATTCTATATTAACAATAGTTTCAAGGCATTGTGGGAGAGCTCGGAGTTGGGAATCAAACATGGGCGCAGACACGAAAGCTTAAAAACATTATTGAGTGCAGCGTTGATGATACTAAATTCGCATCATAATTCGACGTTTTTTCATCAATGCTGCACTCAATAATGCTTTTAATTCTTTGAGGCAATTCACAATTCAAATCTATACAAAGGTATTTTCTGATTTTGAATTAAATCGGTAATATATTTGCACAACGACGTCATAAATTTGACTATTACAAAGTTGAAATAATATCATAAATTTTAAATCTTATAATTTTTAGAAATTATGCTTTGTAACCATATACCTACATTTTTTGACATAATCTTTCCTTTTCTTTTACATGTTTCCATCGTTTATATTTTTGGGTTTATTATATATCTTACCGCGAAAGATAATTTGATAACATTTTTAAAGTTTTACTTTGAAACCGTGTTGAATAACTATTTATGAAAGAAAATCAATATGTTTTCAAGACAACTTTTATGACAATTCTTTGCAGGTTGTTCTAATTCTTATATTTTAATTGTTGTTGACTTTTGTTAATAATTAATTTTCCTGCTTTAATTTTTTATTTCCAACATATTTTTCTATATTGTCACTATTGTAAAAACGTGATTTCTATTGAAGAATAGGCATGAGCTCGGGGTTTTTTTTTTTTTTTTGGTTTTTTTTAAACCTTTTGATCCTTTGCTGAACTTTTTAAAAAAAGATGTACATTTTCTAAACTTTTTTTAAATATACCTTTTTCTAAAATCTTTATTTTAGATAAACATTAAAAAAAAGATAAACCCTCCTCATTTATTCGAGTTTGAGACCGACTACTTCAATTTCGAATAAGTGGAGTTAAAAATTGTACACAAACAATTTGTTATGTGTACAGTTTGTTAAAAATATTATAACTTTTTTTAATGAATATGGTTAAATTAAATCTTACTTGACGAGATACAATTTCGTCATATTTATTTTGCAGTCGAAAATGATCGTCTTGCCAATCCTTCACGCACATTAATGCTTCCAAAATGTATTCTTTCAGTGGCTCCTGACATTGTAAAGAATCCTTTTATCTGCGCTAAAAGTAGACTTCAAAACTATAGTGCTAACGAGAGATGTTAGTAGATCTTTTGTCATAAAAGAAACCACTGGCCATCGGCGTTCGTACTTTCGCCATAATTCTATTATTTCTTTTGAACTTTTCTTAATTGTTTTGTTATTAGGCATATTATGATTAAAGTAATCAATTAATTCAGTAAACAACACATTTTGACTTGCGCTGACATTTGAGTACATACGGTGGAAGACAAACTACTACTAGTACTAGAAGAACCACATGCAGTTGCAGTTGAATCATATCTATATGAGTTAATGCCTTCAAATAAATTTAAAATTTCAATGTCGCCATCTGCTATATCAACGGGAAGAGTAGCTGTAGAGACAGAGGGTACTCGATTAATATCTGTACCCATTCGTGCAACATATAATTCAAACATTTCAGATAAAGTTTGTTCTAGATTTTCATAAGTGATAGGTACATTAAAAGTAAAAGCTCTTGAAATTTGATCAATTACAAATTTAGTACCCGATAAATTATATCGAGAGTTCATGATGCATGCTAACATAAATAATATAGACAAGTCTTCTTAGTATTTTCTAAACTTTAATTCCATGGAATATATAATTGAACTAAAATCAGGATAATTTTTATATCTATGAAAAGCCCTAACGATTATATAAAGACGTTCACGTATCATACAACTAGTGGGATAATAAAATTCATACAAAATATTTGTAGAATCCATAAAAAAATGTCAATTTTTTTTTAAAATTTTAAAAGCTAACATCCAATTGGATTTGTTCAAAATAGTATCGTCATCATTTCTAATATGTTTATTGTTATAAATTTCAGTTATTAAATGTTCAAAGCCTTCACATGATTCTAATAATAAGTAAGTGGAGTTTCATCTATGCCTCACGTCACTAATAAATGTTTTCGTATGCGTCAACCCAGTTTCGACACAAAATTCCTCAAATGAATGTTTTTTACTAGGTGAAATCGTGATATACACTAGTTTATCCCTAATTATTTGAATTTCATTCTTAATATGTTTTAAATCATCTTGTACTATTAAATTAAAAATATGTTATACACATCGAATATGAAACAAATAATTACCAAAATCGAGCTGCAGTTGTCTACACAATTTATCGATAACTACCTTATTAACAGTAGCGTTGTCAGACGTAAATGAACGAATTTTACTTTCACAACGTTATTATCTAACAATGTTCATAATGACATTAAATATGTTGTTAGCATTGTGAGGGAATTCAATAATTTTAAAAGCAATAATTTTTTTTATGCATGACCCAAAGTGGGTCTATATAGTGTGTAATTGCAGCTATATAACCTATTTTATTAATCAATTCCCATATATCCTAAGTTAAACATATAACACCCTCATATTTTTCTAAATCGGTAATTAATTGTTTCTTTGAATTAAGGAAATATTCTATTGTATCGAAACAAAGAGTATTTCGACTTTCCCCAACGTACATCGGTTGAAGATATTCTTTCACGTAGGAGACGAAATGTTGGTTGTTTGCTACTGCTAGAAGCAACTCAGCTGCGGCAACGAACTTCACCATTTCCGTTCGAGCTTTCTCATCCAAATACATCCACGTAAAAAGTGGCGTAATAGTATCGATGCCTGGACTACAAAATTGTAGTTGCGTTTGACCAACATGAAGACCATGTTTGGCCGCACATGCTTTGTAGTGACGGTTAAGGTGGGTGGTTCCAATGTCTTTTTGCCAAGTCAATTTTTGTTGACAGTATTTACATAGTGCTTTAGATTCTGGAGCTCCATCAACCACATAGCCAGTTTGAATTAATTTAAAATGCACTTAACATTTTGCCTGTTTTTCCCATTTCTCTTCCCTCTTGCATTGAGAATATCTAATTCAGGTTCATCCTCTCGTTCCGCCCGTAAAACATCAATTTCATCCAAATCAATTGGATTACTACTTCCATGAGCATGTAAATTCGAGACATTTTTGGGAATGGGTACTTAATCAAGACCGGCGAATTGATTTTGAAATTGACTTTGCGGCATGACAGGTGAGCGTGGATCCATTTGTGAATTGATATAAAATGTATAGTAAGTAACAAATCAAGAATTGAAAGAACGTTGACGTGTAATAGTGTAGAAAATAGATTGTAAAATAATAGTGTAACTCGATAATATAAAATGTAAAAGAGAATTAAGAGAGTAGAGAGTAGAGAATGAGAGTTGGGTCACTATGGTGGAAAAAATGGATTAGAGGAAAGGGTATTTAGAGTGACAAAAAAATTGTTATCGGAACGGTCACTGAACTTGATAACGGGGGACGCAGATCATTGTATTGGATCAAACCTCCATAACTATATCGTTTGCACTATCTATCCCTTTTACATAACGCTTTTACTTTCTGCAAATTACGTTGTTTCACTTATTTGCTTACTCGTGTTTAGTTGTCTTAATTTATTTGCACTTATTATTTGATTGATCTACTTGCTTGAATTTGCTTACGATTATTTTATTAACGTGTTTTTAACTTACGTGATTCTAGTTAATTATTTGAAAAAGTTTTAACCAATTCACCCTCACCCCCCCCCCCCTCTAGTTAGTCAATGTGGGGCTTTCATCACCACTATACAAGATCATGTTTCTAAATGAAGTAAACGAAACGGGTAGCGACACAAAAGGATTAAGGTCAAATTTTTTTCATTATACTTTTTACATCTAAAGTCTCCAAATTAGCGATGATCTCTTTGAACATAGCCAGATGATCTTCCAAAGATCCGCCTTCTACCATATGATGAGAATACAACATATGTTTCAAATGCAATGTTCTTGTTATACTTTTAGTCATACACAATTACTCCAACTTCAACCACAACGTAGCTATAGTTTTCTCCTTCAAAACGTCTTGAAGAATATTGTTAGGAAGATGAAGATGGATATGTAAAAGTGCATTCTGATCATTCCGTCGTCCAAGTTGTGGACATTTTGTCAAATCCCAACAACACATCATCCATATCCATCCACACAAGTACAGTTCGCATCTTCACTTGCCATGTGAGAATCTTGTATTTCGATCCAATAGCGGAATTTCATATTTTCATGGTCGTCATCAATGACAAAAACCTCGAATAAATCACAATCAATAACTCTGATACCACTCATTGGGAAATAAAACGGATCGAGATAATATATATAACAAAATATGAGGTATACGATCGAAAACAAACAATAAGATAAAAAACAAAAAATTAATTAACAGGGGAACATAGTATTTTATTCAATTGACTAATACAGAGAAAACAAATACAATAATTATACTTACGCAATTATTCTATATTTCAATAATACTAAACTTGTGAAAAGAGTATAGTATTTATAAGGATGATTGTGTAACCCTAGATATACCATGAAGATGGAAATAAGCCCAAAAATCACGTAGAATAAAAGAAACAATATTTTTCCAACAAAAACACATGCAAAGAAGAAAAAAATATTTTCTAAAAAAATTCAACTTAATTTGGATAAAAAAATCCAACACTCCATTCGTTGGTACGTGATGGAGCCTATGTCACAGTGGCTACTGTTGGTTTTGAAGAAAAAATATTTATCTTTATTATCTCTTTTAGATTCTATAAAGTTCTCGTTAGGAGGAAACGAAGTATAGGGGGGTGGAAGAATGGGATTGGTGGAGGTGGTGAAAATGAGTCGGCAACGGTGGTTGATGATGTGTTAAGTTGAGGTTGACAAAAAATATTCATTTTTCTTGTTCTACCCAGCTTCAACTCATAATACTTGGAATATACCTCGTCTGCTTTAATTGATGAGTCTCAAAACAATCACTATCGCCTGATCTATAGCAGCCGCTCTCGACTAAAATAAGTTCAATCTCGAACGTGGAAGCAAATGGAAACCGTGAAAAGAATGTAATTGATCGTATGGTCTTTCACAATCCAATTTCTTCATCAAAGGCTTCCATGAGCAAGCAATCTAGAAAAAGGCAATCATACGAAAAACAAGACGTTTCCATAAACATTAGCAAATAATACCATCAACTTGAACAATACTATCTTCCTAGCATTTATTTTTTCTTAAAGCGATCAATACTGTAATTTTTGTAAATGAGCGATTTTCATATTAAGCCCCTGTTTGAGCCACATTTTTTGAAAATGAGAATGAAAAATATAGCCGTTATTGGGGCCCACACAAGAGATAGAAAATTTGAATTTAAATGTTGATGTGATGGATAACGGTCATATTTTTCATTTTAGGAGGAAAAAATATGGCTCAAACGGGTTTGTAAATCACCTTATTTAAATGTTTGAAATTACTATTCCCGAAATTCAGATTTCGACCCATTTCCAATCCCATCAAATCCAAATTTTGATTATTGTTTTTTGGCGTAAAAATAGACTGAAATTCAGAGAAATCAAAGAATAAAATATTTTGTTTCAATATAGAGGGGAGTTCTTTTATTTATTTTTTTCTCTTCAATAGAAAATGTCTTGTGTACTGCACCACCATCTAGTACAAGTAGAACAACCTTGGACTAATAACTGAGAAACAATAGTACAATGTTCATACAATTGGTTGTACTTTATATTATAGTATCATTCTATATTAACAATAGTTTCAAGGCATTGTAGGAGAACCCGTAGCTAGAATCAAGCATAGGCGCATACACGAGAGCTTAAAAACATCATTGAGTGCAGCGTTGATGATACTAAATTCGTATCACAATTCGACGTTTTTCATCAATGCTGCACTCAATAATGTTTTTAATTCTTTGAGGCAATTCACAATTCAAGTCTGTACACAGGTATTTTCTGATTTTGTATTAAATCTGTAATATATTCGCATAACGACGTCGTTATCGAACATAAATTCAACTATTACGAAGTGGAAATATTATCATAAATTTTAAATCTTATAATTTTTAGAGGAATTATGCTTTGTAACTATATACCGAGTTTTATTTTGAAACCGTGTTGAATAACTATTTATGAAAGAAAATCAATGTGTTTTCAAGACAACTTTTATGACAATTCTTTGCAGGTTATTTTAATTGTTGTTGACTTTTGTTAATAATTAATTTTCCTGTCTTACTTTTTTTACACGAATTAATTTATATATTTCCAACATATTTTTCAATATTGTCACTATTGTAAAAACGTGGTTCTATTTAAGAAGATGGCGTGTTATTTCCATTTATTAAACAAAAAATAAATAGATTATTTTATATTTTCTGAATGAAGTATCACCATTATTATCCATTTTTTTATAATAAAAAGAGGAAAGATATTTTTTTGAAAAATAAATGGGAAGGGCGTATCCGTCCCAAGTGAGGGCTGATTTTCAACCACATCCTTATCCCCTTGGACTCGATTAAGCAGTGAATCTCCGATTCGAGAGATTCGAGACGGTAGCATTGGTCTTGAGTGCGTTATTCGAGATGGGACATGTTTAGTGCTCATGGCCTTTTCTACTAGAGTGGATGGTCGTTTTTCTTCAGAGGTGACCGGGGCAATGACTCTCTGTTAACATTTTCCACTTTACAATCAAGAATGACTTTGGAGTCCAACATAATGCGAGTGATGTTGATGGTCAATAATGACTTTCAAAACGCACTTTCTATTTCTTGATATTTTAGTGTTGTTAATGAAAGTGGAGCGTTGTACATACTGCTACTTTCCTATCCTATAATATGGATCGTAACTTTACCTCTTTTGCTGCCTTTTTGGTATTGAACATTTGAAGAATTGATTGTATCTATACTTTTATCTTATTATACATTCGTGACGATTCGAGTTAATAAATATGTCAAGTGATTTAGAAAAAAAAAAGAGTATAAATTCAAATAAAAATTTAAAATGTTTATAAATTATAAGCAAAGCTTGTTACAAAACCAAACTTTGACTTGAACATTGACTATTTTGTCAAAACTGAATTTTTACCAAACCCACGAGCAGCCTCCACGTCCGGATTCTCAGCGGGGCCCATCTACCCGCGCATCCTAATCTCGAATTTTTCGTTTGATTTTTAACTGAAAATTGAAAAAAACAGACTCAAGAAATGGAAAATCATGCCATGTTGAAACTCAAAATAAATTCGTATCCCGCACTTCCCTCCTATTTGCCCGTGCACTCGATTTCTCCTCAGCCGCCGGAAATATGCAAAAGAATTTACGTGTGTGTATATATATAGCATGCACGAATTTTCAAATTCTGAATTTGATTGTTTGTAAAGAAGGAACTTGAATTCGTCAGCATAGGAAGGCGCTTTTCCTCTGATAGATATAGAAATAAATAGAGAGAGGGGTGATCCGCCTCGTTTTCCGCAAAAAAAATAAAAATAAAAAAAATCGAGGGACGTCATCTATTCGGTTTCTTGGGTTAATCGGTTCATCATTTGTAACCTCAATTAGTGATTTTTGTTAAGAATTCATATAATCTGTTCTGACGCAAGGGTGTCTTTTAGAGACCCCGTTTACTCTTTTTCCCTGTTTGGAGTCTCCTTTGAATTTTTTGTTCGGTACATTCATTCTCCTTTTTTTTTTTTCTGGAATTATGTTTTTTATAACTTATTTGATTTTTTTCATCCTATATATGGATTATTTGGCTGCGCTGTGGAAAAATTATATGTTCGGTTAACAAATCCGCCAATTGCCGGTGCAGGTTGGCGATTGGATTACAAATCATGGGAAAGGAGCTAAAGCAATCGCTTCAAAGTTTTCTTTATAGAAAGTAAGTATTCTATGGATTTTCATGAAATGGACTGTGAGGATAATGACATGCAATTAGAACAATTGACTGGTATTTTTTATCCTGATTTTTGTGGGTTAATTCTTCATTTCTGCATAGATTTTTATGAGCTTCTGCCATAATAAGAATTGTAACTGACTGTTCGATTATATAAAGCTGAATTTGTTTTATTTGCTCGATATTCTCTCGCAGTCAAGAGCCTGCAACTAGTAATTCAGAAACTATAGAAATTTTGAAAGAGCACTACATTCCTGATTACATACTTCTATCGGAATCAGAAAAAATAGAAGATTACCATGTTCCTGAGTCTCCTGTTATAGTATTCATCAATTCCAAAAGTGGTGGGCAGCTGGGGGGTGAACTCTTAACAACATATAGGAATCTTCTCAACAAAAATCAGGTGCTGGTTCTCGTTTCTAGTTTTTTTAGTGCTCAATTTCAGAGGATGAACTTCAAAAGAAATTTAGAGGGTAGTGCCACTAATGAGTTTTGACCTCCGGATTCCTGATTTTCCAGGTGTTTGATTTGGGGGAAAAAACACCTGACAAGGTGCTATACCAAGTTTACTTCAACTTGGAGAAGCTGAAGCAAAATGGAGATAAATTGTCTGCTGAAATTCAGAGGCGGTTGAGAATTATTGTAAGCTGAAGAAATGATGTTAGTTTAAAGTAAATGATGAATCAGAAAGACCAAAAATGGCGGTGCACTTCATAAACTTAAACTGAAATCATGATTTACTTTTGTTTAATGTCTTCCAAACATAATTACTTTTGCAGGTTGCTGGTGGGGACGGAACGGCTGGTTGGCTCCTTGGAGTGGTTTCTGACCTTAAACTAGCACATCCACCACCAATTGCAACAATGCCACTGGGAACAGGAAATAATCTTCCATTTTCATTTGGTTGGGTAAGATTATATTCTTTAGTGGCCCCTAAGTTATGTCTTCAGTTCAATGACGAAAGTGGTGAAGTGATCATAGTACCTCTGAATTCTGATCTTATCGTATATTGTCTGTTAGCTTTAGCATTGGAACTACAATCACCTTAACAATTGTTGCATGAATTTCTATTTGCGACTTCTGTTTCCTTAATGTTTTATTAGGCCCATTCTGTAATGCTCTTTACCAAGTTATTTCTGTTACTTGTGAGTATAGCATGGAAGTCTACTTCAATGCATACACCGATCTTATGAAGAATTACATATTACCACTCTCTCTCTTTGGCTCAATCCCTAGCTTGGTTCGTATAAAGTATATTTCCACTAAGCTGTACAAGTGGCATAGTCTTGGCAACTAGCACTGTTTAGTGTAATTCTAGAATTATCTGTTACTGTCACAGTTCTAATGACTAATGTATTAAATTTGTTTTGTGATATTCAAGGGGAAGAAAAATCCTGGTACAAATTATCAATCTGTGAAGACATTCTTGAACCAAGTAAAGAATGCAAATCAGATGAAAGTTGACAGGTAGACAATATTACTATATGCAATTTATCGTGTTCAGAATTTGCTGCTACCTATATACTTCCTCAGTAGATGTAGGCGCATTGTGAGTATAACGTTTTACGAAGTTAGATGTTTTTTTTGTCATAATACTGATTATTGTTTATTTTTAAGTTTTACTTTACTGATACGGGTTGAATTTGTATTATGGTGTACGTCGTCATGCTTCCAAGCCAGTAAAAGTTTCTCCAAAATTTCTGTTATTCAGAAATTTGCATTACTGCATCTTAGACATGTATTTGAAGTTAACCATTGTCATGATTATTTCACCTTGATATCAAGAAGAAGTTTTAGCTTGTTAATCACTTTGGGTAAGAATTTTGCATTTATTCCAAAGGTTTTAGTGCTACCTTCAAGACACAGATGATGCAGAAAGGTGTATAAAATTATGGAATTGTACAATCTAGAGTAGGATAAAGTGACAAATGTTCTAATTATGATAATTGATTCAAAGAAAAAGACAGCCACTTCTGTCTCTGGCAGTGACTTGTACATGGTCTTGCTATAATGCTATGTGATGCATAGTCTAACTCTTGGAGTAAATCCAATCGCTTTTAGTCTTCAATTGAAGCTAGAATTTCTTTTGATCTCTCATGGTAACTGTCTATTGCTTTTTAAAGTTATATACAATCTAGTAAAACTAAAGTTTATTCGGTTCAGGAGATATTGTCAGTAAATGATATTGCTACTCTATTGTTTCTTAGCTGGCACATTCTTATGCGGATGAGGGCTCCTAAAGAAGAAGGTTCGTGTGATCCTATTGCACCTCTTGAGCTACCCCACTCGTTGCATGCCTTTCGCCGAGTCACCCAAGCAGATGAATTGAACGAGGTAACTAACTTTTTATTACATACCTCTTATTATGTTGATCTGCACACATTTTATGCATTTCCTTCTATGACTTCCTTAATATAATCCCAGAAGTAAATTTAGAATTATGTTACAAAACATTAAAAGCGAACAAGAATTGGAGAATATGTGCTGTTAATTATCCTGTCATATTTTTCAGGAGGGATGCCTCACTTTCCGCGGGGGATTTTGGAACTACTTCAGCATTGGTAATATTTTTTATCCCTATTTTCCCTTGATCCCTTAATAATTCATCATTTCCTCATTGTTTTTTTTTTAAAAAAAATCAGAGTCTTTATTACTAAGCCTTTGAAATCTTATGAAACCAGTTCAACCTTATTTATATTATCACACCATTTCGGTGTAAAATCCATCAAGGATTTTATGGACACCTTTTAATGTCTCTAATATGTGATGGCATCAAGAATTGTAAAGAAAAATGTAGCGTTGAGAGTACTAGGAGCAATGCTGGCTTTTCCATATACACATGCTCATGTTTACCCGCCTTCAGCAAGGTTCATGCAGACTGTGTTCACCCTGTGGAGAGTTCTTAGAAATATGAACTTGAACGACTTGCTCAATTAGATATAAGATTAACAGACAGAAACATCAATTTCATACTTATGAAAAGGATTAGATCGTTGTCATTTTTGTACCTTATTGTTTTAGTTACTGAGTTTCTTTGGTAGCTTTAAAATGTTCTTTTCCGAGCAGGGATGGATGCCCAAGTTTCTTATGCATTTCACACTGAAAGAAAGCTACATCCTGAAAAATTCAAAAGCCAATTAGTTAATCAGGTGCACTTCTGTCCTTTTTTCTTGCGGTGCCACATGTTATTAATCTTAACTTGATTATTGAAATTCTTGTATTGTTGATGTGGGGGAAAAAATTAAAAAATAAAAATATGTAGTTTGTCCAAGTGACAGAGTTGCCTCAAAATATTGTTCCTTCCTAGACACAATGTCCCAGTTTCTTTCTGTTTGAAGCCATTTCAGAAATTAATTTCACTGCCCTACATAGACTTTTCTTAGCTGATTTTGCTATCAGGGTCGAATCTAAAAATTTCTGATAAAAACTCCTGTATGGAAATTTTCGCTCTTTTTTATGTGGATTATGTGGCCAATAGTTTATGGGGATGTTTTGGGTGCTGATCACGAGTACTCTACAATAGAATAATATAGGGGAAATTGGGGCTGTTCAAGTTCTTTTCATCCCATGGCGACACAAGCATTTTACTTTTTGATTTATGAAGAGGGCAATGAATTGGTGGGTTAAATCCACCAATTGCCATCCAACATAGTGTCACCATGAGTACTCAATTTTATTTTATTTCATCATCATCACCCAATTTATTTTTAGTGCCATCATAACCACTCAATTTGATTTTATTTTATTATGGCTACTCAATTTCTTATAACGTTTCATCATGACTATCTAATTCATATAATATTTCATCATGGTCACCTAATTTCTTTTCACCATTTTCACTAATTTTAAAATGGGTAAAACAGTAACTTTGTATTATATACATATAAAATAATATTTTAAATTTTTTTTTAAATTTTTAAATAAGTTTTTATTTTATTTTAAAAACGTTTTTTTAAATATTTTTTTATTTTATTTAATTAAGGAACTTTCTTTTAAATAAGTTTTTTTTTTTTTTTCTAAGTAACTTTTTTTTTAAGTAACATTTTTTTAAAAAAATAAGTTTTTATTTTGTTTTATTTTTTTAAGTAACGTTTTTTTAAACAAATTTTTTTAAAATAAGTTTTTATTTTTATTTTTAAAATTTATTATACATATAATGAAAAGTTACCATTTTACCTCTTTTAAAATTAATTAAAACTGTGAAAAGAAATTGGGTAGCTATGACGAAATGTTATATGAAATTGGGTGTTCATAGTGAAACGTTATATGAAATTAGGTGTTTACGGTGAAATAAAATCAAATTAAGTGGATATAGGACACTAAATATAAAGTTAGGTAGTCATTGTGAAATAAAATCAAATTGAGTGACCATTATGGTACTAAATATAAAATTGTGTGGTCATTGGTGGATTAATCCTGAATTGGTACTTGAAAGGTGAAAAATAGGAAGCATTGATAATTGTGAAGAAATATAAAATAAGTTCAGAGAAGAGAGAGTATATTATTTCTTTGTTTTGTACTTTTGTTCAAATAATTAGAACTCATTTTCTAGTTTGGACTTCGAATTTTGTTCGTAAAAGCTTTCAAATTTGAGAAGCGACAATTTATTTAATTTCTTTCAGGTTTAGTTTCTCATTTATTTTGATTAACTATTACAATTTGCCTCAATATTATTATTCTAAAATTTACAAAGTGGGGGTTCTCTGTGTCCACTATATGTCGGGCTTTGTCCCTTGGGTGTCACGAATTAAAAACTAAAGAAGACAAGCCAAATGATGTGTTGGAGAAGACCTGAGGTGTCTGGTGCACGACAGACACCAGTAATCCCAACTAGAAGGACTTCCATGCTTTATAGCTTGAAACTTTGGTGGATAGTGAATCCAACGAAGGGAAAATAATATCTTGTATTTAGCATTGAAAAACATATTTGGACCAGTAGCTGATTTCAGCAAATTGTTTAATCCCTTGCATAGCATGTGTGGATATAAAAATTGTAGAAGATTAATTTAAGCAGGCCATAATTATGCAGGATGTTTCATTGGTATCTTCTAATTGCTACAGCACCATTTACTATGCAGAACATCGTTGAAGTGTATGATCATTTCTCCTGATATAACATGATTACCAGATCCTCGTTTAATATTATCCTGTTTTCATCTATGTTCACTTATTTCCTTACTAGAAGTACCTTGACAATGAGGAAGTGTTTCATTTGTTATTGAGTACAGCAAGAAAACGTAGAAAGTAGTCGTCCATGCACATTTAGAATTCCTACTTCATTATAGTTCACTGAATAATTTTCAGCTTATTGCCGACTATAATCTTCTTGATTTGACTAGAGTGCATATGCAAAGCTGGGTTGTACGCAAGGTTGGTTTTGTGCTTCTCTAATGCATCCATCTTCAAGGTTAGTTTGTCTCTGGAATCATTTGGCCTTGTTCACTTGTAAGTTGTGTCGTTCTTATTATTCTCAAACATTGAATCTTTACTTATCATTGGACTGGATTTGCTTGTGTAATAATCCTTATGCCCACTTTCATAAGAACCTTTTCATACGGAAAATAGTATAGATGGCAATACGATTCAAAAACTTTGAACAAAGAACTGGCAGCAGCCAATAAATATTCTGTAATAATATTATCAAAAAACAAAAACTGAATGTCACGTTTTCTGATTTCGATACCAGACAAGTTAAAAGACAAACCTAATAATGTGAAAGGCTAAAATACCCTGCTTAAGACATAACAAATTACCAAAAAGAGACACAAATTAACTGATTATGATAAAAACACTGAAACGAACAGAATTCAGACACCAGCAGAGCACAACCCTTCTATATGTTGCTGTCCTTGCATGGCTAATCTCAGAAAAGTAGAAAGGAAAGATCTCTTCATTCAAGTTTGCACAAGTAGATGGCGCTTCTGTCAATCCACATGATATTAATTATCTGCATACTAGCTAGAATTTTACATATATAGAATCGTAAATCATTTGTCCCAGTTTGATAGGATTATATTGTGTAGGTGGGACTTGGTCTCCCCCACCAAAGTTGATGATAGAGTCAACAGTGACAAGAATACAAGTTGGAATGTAACTCAAAATTATGTTGTTTCCCCCCATTTGATCATTTTTTAGATCTATTGGAAGGAAAAAAATTATGATGTCTTTCATTTGCCGTTAGTACTTAGTTTACTAACCGAATTAAAAATATTATTTGCTATCTTTGTAAAGAAGTTGGTTCCATTTTGTCATAATTTAGAGGCGTTTGACTTGTCAGCTTAATATTTAAACGTTCATGTTGACAAGTCTAATGGGTGTCTGGTATTTTACAGAAACATAGCTCAGTTGACAAAAGTCAAAATCATGAAAAAGCCAGGTCATTGGATAGACCTCCACATACCGCGCAGGTAGCATCTGTAGTTTTACACAAAATTTCTTTTTTAAAATTCTTATGATCTCTTGTCACGGAAGCTGAATTTTTTATGCAGCATTAGGTCCATTGTCTGCCTCAACTTGCCTAGTTTTTCGGGGGGTCTTAATCCATGGGGAAGTCCTAATAAGAAGAAGCTACACTCGGTTAGCACTTTTTTAGTTTTTTACACTAACAGTTAAGCACGCATCACATTCTTCGTATTCTGTTAAAAACAATTTTTATACTTCTACATTCTTATGCTTGCAACAGAGAGACTTGACTCCACCATATGTTGACGATGGTTTTCTTGAGGTAGTCGGTTTTCGAGATGCATGGCACGGTCTTGTCTTGCTCGCTCCAAATGGGCATGGGACTCGCCTCGCACAGGTAAATATTACATTTGAATCACAGTTTTCTCTCCTAATCCAAATTATATTGAGTTGGTGCCAATATACTCTTGGAGTATGGTCTTCTGGTGAGTGTCATCGCACCAGTCCTCAAATGCAGGCACGGTTCAATGTCTTGAATCATAATACTGTGAGGGGAATGTCAAACTTGGAAACATACGTATTCAAGAGGCAACATGGGATTTTATCCGTTTTCCTCCATTCTAGTGGATGTTCTAAATTTCAATATTGATTCCTACTAAAGTGGGATTCATCTCTTGAATGATTTTCCTCTACATATTTTTGCAAATACTATACCTTTGTCCATTAAATTCTTCTACTTGTTTTTCGGCTCCTTTAGGCGAACAGAATCCGTTTCGAGTTCCACAAGGGTGCTGCTGAGCACACGTTCATGAGGATCGACGGTGAACCATGGAAACAACCCTTGCCCACGGACGATGACACTGTAGTCGTTGAAATATCTCATTTCGGCCAAGTAAGCGTGCTAGCCAACGTACATTGCCAATCCAAAAGCATCAACGCACCTGATTCACCATACATGTGCGAAGAAGATGAAAACGACAGTCACGAAGAAGAATTTCAAGATGATTCAGAAGGAAGGAAGAAGATAGGTGCAGCTGACACTTTTCGACTACCAGATGATTTTGATATAGCACAAATTAGTTAAAGCCATCCAATGTTTGTCTCCTCTTCTGTTAGCCTTTCAAGTTTATTCTGCACACCGAAGTCTAATGCTTTGTCAGGGCAGAGACAAGCAAAATACAATGATGGTGCGTGGTTGTCAGGGCAGAGACAAGCAAAATTCAATGACGGTGTGTGGTTCTGCTGAATGGTTTAATTTCTTCCTTCAACGGTGCATTTTGTATACGTAGATGCAACTTCTGAGAGGAAAATAGATTGTGTTTTACTTTTGGCCTTCTATTTTGTTGTTATGGAAGTGTTTTATGCTGTACTGTCAAATTATTTGTGTGGTGTAGAAAATCTCTGTCACTACTAGCCTTGTTGATGTGGCCAAAGGTTATATGAAAGAATAAGGGCTGGTTAGGTATGGCTTTCGAAAAGCCAAAAAGGTGCTTTTAAGACCTAAAAACTACCTTTGGATAGTTTGACTAATTTTATGAAAGTGTTTCTGATAATTAGAAATACTTTTAAAGGAAGCCACAAGTTTAACTTATTTTATGAAAGTGTTTCTGATAATTAGAAGAGCTTTTAGAAGAAGCCGATTCAATGTTGCTTCCTCTAAAAGTATTTCTAGGGGTGACAATGGGCCGAGCCAAGCCGACTTGGCCTTTACCCACACGAGCTTGGCTCATGCTCATGCTCGTGGCTCGTCCACCACAAGGCTCGGCTCGACCATTACCCACACAAGCTTGGCTCGTGCTTGTGCTCATGGCTCGTCCACCACGAGCCGAACTTAAGCTCAGTTCGTGCCATTTTGGGCGAGATCGGCTTGTGCCTCGAGTTCGTCCAAAATGGGTACTCGGCTCGTTATTTTTTTTATATATATAAGATACGCCTTTTTTATTAAAAAAAAATCGATTTTGGACAAGTCGGCTCGTGGCCAAAAGACGAGCCGAGCCGACGAGCCTCGATTGCCACCACCAAGTATTTCTGAGAGGATGATAGATTGTGTTTTACTTTTGGCCTTCTATTTTGTTGCTGTGGAAGTGATGTTATGGCGTATTGTCAAAATATTCATGTGAGAAAATCTGTGTCACTACTAGCCTTCATTATTGACATGGCGAAAGCTTATATGAAAGAATAAAGGTCCTTTTGACGTGATTTTTGAAAAGTTAAAATGAGTTTTTAAAATCCAAAAGTTACTTTTGATCTGTTTGACTAATTTTATGAAAGTGCTTCTGATAGTTAAAAAAATTATAAAGAAAACGGATTCAATGTGGCTTCCTCTAAATGCAGTTTTGGAATAGAAAGTGCTTTTAAAAATTAGTTTCCAAACAAAAATTAAGATAACTTCCTTCAAAAACTCTTTTATAGAAGGTAAAAGTCATGAAAAACAAGCCCTAAGAATCATACGTGAAAACTCAAATTTGTTGATTAGTCTACGAATATCAAGAAAGAAAGAGAGAGTTAAGTTAAAATTTCTCACTAATTTTTTATTATATGAAAAAATGAATGTCAAAGGCTTACAATCTTTATTTAAAGTAAGATGATAATAATAATGATGATGAAAATTTAAATAATAACGAAAATATAAATAATGACGAAAATTAGAAGCCCTGAGGATCAATCCGTAACAAACAAATTGAATTTCAAATTTATTTACTAAAACAAAATTACCAATAAAATGAAAAAAAGGCATATTTGAAAGTTTAAATGATGGAATTTGTTCGAAAAAGATCCAACGTTAGGAAAACTATCGTTCCTTTCCACTCAAAATTGATCCAATCTTCTTCCAAAACAAACATTCCGAAAAATTATTTCTATTTACGCTATCCGACTTTCCAGGAAATCTTCCTTTTGTACAGCATCAACTATCCATCTTAAACATCGTCACTCGTAATATTCTAATTATAACAAATATTCTCTTTCTTTCAATGTATGGAATTGATATTGATTTTTTTTTTTTTTTTTTACTTTAGTGCTAATATTTTCATTGACGAGATTTTCTTCGATTTATAATTAGAAGCTTATTCAGTCGAGTACACAAGTATTTTTTTTCACAATTGTCTCTTTTCAATAAAAACGTAACTATTTTTTTAATTAAAAATAAAAAAATCATATTGTTTATATGTTATAGTAACACAATGTTTTAAAAATAATAATAATATTAATATTAAAAAATATTTTAATGGTTTATACTTTACTGCCCTTCTCAATCACTCTTTCCTTGATACATCCAAAATCTGTGGGTTTGATACACAGAAAATGACTTAAAGTCGGTTGAAAAACTGTGGACTTTTCCTAAAACATAGGCAGAACCGCTTCTAGTTTTCTACACCCATATTTTTGTCCACTCACAGATTTGGTTTTTCCCTAATCCCTTCCTATATATACACAGAATCAGGACTTTCCACTCCCACAGATAAACAGAAAAATTCCCATATAAATTCTTGATTTTACTCAGTTTTGATCTATCTATATCTGTATCTGTACATCAAAAAACATGAGTGCAGCAAGAAAAGCATGGATTGTGGCAGCAAGCATTGGAGCAGTTGAAGCACTGAAAGATCAAGGAGTCTGCAGATGGAATTATCCTTTAAGATTACTGCATAATCATGCCAAGAACAATCTCAAATCCTATTATCAGACTCAAATTCTACCTCAAACTGCAAGATTTTCTTCCTCTTCTTCGTCTTCTGCTGCTGCTACTGCTGCTGTTGGAAAGATGAAGAGAAGTGAAAAATCTATGGAGAAAGTGATGGATTTGAGCTGTTGGGGTCCCAGTACTGTTAGATTCTAAGGATTATTAGGTTCCAGTTTATGCATATGATGGCAGATGTATTTGCAAAATTGAGACGTATATTTTCTTAATTTTATGGGTTTCTTTTTGTTTTAACATATAATTGTTGATTACTTTTGAAACAATAAGCTTTACAACAATTATCGATACTTCCTCTCCAAACAAAAGGATACATTGGCAAAAATATATTGACTAGTGACGTCGATCGATTTCGTCTAGAAATTCGTTAAAAAAAAAAAAAGTTATTTTATAATATATTTTCATTTAAATTGAAAAATAAACAAGATCTTTCATACTTTTTTAGAAAACTGTTAAATTTGCTTAACATGTCGCTGAAATATGCTTTAAATCTTCGTGCACCCATTTCTTAGACAAAAATGAAAAATATAATATTTATCAAGGTTTTAAAATGTGTAATGCGTGATAATATATTTCGATTGAGAATTAAGTATTACAAGCATATGCGTGCTTACTCGAAGCATATACGTAATTATGTATTTTTTTAATATTTAATATTATTTTTAATATTCAAAACTAGTGAAGAAATAAAATAATGCATTCTTTGAAATTTATGCATTTTCTTTAAATTTTCAACAAAAATATATTACTCAAAATCGTAAATGCTACAATTATTTGAACTTTATATAACATTATTCAAACTTTCAACAAAACATATTATTTAAAATCATAAATATTACAATTATTTGACATAGACACGATTGGTGGTTCTAAAGAATCCTAAATGTTGTTTGACTCTTTATCGAATTTCAATTCAATCTCATTTTCTTCGTCCAAATCATCTTTCGTGTCATATGATACAAAATCATCTTCATCGAGCTCCCTTATTTCAATTTAAGAATTTCTATTACCTCTTATAGATGGTAAGATGTCATTGTTAACCTCATTTCCATCATCACAATCATTATCACTTCAAGATTTTTTATTACTAGCATCACTTGTTAATAAAACTAGATAAAGATCGAAGAAGAATGCTCGGGTTTGGGCTAGGGTTCGACGTAGATAGTTTGTGACTCTACAAAAAAATTGTTTTGATTTTTTATTTTACGAAATGTCAAAATCCTACAAATTGCCGTATATAATTCACGTGTTTGAGTGATTTGGGTTAGTTCGAATTTTTTTTTTTTTTTAAGGTTATAAAATGGGCTAAACTTTGTTAAGCTAATTTTAATACAATTTTTGACCCAAATGCTTGCGAATTTTGACGTTTAAGCGTGCATATGCGGTCAACGAAATGAGTTAACCACATTATCACGTGCATACCCCACTGACGGGGCGTTTCAAAAACGCATCAAGCATATGCACGCATTTTAGAATACAAAAAAAATAAAGAAATAATGGTATGGTTGATTGCAATAGTAAAATTTGGTAGAAAGAAAATGAATTACAGAGAATTGAATTGTCTGGAATTTGTTTTATTGGGAATTGTCACATAGTTGTATTTGATTGATATAATTTTTCACCTGAAAATGTTGAAATTTTGGATCTTTTTATGTTCGTTTGACTTTGTTTTCAATGAAAATTGTCCATTAAAGGGATTTAATATTTTACAATTGTCCATAGAATTTGTTTTCATTGTAAAAAAAAATTAAAAAAATAAAGAGGCTGGAAAGCATTTTTTTCACCAAAGTGGTGGGAAAACAAATTCCTTAAGAACAAGAAAAAGCCAATCACGTTAGGCTTCATTGAAAAACAAATTCCATGGAATATTTTACCTATCAAACATGGCAAAAAGTGAAAAGTTGGAAAATATATTCCAACTTCCATGAAAAATGGCACCTATAAAATAGGGTCTAACAGTTATAGGGAAGAAAAAAGAATATGAATCACAAGAAAAAAGAGATCAATGAATCGAAACCTAGTAATAGGCCTGGGCATTTTAGCCGAAATCGAATCTCTCGATCCGAAACCGATCCTGAATCAAAGGTTCCGGTCCAATTCTCAAAAAAATAAATTAGGAACAAAATCAATAACCTAAAACCGATTGGGTTCGGTTCAGTTCTTGGTTTCTGAACCAAAATCATGGGTATTGAAGTGGAATCGATTTTTATATAATATTTTATTTACAATTTATAAGCTAGGTTAAAAAATATATAAAACCTAAAAATCCCAATTTGGGTAGTAATTAGTTTATAACTCTAAACTTTAACCCTAAGAAATCGAGACTGGCTCCTACTTTTTTAATATATCAGCTCAATTTAGATTGTTGCATTCTAAATGTTAGTACATGTTAATCTCTATAATTTGGGCTTTTTATGAATCAAGAAGTTCAAGCTAGATTTTTGCTTCTTCAAGATTTTTTAGCTGTTTATATGAAAATATTTATTTAATGTATATTAAAAATGTTTGGATAGAAACGAAAACGAACAAGAATCGATGGTTCGGATTTGGGTTTGGTTCCAATTTTTCCAAGGACCCGAATGATTTTATTTACGAAATACTCAAAGTATAATAGGTGATTCCGGGTATTGAAATATCCGGACTGATCCACCCAACGCCCAAGCTACTTGGTACTATATCCTTAAAATAGACTTGCTCCTCATTGTAAGTACTTGAAATTTCGTTTAACATTCATCTCTCATAATACAACAGAAAAATCAATAAAAAACGGGCACTAAGTTTCTATACCGTGAATTGAGTTTTATTTGAACACTATCACCTAAACTTTGACAATAACTTAAAAAAATCCCGGTCAAACATTGAAGGGAATATATTTTAGACCAAAGAAATGAGAGTTTGCTTTTCTTTCCTTCGTGTAACCAACGAAAATGGACCTCTTATAGGCTCCAATGGTGACTTAGTAGACCATCATTAATCCGGCTACTAGAAGGGTAGTTGAAAATAAATAAAATAAATGTGGGCCCTACCAAGAGGTCAACTTTCAATTCGACTTCTTCAATTGTACAATGTGCTAATTCGGTCCGTGATATGCATTGATTGCATGGATCGGTACAGGAAGCTTCTATGCTTCTTGTGATTACACCTTAATAAAATATGATTACACATAAACTAGTCACTGCTTCTTACTTTTCCTAGGTGGGACAAGCTACCGACACTCTATCCAACACGTAAAGTACATTCAATGGGTACACTTTGAACTATATATGATATCAATTTTCTCTTCCACACCCATTGCATGAATGATGAGGCGATGATCCTATCATTCTAATTCAGAGCTCTTCGAGACGTGCGGGAAGGTTTCTCATCACACGGTTCACCAGTTTGATCTTCCACGAGAACCAAAGAAAGAGGCCCCAAATCCCAGGGCTTTACATTTCTCTATTCCTGGTGCTATTGTTAGGGAAAGTGGCACTAATTTTGTTTTGATTGGATGCCATCTTATTATATGATATCTATTAATCCAAAAAAATGTATCAATGATGTGGCCAACACATCTCAATGTCTCTCCCGTCCAATCAAGCTGAATTTCGACACACTTGAACAAATCGTTAGTCACACATGGCCGGATGGGATGGAGTTAGCAACACGTACTTCGACGGTCAAGTCAGCTAAAGGAATAATTTATGGTGTGGAAGATCTTTGAACGCGAGCCTCCAATCGCTAAAAAGGGGGAAGGCTTGGGAATGAACAACTGGGAAAATGTCTAGCAATAATAAAGATTTGAGAGTCTAAACTTGCAATATCCTTGAATGACACTAAGTGTAAGTTTTTATACCTGAGTAAGATAAACGAGGTCCGTCAGATGATATGGCACGTGGCCTCATCAGACTAACTGACATTTCTTGTTGCATACATCAATCAATCAAAACATTAAATGATATGGCCACTTTCGTACCCATAAGTCCTAGTCTGGCAATTAGGATTCGACCATATAGGTGTGTAGAGGCGACGGTATCGGTGAATTATCTTGTCAATCATTAATTCAAGATCTGTTAAGGATCTCGCAACCGTCTCGTCAGGACCGGTTCCTACATTGGAGTCTGCCTAAAATGGGGTCGGTCTAATCTTCGCCATGTGGGGAGAAGGGGTCGCCTTTATATAACAGGGTCGCCCGTATTGCAGTGTAAGGCGTGGCTCCCGAATTGTCTGCCACGTGGTTTGATCAGTGCCCTTTGGCATTTAATTTATCTTATGAGTAACAATATCAATGTTCTCATAGAAAAGGACACGAATCTTCCAAAGATAAGAAATGATGACACTAAAAATTATGTCAAAATTCCGATACTATTTTGACAACTTTTTGAGGAAAAAATTGAATTATTTCTAGAGTTTAGACTGTTTTGTCTTCATCAGTTAGCAAAATTCAAAGCTAAGCCAAACACGCACCTATCGTAACAAAAACTATCAAAGCCATTGAATCATAAAAAACCACTGCATCAAATCTAATGGCTCCGCCCCAGTTTTCACTTTTCACTCAAACCAAATGCAGTTTCGCAAAATTTTCACATCCTCCTTCTCCGTCTGCATATAAATTCTCTCTCTCTCTCTCTCTCCCTTCCTCACTGTCTCGCCGTAAATAACTTGAAGTGCCCGCTCGATCGGTCTGTAATATTCTCTCTTCACTTCCTTTTATTGTGCAATATAATCGATACGTAATGGGTGGTAAAGACGGGATGTGTAAATTTGAGGCAACATTGAAGAGCATGCAGCAGCATAATAAAAGTGTTTTTGCAGAATCGGGGAATTCCAAGACCAATTATGCGAGGCGGATCTCCGCCGGAGACGGAGGTAGGAATCCGGTTAAGACGTTGGCGGGAGATGAGGAATGGAGAAGAGCCAAAGAGAAGGCTGAAACTCTCTTCCATTTGATATATTGGGGGCCCAATTAGCTTACCTTTTTTTTTTTTTTTTTTTTCTCCCTCTCCTCTTTAGTGTTTAATAAAATAGAGACGTTTTCTTCTTTTGTACTTTGTAGTGTATTGTAGCCTCGTAAGTAATATTTACTATTAGATTTAATTTATATAATTAGTTATTGGAGTTCTAACTATATGCTTTTTGTATTTAATTTTTGTAAAATTTATTCACATGATTTTATAAAAATAAAATGGTAAAATTTGAAAAAATTGTTATATGCAAAAGATGCTTTCAACTCGAATCTCGTCAATGATTTTTGTAATTGTTTGTGATTTTCACAAGTGTACGAATTATGACAAGTAATAAAGTTGATTTATTAAATCTAAGTATCGTCCAACGGAAACTGTTATTTACTATTACTTTTTGAACTAACTTAACTTCAATTTAAGTAAAACGGTAACCCGTTATAAAATCAAATTGTAGTTTGTAACTAAAGTTTACTAAATCAAATGACGAAATCAAATTAACACGATTGAGAAGATTACGAGGTTAGGTAAATAGAATTTTCGATTTCACTTAGATTGTTGAACATGCACCTAATTCCAGTTTGTTCAGCCTCTTTTCTCAGTGCCAAACGATGGAATAAACCAAATATAACTAGTGATCTCTCTTGAGCAACACTAATATCATTCATATGCCCGAATTTACTATATTTCTATGTAAATTCACGCATTAACCTATAGAAATTGAATATGGATCGCATAGTATATAGTTATCTATTTATCTCTTATAATACTTATGTTATTTATTGTACGAGTTAGAATCATACATTACTTCTCGATATTAATATTATCACTTAATCAATCAATTATTGCATCTCTTCTTTTTCCGTCGTCTATATTTTATTCAATTCCAAAAGGAGATCCAATTGAATTATACTTCTTCTCCCTTTTTCTACTTTATTTTCCTTCTTTTTAATCCCATGTTTCCGCCAGCTTCCTCAAGCAAGTGGGAATCCGTTTTCCGTGTATTTGATTTTCATTCAAAATCTAAAAGACCAAGGACCCCTTTAATTAAGTTTTGCCTTCAAGTCCTCCCATGGTTTCTAAGGATGTAAGTTAGTCCCTTGAATTTCCAAAGTATAGATATTGATCCCAAGGTTGTAGATTTTATTCAATTTCATCCTTTTTTTTTATCAATATTCGCACCAATCCTAGTTTTCTCCTAACATAATAAAAAAATACAAATAATGAAGTATCAATTTCATAATAATACTAATAAGAGCCATTTTGGTGACTTAAATAAGTGTAAATTTAGCACTTAACAATATTGATTCGAACAATTGGTTTGATCAATATAAATTGTGATTCAAGTCGCTAATTTGGATTTTTATATTCAATAAAGCTATTTGTACAAAGTTGGATTATAAAGTGTTGGCAAAATTCAAACCGTTGATTTCAAATGATTTCAAAATCTGTTATTAAAATGATTGGTGTAGATGTTATTTTGTCAACCAACTTTGTACATGTAGC
Source organism: Fraxinus excelsior (assembly GCA_019097785.1). Taxonomy (NCBI): domain Eukaryota; kingdom Viridiplantae; phylum Streptophyta; class Magnoliopsida; order Lamiales; family Oleaceae; genus Fraxinus; species Fraxinus excelsior. The sequence continues at coordinate 45,980,384 of CM032624.1, read as the reverse complement.
ATAACTCTTTTATATTAGAGGTTGGAAGAGTCAAAGAAGGGTGGGGTGGGTGGGGTGGGGGGGAAGAAAGGTAGGGTTCGATTCCTCAATTTTTTCTAAGAGAGTATATAAATGGTAAGGTTTTGTGGGTTGGAGAAGTCCGTGCTTGATCTTTCAAGGTGGTAGAGTTTGGTCAAGGAAACTAGAAGGGGGGAATTGGGAAGAGCCTCACGAACAAACTTGGATCCAATTAAAAATAAAAGATTTACATAAAACTTTTTAAGTCGAGTCAATAAATTTGAATTGATTGAAAATTAAAATGTCACATGCAACATTATTAGCTTAGATTATGTTGATTTCAAGCCTTTCTTTTTATGGTTCGTATTAAAATTTATCAAATATGTCATTTTAGATTATTATTATTATGTTATTTTTAAAATCAATGTTGTTTTAGACGAGTAATATTAAGACTGAGTGTATGGTGGTTTTGGGCCTAATCTGACGTCGGAACCACTTCTTTTGAAACCAAATTGGGTCGAGTCGGTCTGGTTTGGTTTCAATTGTCGATTTGGGCTTGGGTCCCTAATAACATTTATCGATACAAAATTTTCTTTAAAAAGTAAAAATCGTGATGAAAAGCATCCGAAAAAAAAAAAAAAAAAAGTTATGAATAGTTCTTTAGTTGTAGATAACTTTAGAAGGGGATCAAACTACGCATATAAGTATAACAAACTCTATTTTCATCCCCATATTTTATAGGATTGACAATTCTTACTTATTTTTTAATCATATATTCATCAGACACACTAATTATAAGCACTTAAAAGTTTAACCAAATAAGCACGTAATATAATTTTTTTATTTATTTCCGATTTTACTACAATTTTATGCCTATCTAGATTGCACTAAAAAAATGGACAATACTTCATGATTTGCATTTAACTCCCTATCCTTAACGTTAGGTGCATCCATAATGTGAATATCAAGTTTTATTGCCCATAATTTAAGAATTCTATCAATCTTTACTCAGACATCCTTAATATTTCCGACACAAACACCTAACTCAAGACCTATTCATAATTGTGGTACCATTTATAATTGTAGGTGCCTTCCAATCGATATGACATATTCATAAATGGAATTACAGATAATATCAACTAATGTATCACGCGCTCTATTTTTTTTTTTAAAAAAATTCAAATATAATTGTGTTTCATTTAAATACCACTCCCTACATTCCATAAGCTTGTACACATTTTCATGCATATTAGGAAAATATAATTAATACAGTTATAAATATAAATTTTACTTACATTTTTTCATAGTACGTACATTAAAATTGATTTAAAAATGAGCAATCCATATTTATCGATCATCAGACATATTAAATAGAGACATATTACAAAATCAAGAAATCAACTATACTCTCAACAAATAAAGTAGTCTATAATTTTGAAATATACACAAAAAGTAAAGTAAGTCTTACCTTTTTGAAGCCTAGAAAGTACATTGTATATGTTCCATGTTTGAGCCCCATTCGTTTTAAAAATCGTTTTAAACCACATATTATCCTATAAAATGATTTTACTTGTAGAACCAAAAAAATTTCCGTATTTTTAACCATTCATTCTCCTAAAAATCACTATTATAAAACCATTTTTCCCCCAAAAAAATGGGGCTCAAACAGGGACGGGATAAATGGTTTAACATTAACATTAACATTCACATTCACATTCACATTTATTTAATTGGAATTTCATAGTCGCATATTCACGTTTATTAATTCTCAATTAATCAACATTCACATTCAATAATACAATTCATTATTTACATCCATGTATGTTATTAGCATTCGGTTTCAATTAATTGAAAATTAAATTATATTCATTTAGTATAAGTGATTTAACATTCATTGTCACATACACATTCCTTGGTATTAATTTTAAATTAATTAAAATTCACGTTAATTCATGTATCGTATTTGACATTCATCTTTATTTATGCATTCAGTTGTAATTCTAATACTCGCATTCAAGTATGCATATATAACAACTAACGTTTATTTTCAAGAGTCTACGTTTATCTCATGTTTAGATCAAATAGGTAAATTAATGGTCAAATATTACTTTCGCGATACTTACAAAATATTTCAGAATAATGTGCAATAAACGTTCATCTTCAACTAATTAAAAAAATGTATTTAAAAATTATAGTTTCATCGTATATTAATTAAATTTTCTTAATCGGTGTGGAAATAGAATTAAATGTATGTTATTAAATGAGTCAAATTCACCTGAATAGTGTCATTGATTTCCTAATTAATTCCTACCTAAACAACCGAACCTAAACCAACTAACCTTAGCCGACAAACGATGTCTAATTCACCGCACACTTAATTTTCATTTCCAACTCACATCCTCCCCCTTACTTAATCCTACTGCAATTATTGATTATAACAACCAATAATTATACACTCTTTCTCACCCACGTATTGAATCCTTCGCGTGAAGTCTACTCGCTACCGCATTGGTCATATACCATTCCGTTGTCTTTGCTGCTGTATGGAGCTTGTACCTTGAACATGACCATATCGCCCAACCATGTAACTGAAAAATGAGTTTAATGAAAAATAAATCTTAAATAAAAAAACATTCAATCATATAATAAAATATTATTTAAAATTGAATTATCAAATAATATATGACTCATTATTGAGATGATAATGACATATTTTTATTTATGTAGAGATAATGCGATCTGAAATTTGAAAAACCTGATAAGATAGTATGACAACTCTCATATTTTTAAAATTCAAGATTTTTCAGTGTGCCCCATAATTGGATACTAGTTTCTTAATAAAGAAAAATTCGAAAAAGTTAAAAATAGCCATGTTCTAAAATGCGCGAAAATGCGCCGCCTAGGCGCGATGCGGATCGAAAACGCGTCGAATTCGGCCATGCGTGTAAAAATGCGTTTGGGTCAAAAAAATGCGCGCCTAGGCGCGCATAGGCGCGCATTATCCCGCCTAATCCCCCTTTTTTTTTTTTTTTTTTTTGGTAAATTTTTTTTTAATGATATATTAAAAATTTATTTTTTTATATAAAAATATATTTAATACCTTAAAAATAATTAAAATAATATTAAAAGTACGAAACGCATTATGACGCCTATTCTCCGCATTGACACGCTTAAGCTTGTGATTCTTGATTCTCGACCTAGACGCATCGCAACGCATTACGCATTTTAGAACATTGAAAAATAGTACCTTCTTCTTCTTACGTTCCTTTTCTATTAGGCGTGAAAAAATGTTAATAACGGAAAGATCGTGATGAATATAAGATGCCTTTGTTATTAATAAATAATTTGTACTCGTTTTATTACTTTATCAAGGTCTTGTTTAATCGAATTCAAGTATTTTCTTTTCACGTTACTAAAATTGTCATATTTGTGGTGGTGGTGAAAAAATATATATATAAACGGGAGAATTTGTATCTATTTGGAGAAAATTAAGGCCGAGTTCTCCAGCTTTCGAAGTGATATGATTATTGGTTCTCAATATTCAAAAGTGAGGTATTGTTAAATGCTGTATTTAAATATGTAAAGCCAGATATTTCGTAATCGAAAAATCAACTTAGGCGTTAAAATCGAACACAATTTTCACACTACTCATAGTTAGAGGACAAAATCCTTAAAATATTTAACAATTATCTTTAATTTAAATAAAAGTCACGTATAATTTTCACATCCAATTGATTATTTTTGTTATTTAAAGACCCAAATTTATATATTTAAATAAGTTAAGGACCAAAACCTTACTTTTAAAAGTTGAGTACTCATAACTACACTATATAAAAGGTTAGGAAAGCGCGACCCTAATTTACCCTTTTTAAGTTAAAATTTAGCGAAGGTACAACCACCGCAAGGCAGACGTTTTGCTTGATAATGGGTTGTACCAAATATAAACGGAAAGCGTGTGAACGGACGTGAAATATAAATCAAATCCATTTAAACCCTTCAATTGAAGTCCGCCTACGCTTCTCTCTTCACTTTCCTCTTCTCCCAGAAAACAATCACCTCCTCGCGCGAAGAAAATTATAAAAACAAAAAATAAAAATTCAAAAATACTCATATAAATACTCTTCTCCTCTGACTTTTCCAAACTCCAATCATAACATATAGTCAACGCAACTGATTGCCTGTAATCAGCAAAAGAGGAAGAAAAAAGTTCCAATCGGAGAATTGCGTCAGATTCCGGCGAACATGGCGATTGCCGACAGTCACCACCGCCACCAAAAGTGGAGACTATGCGGGTTGTGGCAGTCAGCAACGACCTCTTCCCCTTCCTCTACTCAGAATCTTCGTAATAACTCTCAAAATCACAACTACCAAAACGGCGGCGTCGGTTCGAGAAACCAGTCGTCCTTATCCACCGTCTCTTCCTTTGCCAGATTGATCCTTCCGGCTAGACGAAGACTTCGCCTCGATCCTTCGAGCAATCTATACTTCCCCTGTGCGTTACAGCTGGCTTTTGTTTATCCTTCAATTCCTGCAATTATTCTTTAATTTTCATTACTCACTGTGCTCGTTACGACTGGAAACAGTTCTTATCCTCTTCTTGGTTCAGAGTTCTTTGAAAAACGAAAGATTACGGCATGTGTTGTCTGTGTTTTTACGTGCGTGTATATATTTCCAGATGAACCAGGAAAGCAGGCGAGGAGTGCAATTAGGATTAAGAATTCCAGCAAGTCTTACGTTGCATTCAAGGTAATGGTTTATGCGGTTCTATTTCTTTCTTTCTTTTAGGAATCTTCTCCTTACCATTGCATGCTCAATACTCATTTTTAAGTAATTTTTTAATTGATATACAGCATCACAATGTTTTCTTCAGGACTACAATGCATTTAGGCCCCTTCGGCAAGGATTAAAATTGAAAATTAGCCGTTATTGTTGACTTTTATTAGACGGGTGGGACCTAATAGCGATTATATTTTCAATTTTAATTGGATTTTAATACCCACCGAACGAGGCCTTAAATTCTTGTATAACAAATTAACAATGATCGTTTCATACAATATTAGCGTTTTCCATTAGATTACACTAAAAATCAATAAATGAAAAATGTTGTTAGCCTATAGAAATGATCAATTGATGTGTGCCTTTACCCTGTTTGATTATTAAACAAGTATATATATTGGTAATCTCACAATGTAAGTGGAAAAGTGGTGTGGTGAAGTTGCTGACTCTTTTTTATTTTTTGTTTCCGTGTTTTAGTTTCAAACTACTGCACCAAAGAGTTGTTATATGCGCCCCCCTGGCGGTATTCTTGCTCCTGGAGAAAATCTCGTTGCTACTGGTAATTAGCCATTTTTTTTGACTTAATTTAAATGTGTGAATATACGTGCCAAGGTCAAAATACTTATTTATGCATAATTTTAGTTTGTTTGAAGGATTGACACCATCTGATTATGAATATGTATTTGTTCGACAGTGTTCAAGTTTGTGGAGCAACCAGAGAACAACGAAAAGCCTACGGATCAGAAGAGCAAGGTTAAATTCAAGATCATGAGTCTAAAGGTCAAAGAAGGAACGGATTTTGTTCCTGAGTTGGTGAGTGTTTTGCTTATGATATTAGTGCTCATCTACCAATTGGCAATTAATGGTTGAACTATTATGTGAGTAGCTGCTTGCACATTGCCTGTCAATTGTCATAATTTTCCAATTGCCTCGATCATTATTTCTGATTCCATGAGTTATATTCTGCTTTCACTTTTGTTTCATATATGCTAAATTCATAGATATTTAGGGTATGTTTGATGGATATTATTGAGAAGAGAATATATTTTAAATTGTGATATGATGGGAAATATGTAGTTAAAAAGTAAGAAAAAATTATTGATGTGATGAAAATATTATTTATTGAAGAATGTGTGGTTGAAAATGATTTTTGAAAAAATATATTTTGAAAGAATGTGTACCAAACAGGGGCTTAAATGCACGATGGGTGCAGAACACTCTAACCTCACTCATTGTATCTCAATGAGTTCCTGGTATGACCAGTTTGTGTTTGTGCTTTGGACTTCGCCGCCAGTGTATTGGAATTATAGAATAGGATTACTGTTTTTTTGGGTCTAAATGTCTTGGATGAGGTATCTGCATTTTGTTGCATGGTTTCTTTCCCCAAACACAGGTGGCTTTGTATGATCTTGACTTGATTAACCCCCCTATCCCCACATTTTTCTTGCATGGTGGAAAGAAGAAACTGAAAGTATAAGAAGAACAAATGACAAGTGACAGAAACTGTCTTCAACATCAAAAAATTCTTATATATGTTGTGAACGCTTACATGTTCGAATTAGATATGTTCTGTTCTATTTAGTACTGAACATATCCCATGGTGCTCCTGAGCTGCTTTTGCAATGTAGTGGCATTACTCACCAAGTTTTTTCTTCTATTGCAGTACCTTTGGTGTTTTTTGACCTAACTTGTTAATGCCAAACTCTGTCAATGGCATCACTCTCTTCAGGCACCATTTTGTGTTTCATATAAAGGGTTTTTGTGCCTCAGGGTTAGCATCTGTTAGGAACAAGAAATTTATCATGTTCGATAAAGACATTGATTTGTGTTGGGGCTGGAATGCTTGGTACCAGTAGCTTGTTTCTTGGCCTACAATTTTTACGTTATTGGCATTACATTCTGCTATGCTTCCTATTTAGACACGTAGCAGTGTCCTTTATCAGAAATGGAATACTTACAGGAGTTACAAGTTATGTCTCACTCTTTCTTGATTCCAAGATAAGTTAAATATTTCATAGGTTTAGGTTGAATTAGAGGGAGAACTTCGGTTTTGTCACAAGAATTCCTCAAAATTGCAACATCCTGTAAACTCTATTTAATTTTATGCTTCCATTGAATTAAAGTACCATCAATTCTACTGAAAGACTAGATGGGGCAAGTCAAACAACATTATTTTTTTCTGCATACCTTCTATTTCTAATGAAGAATAAATATCATAACAGCGTGGTCATCGTTGGGCCTTAGCTGTAAGATGGACCGCCAATGGCCTAGGTATTGCATGGTCTCAATACGAGTAATCACCGGCTAAATGACCTGCTAGCTTGCTAAACATGTGGCGTGGGACAATGCAAGTTTCATATGGTATATGAATAGTTCATATCCATTAAAAATGATGCTTTGACCTGGGGTAAATTACTGCGCACGTCCAAAATAGACCTGCGTTTATTGTGTGATCTGCATGCAGGTTGATTTGACTTCTGTGAGTTAAATTATCCTAGCGACTCACATTCATGTGTTTCTGTTCCTGAACTTTTCATATAATTTTTGCTCCTACTCTGGCCTAACTTTTTTAATGTTGCTAGTACTTGAGTGGTCCTTCAGTTCATCATCTTGGAGTTGTATATATTTCAGTTGCTTCTTGGAGCTTGATTTGAATTACATGAGCACATCTAGAGCTCAATTGGTGGATTTTTTTTTTTACTCTGTCTGCAGTTTGATGAGCAAAGGGATCAAGTCACTCTTGAGCGTATATTACGCGTTGTCTTCTTGGATCCAGAGCGCTCTACTCCTGTAAGAATCAATTTTCATCAAGTTATATTCCATACTCTTCAATGAATTTTGGTGTAATTTCAATTAATGATGTTTTCTGGTGATTGAAGGCACTTGAAAAACTGAAGCGTCAATTGGCTGAAGCTGATGCTGCTACAGAAGCACGCAAGAAGCCTCCACCGGACACAGGTCCACGTGTTGTTGGGGAAGGTCTCGTTATAGATGAATGGGTAAGTATTCATTGCTCATGTCTATATCTGAATATACCAGATTACAACCTATATGTGGAAATAGGCTATGGAATATTGCCGTTTTATTCCTCTAATCAAGCTTTCATTACTCGTGTTCAGAAAGAACGAAGGGAGAAATATCTTGCTCGGCAGCAGGTTGAGGCTGTAGATTCGATGTAAAGAGTTTATTGGGTTTTCGATGTATACAAAACCATCTTTTGAAATGAATTTTTCTAGTGTTATCTATTATATCTGTATTTGTTTCCTGCTAAGTTTATTATTATAGAGTAATTGTGTGATTGGAGATCACTTGTTTATGAGGTAAAATGCATGTCACAGAAATATCCTCCTCCAGGTTTTCTGCTTTCTTGATTTCTTGACTGTACATATTGCACTTTATGCCGTTAATTTTAATTTTTTATTTCGTCTTTTATACAAGAATTTTTTACCATAAGATGAATATGTGCTATAATGCAAATGCATTTATAGTTAAATGTATATGAAAATATTATTATTCACTGGGATAGGCAGCGGTCTAGTGTGATCCAATTGATTTATGCTCAATGAACCGGAGAATGCCGACATGCCGTGGACAAAGAGGGATCAGAAATCCATTTGACCTATGTTATCTTGCCAAGCTTACCCATACACGTATGAACCAAATTTGACCCACTTGGTATGTTTTATGGAATTGCCATCTGGAATTCTTGATCACCACATAAAGGGAATCCTCAGGGGCCACCACCCCAACCCCACCCACCCACCCCTCTCTGCTACTGTGTATATAGTGGAAAGAAGAAAGGCTTGCTCTTTATCCACTTGGATAAACTACAAATTTACTGCAATCATGCTAGAAGGAAAAGCAGTAATTGGAGAGACGGATATGCTCGAAACCATGCAACAAGAGGCTCTTCATATAGCAGCAAAGGCACTTGATTTCTTTGATGTCACTGAGGCCACTGAAATAGCCCGTTTCATTAAGAAGGTATGCGTACAGCAAAATCTCATTCTTGAGTATATGAATCTTGATGAGTACATGTTCAGTCTTGTCTATATGATGTCCAGAATCGGATACCAAACATACGTTTTAACCATATAACGGTTTCTGGGCAATGTTAATTGCAGGAATTTGACAGGCAATATGGATCTGGATGGCAATGTATAGTAGGAACTCATTTCGGTTCATTTGTGACTCATTGCTATGGCTGCTTCATCTCTTTCTGCATTGGCAGCCTTACAATTTTGCTCTTTAGAGGATCAAATGGACAAGAACCCGAGGCACGTGAATTTCCAGCTTTGGACACTATAGCTTGAAGCATTAACAGCTACATTTTCCAGCTTCATACATGTTGTATAATTGAAAGCAGTAAAAAATAATTATAATTCGGAAGTTCAAGTTATTTAACAGATTCCTATGCCATATTCATCGAGGTAGTGGAGGGGAGGATCCGATCCAATCCGGTCCGGTCCGGTCTTAGTTCTTTTCTTCTTAACCCGATCTTCTTTCCCATCGCTACGGCTCTTGTACGTATTATTGAACAAGCAAAAACGATTTCTCACTTAAATAAATTGAGAGAAGTACTCAGACATCAAAATTACTAAGTGCACTAAATCTAATTTGGAATATTTGAATACGCATCGCTTATTAAGAAATGCATTAGCCTATTGGTATTTGTTAATTTACAATTACAATTAAGATGAGATGTCACGTGATCAAATCCCACTAATGTCAAAAAGTTTTGAAATTTTTTAAAACTGATTGGTTCAAGAGGAAATTACAAAAAATCAGTGATTTAAACTTCCTAATTCAAAATTTAGGTACAAGTTTTATCTAATCAAAAATTAGGTATGAATTAAATATTTAAATAATATTATAATACTAATATTTCAAACCCTAATTCATTTTCAATCCATATTTTCTCTCACCCTCTCCTCTCTCTCCATAATCGGTCCGTCGACTGTCGTCGCCCGTCGCCTCCCCCTCTCCCTCCCCTTCCCTCTACTGCGAATTGCAGTAGCGTCACATCGACGCTGCTGTTGTTCAGCAGTTCCATGTGCAGGCGATGGTTGAGTTGACTTTGGGTTGCTGGTTTGCAGATGGTGGCGGTTGCGAAGGTGGTGGTCGTGCAAAAGATGGTGGTGCCATGCCTTGCGAAGGTGCAGCGGTTGCGATCTGTACTTTCGAAGGTGCAGCAGCCGCGATCTGTTCCAGGGAAGCGTCGGAGCCTCTGCACGCGGAGGTGCAACTGCTGCGCAACGCCCTACGACGATATGTACTTTCCAGCTGAGTCTGTCACAGATCTGTGTGTAGTTTTCTTGGTGGTGGTGATTTTGGTGTTATTGTTGGTTGGGTGTAGTGTTGTGTGCAGTGTTCATAGTGGTGTTGTGGTGTTATTGTGGTGGTGTTTTTGTGCTGTTAAGGGGTTTTAGGTGGGTGGTGGCGGTGTTTTGTGTGGTGCTGGTGGTTGAAGTAGTGCCAGTGGTATGTGATCAAGTATTTGGTAATATGTGATCAAGTATTTAACTGTGACCTAAAAATTTGACAATATGTGATTGAAAATTAATCTGTGACCAACAAATTTGAAAATATGTGATCAATGAAATTAATCATTTTTTATCTGTGACATAAAAATTATATAATCTGTGATCGTAAAAAAAATATGTGACCAATTAATTTGGAAATCTGTGACTGTGTGACCTATAAATTTTGATCTCTGACGAACGAATTAATTGTGATCTATAAAATTTTTGAATTGTGACTGTAAATTGTAAATCTGTGACCAGAATGGTTACCGGAATAATTGCCGAAATCGGAGCAGTCGTCGAAACGATAGTCAGAGAAGAGTGGTGGTCGGAATGGTCATCCGAATAATCCCCAGAGCGGTATGGATGGTGCATGTGGGATGGGTTAATTATATTATATTAGAATTAAATATTTAATAAAAAATTGATTTAATAATTTATTATTTCATAAATTAAAAAAAAAAAAAACTGATTTTTGAATTTTCAAACTATAAATCTGATTTTTGAATTGGTGTAAAGTATACACATTATTTATGAATTTTTCCCTTGGTTTAATTGCACCATGCTCCTCGCTCATGATATACCACTTGCATCGGCCCAAGGCCCAATTCATTGATTTTTTTCCAAGAACTGACTCTATTTTCCAGCGTTAAGTGCGTGTAGACCGGTCTGTGAAATCCATTCGGATCAGTTTGTTAGATTGATTATCCTTTTTTGGATCGATCTGCAATACAATGTCTAATTTATCAGCTCTTGAAATGCTTGATCATTAAGTTTCATAAAAGGCATATAGTTCAATTTTCGAAGCTACGAAGAACTTTCGTTCCAGATCACTACTGGATAGTTATCGTTTTAAATGACTAGAACAAGTTTGGAAAAATAATAATAAGTTTTCAAGTCATGAGCTTAAGACTTCAGAGCAACCCAACTCTTCCCATTATTACACATGTAGGTTTCTGTTGGTCAAATCTCATGTTCAGTCTCCTACGAAATAGATCAAATGCAAGAAAAAATCTTCAAGTTCTCTTCCCTGGCTCTTGATTTATATATATATAAAAAAAAAATTATACATTGACAAACTTTATACTGCAATTAATTGCATATCAATATGCTCAATTATGGAACAAATTTTATAGAATGGAATAACAGTTTTACCAACAAAGCGGGGATAGCTCAGTTGGGAGAGCGTCAGACTGAAGATCTGAAGGTCGCGTGTTCGATCCACGCTCACCGCATTTTTAATCTTCCCAGTTTTTGATACATCTATTTTATTTTCTTCAGATCTGTAATAATAAAATGTCCCTTCGCGGAAGAGATAATCTGTGGATATGAGGAGAGATTTTATAATCTTTTGAAGCCTTCTGATTGGTTGATTTCTTTACTTGTAAATTATCAGCCACCACAATTTCCATACCTGAAATCTTAACCACCAATCCATGATTCTCACTTTGTACATAAACCCACCCTTCACCTCTATAATACACAGCTTTTCTCCATTAACAGCCCATATTACAGAGAAGTTCTCAAACTCTGAACTTGAACAAGAAATGGCATCAATGGCTGCGGCTGCCAGTTCTACCACTGTTGTTAGGGCAACTCCATTCTTGGGCCAAACCAAGAATTCCAACCCTCTTAAAGATGTCGTCTCTATGGGAAATGGGAAATACACCATGGTACCCCCACGCCAGACCACTTTTGGTATGGTTATGTCACTTATGATTTGGTCTAATGCTTTTGATTTTTTGGACAGGGTAATGAATTATGGTATGGACCGGACCGTGTCAAGTACTTGGGGCCGTTCTCGGCTCAAACTCCATCGTACTTGACCGGAGAATTCCCCGGTGATTATGGTTGGGACACCGCTGGATTATCTGCTGATCCTGAGGCATTTGCAAGGAACAGGGCTCTTGAGGTATTCCCAAGTGTTTAAAGTTTTTAATTGGTACAACTGTAAGTTCTTGATCTAGAAGTGACGTGAAAACATAATTAACTTGCCAGGTTATTCACGGGAGATGGGCAATGCTTGGAGCTTTGGGATGCATCACCCCGGAAGTTCTTGAGAAATGGGTTAACGTGGATTTCAAAGAGCCAGTTTGGTTCAAGGCTGGAGCTCAAATCTTCTCTGAAGGTGGACTAGACTACTTGGGCAATCCCAATCTTGTACATGCACAGAGCATTTTGGCAGTTCTTGGATTTCAAGTTGTTCTCATGGGACTCGTTGAAGGATTTAGAATCAACGGATTAGACGGCGTTGGTGAGGGCAACGACCTTTACCCCGGTGGCCAATACTTTGATCCTCTTGGCCTTGCTGATGACCCTGTGACTTTTGCTGAGCTCAAGGTGAAGGAAATCAAGAATGGAAGGCTAGCCATGTTCTCCATGTTCGGATTCTTTGTTCAGGCTATTGTCACTGGAAAAGGCCCTCTGGAGAATCTGTTGGACCATCTCGATAACCCTGTTGCTAACAATGCCTGGGTTTATGCCACAAAATTCGTGCCAGGATCATAAAGCCAGTTTCATTTGTTCAATCTAGTACCACAAAACGAAGAGAACGCATGATTTGTAAATTTGCACTGATTTGGTCGAATGATTGGAGAACAGAGAACTCATGTACTAGTTGCATTCAACAAATAGTGATATGTACGTTTCTTTATATCTCCACCCTAACTACAACATTCAATTGAGTAATGAATTACATCGACACATGCTATGCACTATAAGCTCGTGCTGAACTCGGGCAGGGGTGACCACCAGTAAATCAACAGAATCCCTTAGCTGATGAGCTGGCTAATTTGATGACAACATCGATACATATACACAAAATCACTATCCTACTCTACCAAGTTGATTCTGCTGCAAACCGCTACGAGAAAATACATGCTCCTAAAACAAATAAGATGTTTGACGGCACGGTTATCTAAAAAATAATCAAAATGCTAAGATGTTTTGCTCCTTTTTCCCCCACCATATTAGTCGATTTTTCTCGGCTTCATCCTGTCGTAGCCTGTGTACTTTTTCCTTGGCCTCCCTTAATCGAATCCTGTAATCCTTTTGCCACAACTGAAATCTGGATTTCAGTGACTGCAATTCTTCCTCAGGTTCTACAGCATGTCCCAACATGACATCATCAATTGCTCTTGCCTCATCATCAAAATTTATTTTACTTCGCTCAAACTCCTTCGCAAGGGAGTTTGCATGTAAACCACCACCAGTCAATTGACCTGCTCCAAAATCTATACCATTGTAAGCAAATTTGATAGGGGTGCTACCACCAGGAGTCTGAGTTCCAACAGACATATCCTCGAACTCATAACAGTAAGGTGATGAAGAGTCATCAATCCTTGCACGTTGACCTGAATTGTCATCAACACCAAGACTCGTTTTGGCTGCAGCCAAATTCATCTGTAGTAACAGTAATATCAGTAAAAAATAAATTAGGGGCCAGATACTAATTCCTTGGAAGTAACTTAGAGCATAATAAACTCACTTGCAAAGATGCTGTATGCTTTTGCCACACCTCTTCCAAAAATTTCATCTTAGATTCATATTCAGACCACCGTGCCTCAAATTGTCTTATTTGCAATCTTAGATCAGCATTTTCCTTATCCTTCTGCCCAAGAATTGCTTCTGCCATCAACACTTTCCTTTGAAGTTCTTCCACCACGGAAGGTAACATTTCGGGTGGCATATCCTGCTCAGCCACTATCTTACTTAAAAATCCACAAAATCAAAGATCGAGACAGAATAAGGGGATAAATGTGTGTGGATTGGGGAAAGAAGGAGAGTGAAAACACTTGCATTTCGACTCAGATCCACATGTTCATTTTCAGTGCACGAAACATAAATGCAAGTTTCTTATTTCCTTTCGAGCAGAAGCATAATCCAGACAACATATCCATGCATGAAACATAATTTACTTGAAACAGAGATGCAAGTTTCTTCATCATTTTCCAAGCACAAGTACAGATGATATCTCCATACATCTAGGAGAACATTAGATATATATAACTGGCATTAGTCATTTAACAGCAGATGGTACTGAATCTTATACTCACTCCGTCCCATGAAGATAGTATCGTTTTCCTTTTTCGTATGTCCCAAATTATAGTCTTGTTTCTAATTTGAGAGTGCAATTAATATAATAGTTTCATAATATGCTCCTATTTAATGTGCTTTGTTAGCACAAATATAAATCACTCCATTGTTCAATTGTAGTTGGAACAATAAATTAAAACCAAAAAAAAAAAAACATTTCTTCTTTCATAACATTTATTCATTAGTATTTGTATTGGATGATTTTAGAATGTTAATTACCTCGATTCTTGCATTAAACAATAATTAGTACCAAGAATAGTTTAATTACCTTGAATATTGAATGCTTAATTTAATTACATTGAATATCGATTAGATTAATGTAGGGGTATATTAGGAAAAATGATTGTAAAATTTATTATTTCAACTATATTAACTAAATTTTCTTAATCCGTAAAAAAGAAGGAGGACTATCTTTATGGGACAAGGGGAGTAGAAGCAATAAAGTAGAAATTAGTACCTTAACGTCAGAAATCTTCCTGCTTGGTTTCCCTTTAGCAACATTGGACCATTCCAAATTCCTAAGGTAACCAAATTGCCGTTGCGCCAACCACCAACGAATTGCTGTAGAAGAGAATGTATGGGATTAGGACAATACAATTAGAACACCAAAGACATTAACAAACACAAAATCTTTACCCGATTGAATTTTCACAACTGATATCCGCTGCTTATCTGGCATTCCATAAGCAACATGCTCATTCAACTTGTGCAAAGCGCAATGCTTCCTTCTGGAGATTTCACCACGAATAACTGCAAGAGTATGAAACGTCAGCACTTGAGAGAAGTAACATATTATTGGATAACTTTAGAAGAAGCAAATATTAGGATTCAGAGAAAATATGCTACTAAAAAAATATTGGTTCTCCAGAACTCAAGCAATATTTGGAAGCTTCACATAAGCACATAAAAGGGAAAAGATCTAATGATATTCTGGGGAGAGTGGCCAATCTGCCACTGAACACAACAGGTATTGCTAATTTTTGCATGGATTTCTAGAAGTAATAATGATGTAAAAGATATACTGCTTCCAAAATCAATTCCCATGGGGAAATTAATTAATTTAAAAATGAATAGTAATTCATGTCAGCCTCACATGATTGCAATTTTATTACTCCTCCTTTGAGCTCATGAAAGTATCGACAAGCATGATGACCTCGAAAGCACTTCTGAACTGCAAGAGTACCTTGCAAAACTTGGTTTTTAGCATCTTCAAACGCACCTATCTGCAGTTTAAGAAACAAAAAATTAGACAAACTAATCCACATGATCTTTTAGCTTCTGAATTCTGATAAATAATCAAAAGGAAAATTTGGTCAAGTATCAAGGTGTTAATGAACTACCAAACTGGTGCATCAGGAAGTATGTCAAACTGCTGCAGAATGGCTACTAATACTTAAGGCACTACTCTGGCTTCCACCTAGCAGATAAGGTCCCATTTCAAGTATTGTCATGCGAGCTTAACTGTCTTTCCAGATTTTTATCATATATAAACAAGGTAGACCATATTGGAAGACAATCTAGAACTAGCTGTAAGTATAATGTCTGCTACATACTATTCAAGCATCTAAACCATAGTTGGTTCGGGAAAACTCGTAGGATCTAGGTTTGGCCCGAATGCTTAGGTGATGGCTACATATGCTATATTTTTTAATGTTTAATTAGTTCAATGAACACATATTGCAAACATTCTTATATACACTATATGTACCTGTGACTTTTCTAGGTGCTATTTCGCTCTTGTAATGCTTATAAATTATATAGATGAATACATATAAATACATACACATACTATTATATTATGGTAAGCATTGGCGGTAAGTAATACATAAAATAAAGGACGTAGATAAAGGGAAAATTTGGGAGAAAGAAACTACAAAGTTTCTGATGACAAAAAAATAACTCCAATCATTTCCATTACATTTCAATAAGCCTTCCATTTTTTTATTGAATGCAAGTCTAATCCAACCATATGATCATCCCATTTGGAGTGTGTTCTATGAATCTACTATTTAAACCATACTAAATCCTCCCAAGTGATTTCACATCTTATTGATTAACAACCCGAGAATATGTATAAAACTCAAAACTCAGCAACAAAGCTTCACAATTGTAAACGTCCAATTTTGGAAGGAAAAAAGGATCAAAATGCAATTGTACCTTCTCAACGAAATAGCCAACATTATCATCCCACTCAGACTCCCTAAACCTTGGGAGCAAATCCAGGGGCGAGCTGGTGAGTTTAGCATGATCCTTATCCTCTGACCTTGGCTCACCTACCTTCTCCCATTCCTTTACCCTTTTAGCTACAAAACTATTCCCTCTTAAACCTTTTGTATCTTCCTTTTTTACACTAAAATTTGATGAGCTCTTCGAGGACTCAGATTCCCCAATATTGATGCTTTTGGGCAGCGGTCTCTTAGACGAAGGCAACCGGGCCCTGGATGCTGGCTTGGGTCTTGCCGGCAGATCCGGGAGCCTGTCCTTCGGCCTCTCATTCTCGTCCTTTCTCCGGAGAGAATCCAGCATTTCCTCCATGGAGCTCCGAACTATTGAATTCGGCGACATAGACAACATTTTCAACACGTTTCACCGCAAAATCCACAAATACGTCAGAAATGTTGATCAATTTGTGAAAAAAAAATTAGTTTTTCCCCAAATGTCGAACAACGTCTACGATGACATTGTTCAAATCACGAGCCTAAAACCATAATTTAATCATAATTGTGTTGTGAAATATGTAGGAAAATCTGGAAAAAACTAATGAACTCCAAGGCACGAAATCGTTATCTTTTAAGAGATGTTTCTCCCCTAACCAACAAAGTCACGTATGGGGTGTGATAGAAAATCTCTCAGGATACAATGGAGGCGTTTGATTCAAACTGTGACAATTTGATCAAACCAAGAAGACACTTTTATAGAGAAACTGATGATGCCAAGAGAAAGAGAGAAAATCGAATAGTTTTTTTTAATGGGTTTTGCAAATGAGAATCCGCCCACAATATATAGAGATGGAGGCAACCGTATGAATGGACATGTCCTTTGAAATGAACGAACGCATCTGTAACGAACAGATGCTTCTATTCAAAGACTTTCGAAAATAAATTTTCTTCCGGGGGCGTTGCCCCCGAGCCCCCTCGACCCCTGCGACCTGACCGGGCAGGTCGATCCCCGTTGCGTAGCGGCAAACACTAGTCAGGGCGGCAAAACATAAGCAAAACAAAAGATGAACAAAAAAAATATCTAACATATCCCCCCTATTTTTTAAAATTTTGATTTAGAGAAAATGAAGCGGCTGCACCACAAAAGTGATTGCCTACGTACCCTTAACGGGATCAAGCCACCGTAGTTCATGCAAACACACACAAAAGGCATCATCGTAAGAAATCGTACATAAATGAAAGTAGCTTTTGACTTTGAACTTTCACTTAGTGTAAACAACTCAAAGTTTTGTCAAGGTGCTATGGTGAACGAATCTTGAACCAAGGACCCTATCATGACTAGCCGGAGTCATTACACATACTATTCTGATAAGAAAGTGTCTCTTTTATAC
The DNA here is from genome assembly GCA_019097785.1 of Fraxinus excelsior. NCBI lineage: Eukaryota > Viridiplantae > Streptophyta > Magnoliopsida > Lamiales > Oleaceae > Fraxinus > Fraxinus excelsior. The sequence continues at coordinate 45,962,444 of CM032624.1, read as the reverse complement.
CAACGCATTAATGGCCTTGCGTATATCCCGAATTTCATGAGTGCTTTAGAGACGGTCTAAATCTCATGGAAAGCGGCTTGACTTTCTTCACTCACATAGGTAAGTTCTTTTTAAAGTAACTCTGCGATTTACTTTCTCTCTCAATAGAACTTATTAAGAAATTAAATCCAACCTCTACCATGCAGAATACATACACTAGAGATTTTATGAATGGGTTTTAATAATATTCTAGTGTCTCGTCTAAGTTAGACTTTAACTTGTTTGTACCCTTTGAACTTTGTTTATATTTCAAAACATAAGTAGGGTTCCCATTAAAGTTAACTGAATTTACGTAGACCTCAATCCCATTCCTTTCGATGTTTTTGCAATCATCTCTCTAGCCAGTCCTTTTGTTAAAGGATCTGCTAGGTTATTCTTCGACTCTACATATTCAACAGTGATTACTCCTTGCTTAAGTAATCCTCGAAGAGACTGATGTCTAAGACTCAAATGTCGTTGCTTACCATTGTAAGTCTTGTTTGCTACTGAATACAAAGTAGCTTTACTATCACAATAGATCATCACAGCTGGAGATGGTTTCTCCCACAATGGGATATCTATTAGCAAATTTCTTAGCCATTCAGCTTCTTTACTTGCATTAGCCAAAGCAATAAATTCTGCTAACATAGTTGAATCTGAGACGCATGTTTGTTTCTTAGAACACCAAGAAACAGTTGCACCTCCTAAAGTAAAAATCCAGCCCGTTGTGGATTTAGAATTCGATTCTATGTTGTTCCAACTTGCATCGCTGTATCCTTCAAGTACAGCGGGAAATCCACGATAATGTAATCCATAATCAATAGTTCCTTTCAAGTATCTTAGAACTCTTGAAACCGCATTCCAATGTTCTTTACCTGGATTACTAGTGAATCGACACAATATACCAACTGTATATGCTATATCTGGTCTTGTGCAATGCATAGCATACATTAGACTTCCAATCACACTTGCATATTGTAGTTGATCATAAGATCTACCAGTATTTTTTATTAACTTAATACTAGGATCTATCGGAGTAGATACAGGTTTATGATCCATATGACCATATATATTAAGGATGTTTCCAATATAATGAGATTGATTCAGCGATATGCATCCATCTTTTCTTATTATTTTAATCCCTAAGATCACATTTGCTTCGCCTAAATCCTTCATATCAAAGTTAGACTCTAGTAATTGTTTGGTCTCCTTAATACTTTTTAAGTTAGGACCAAAAATAAGCATGTCATCTACATACAGGCAAATAAGAATACTTGCACCATTTCTATATGTAGAATAGATACATTTATCAGCTTCATTAACCTTGAAACTGTTAGACAACATTACTTTATTAAACTTTTCATGCCATTGCATAGGGGCTTGTTTTAAACCATAAAGAGACTCGACTAGTTTACAAACTTTCTTTTCTTGTCCAGGTAAAACAAAACCCTCGGGTTGCTCCATATATACTTCTTCCTCCAAATCACCATTTAGAAAAGCCGTTTTAACATCCATTTGATGGACATCTAAATTGTGAGTTGAAGCAAGAGATAGCAACACACGGATGGATGATATCCTCGCTACGGGAGCATAAGTATCAAAATAATCTATGCCATGACGTTGTTTAAAACCTTTAGCTACTAATCGAGCTTTATACTTATTTGTAGAGCCATCTGCATTTAATTTCCTCTTGAAAATCCATTTACAACCTATTGGTTTAGAACCGCGAGGTAAATCAACCAATTTCCATGTTTGATTTGACATAATGGATCTCATTTCATCATTAATTGCTTCTTTCCAAAATACAGCATCTCGAGAGAAAATAGCTTCTGAATATGTGACAGGATCACTATCATCATTAAGCATTAGCTTAGTTTGATGTGTAATATTATTTACACCACCTTCTATCAAATAAGTCACAAATTCAGGTCCAAAAGATTTTTCTTTCCTTTGTCTCTTACTCCTTCTAGGTTCTATTTCTGATTGTGGTTCAACAAGAGTATTATCAAGAGATTCTTCATGAACTCTCTTAGAAGAACTAGAAGTATCAGTTTGCATAGATGAAGACTTGTATAAATGTTCAAAAAATTCAGCATCAATTGATTCGATGACATCATAGGATTCTAACTTTAGAAACCTATAAGCAGTACTGTTTCTCGCATAACCTATAAATACACATTTATAAGTTTTATTTCCTAATTTAGTAATCTCTGGATTTGGTTTTCTCACATATGCGAGACATCCCCACACCTTGAGACGACTTATATTAGGTTTCCGGTTGAACCACAACTCATATGGAGTTTTGTTAATCTTTTTCATAGGAATCCTATTTAGAGTATAACATGCACTTAAGATTGCTTCACCCCACCATTGATCAGGTAAACCAGAACTAATAAGCATGCAGTTCACTATTTCAACTAAAGTCCTGTTTTTCCTTTCTGCTACTCCATTTGATTCTGGCGAATATAGTGGAGTAAACTCGTGAACTATACCATTTGTTTCACAGAATTTTGCTAATTCTGTTACTTGGTATTCACCTCCTCTATCAGAACGTAGGACTTTAATTTTTCGGTTTAATTGATTTTCCACTTCTGCTTTATAAATAAGAAATTTGCTTAAAACTTCATCTTTACTTTTAAGTAAGTATACATAAGCGTATTTCGAAAAATCATCTATAAAGGTCACAAAATACTTGTTCCCTCCACGTGAAACTTTACTATGTAAATCAGCCACATCAGAATGTATAAGACCAAGTAATTCACATGTTCGCATAACAGATTTATGTGGTTTACACGTTATTTTACCTTGAACACATATATCACATTTATTAACATCAACAAACTTACATTTAGGAATCATTCCTAAATTATGCATGTTCCTAATAGATTTATAATTTATGTGGCCTAATCTAGCATGCCATAAAGGTAAAGAATCAACAGTATAAGCAAAGTTGTCTTTTATTAAATTCACTTTGAACATACCATTACATGAGTAACCTTTTTCGACAAATACATTATTCTTAGATACTATAAGGTTATCAAACTCAATTACAAGCTTAAAACCTGCCTTGTTAAGGCAATCCCCAGAAATCAGGTTCTTGGACATTTCAGGCACATGGAGAACTTCTGCCAAAGTCAGATTCTTTCCCGAAGTGAATTTCAGTTCAACTGATCCAATTCCAACAACTTTGGCAAGAACATTGTTACCCATTTTTACTTCTCTTCCATCGGTGCATTCTTTGTAAGTCTTGAACTGAGATTTGTCATTACTTACATGAATTGTAGCCCCGGTATCCAACCACCATCCTACTTCAACTCCAACTGAGTTGGCTTCTTCCACCACAGCAACAAGGTTTGGATCATTATTTCCATCGGTCACATTTACTTGATCCTTCTTTGTCTTCTCGTTCTTTGTCTTCTCGTCTTTTATTCGATGTCGGCATTCACGAGCAATATGACCAGGTTTCTTACAATAGAAACAATCCCCCTTGAATTTTTTCTTAGATGGTTCTGCGTAATCTCCCTTAGAACTGGAGCTTTTGCGCTTCTTGTTACCCTTATGATTTCCTTGAACCATATTTGCCTTTTCTGCCACTTGATCATTATTCTCTCGTTTACGAGAGTCTTCCTCAATACGAAGATGACGCATGAGAGATTCCAGAGTCTTTTGGGTTTCATCATGTTTGAGTTTCTTTTTATAGCCATTCCACGAACTTGGTAATTTTGCAATAATGGCTCCAACTTGAAATGCTTCAGGCAAGATAATTTCAGCATTCTTAAGATTACTAACGATAAGTTGTAATTCATGTACCTGGGAAAGAACTGATTTACCGTCCGTCATCTTGAAATCAAAGTAATTACCGATCAAGAATTTCTGGTTGCTTGCCTCTTCAATACGATACTTGTTGTCCAATGCCAACCACAATTCTTTTGATGTTCCGATAGTCCTGTGTGCGCTATAGGCAGAATCCGATAGTGCATTTAGAATATGGCCTCTGCACAGAAAATCATCATCCTTCCGTTTCTTTCGCTGTTCCTGTAATTCATTCTTGCGTTCATCTGAATCATCTGCTTGTTCTTCTGGAATAGGCGCAAGATCATCACTCAGAATGTAGGACAGTTTGATTGCTGTCAAGAAGAATAAAACCTTCTCCTGCCAACGCGTGAAGTTATGTCCATCAAACCGATCAAGACGGATCAAATCCTGATTCATGACTTTAATTGAAGGTGCCACAGAGTCATTTAATGCCAGATCTTGAAACGAAGACATCTCTTAAAACTGTTGTGAAATATGTAGGAAAATCTGGAAAAAACTAATGAACTCCAAGGCACGAAATCGTTATCTTTTAAGAGATGTTTCTCCCCTAACCAACAAAGTCACGTATGGGGTGTGATAGAAAATCTCTCTCAGGATACAATGGAGGCGTTTGATTCAAACTGTGACAATTTGATCAAACCAAGAAGACACTTTTATAGAGAAACTGATGATGCCAAGAGAAAGAGAGAAAATCGAATAGTTTTTTTTAATGTGTTTTGGAAATGAGAATCCGCCCACAATATATAGAGATGGAGGCAACCGTATGAATGGACATGTCCTTTGAAATGAACGAACGCATCTGTAACGAACAGATGCTTCTATTCAAAGACTTTCGAAAATAAATTTTCTTCCGGGGGCGTTGCCCCCGAGCCCCCTCGACCCCTGTGACCTGACCGGGCAGGTCGATCCCCGTTGCGTAGCGGCAAACACTAGTCAGAGCGGCAAAACATAAGCAAAACAAAAGATGAACAAGCAAAATGATGAAAAAATATCTAACAAATTGTAAAAAAAAATGAAAGAAAATTTGAACCACGGTTTCAATTTCAGACTTGGAGATAACTCGTGAACTGGAGATAACTTTTCTGGGAAAAAATGCGGAAAACAGGAAATTATGAGGCGAGAAAGAAAATCTTGAAATTAGATTAAACTCTAAGCTTTTGCAACGGAAGAGCTGATATTTTAGGTTTAGATGATAGTGGTTAACGTCGGAGGAAGCAAGAGAGAGAGAGAGAGAGAGATAAGCTTCAATTAAAAATGTAATTATTATTATTATTTTGTTAATTTCACATGATGTCTATTGGATGAATAAGCATACGGGAAAATTCACAACTCCAACTTTATTTATCACAAAATCAAAAATTAGGTCTCAAATTTTAGACTTGTAAAAATCAGATTTTTTATTCATTAATTAATTATATTTTATAATTATGTTAGATTAAATATTTAATTGTAATATAATATAGTTAACATATTCCACCTCCACTACTCCGGAGGTCGGTAACTGTTCCGATGACCTTTCGAAAATGACGAATACTTCGGCAACCATTCCGACGACCGTTTCGGCAGTACTTAATTTCGACGACAAGTCCGATTCCGACGAGTATAGGTAACTGATTTTTAAAATTTATCGGTCACAAATTTCTGCATGTTATTGATCAAAAAAGAGTATAGGTCACATATTTTTATTTTTGTCACAAGTTATAAAAGTTTTTAGATAACAGAGGTCACGTATTTCCAAATTTGTTGGTCACAGATCATATGTTTGTTGGTCACAAATCATATTTATGAGTCCCAATTGACTTTCATGATCACTAATAAACAAAACTATGGGTTACATATATTGAATTGGTCACAAGTTAAAAACATTATAGATAACAGAAGTTACGTATTTTCAAATTAGTTGGTCACAGATTATCAAATTTTAAGGTCACGATTTAATAGTTGGTCACATAGAACCATATAGTTGGTCACAAACACCCAAACACCTGTCCCCCAATCCCAGCACCCTACCAATACTTGGTAACAGGTCACAGATCAACCAAATAGTTGATCACGGACATTTCGTCCCATACCTGCTGCTACCTCCACAACCACCCTCCAACAATAACACCAACAACAATCACCACCGTTGTCTCCTGCACAATACCACCAATTTCATTAGCCCCATCAAAACACCATCACACGGACGGACACCACAAATCCATACAAGTTTATCGCCACGACACAAACACAAACTAACTAGCCGCGGAATACATAATATGACGAAAATTGAACCCAAACCGCCGACATCCGCTACTAGACATAGACACACACACACACACAGATCCGCTACTCACAAATCCGTCGCACGCACGTAACCACAACCGCACATCACCGCCCCGCACACACAATACCTCCGCCTACATCGAAGACCCACACTGTACACACACACAGAGTACCGCAACAAATTTTACCAGTAAGATGAAATCTACGACAGATCCACCAAATCCACCAGCGTGTGGGCTCTGGCACGTCGGACCGCCATCACTATTAAGGCTCGTCGCCTCTCCATCACACTGACCGCCCCATATCTACCACACGGAGTGTCGCTTCTCTACTGTTCGTTCTCTGCCATTCGTTCGCTGCTGCTCCTCTCGGTGACATGAGTGCTAGGCGATGTTGCCTCCGGTGAGATGTGTGGCAAAGAGAAAAGGGACGAAACAGAAGAGACGGGAAAGAAGAGATGGAAGAGAGTGACGGGTGCGAAGAGACGAAAGAGAGCAATGAGTTTGGAAATTAGGGATTGAAATTTGGTTGGGGCGTAAGTGGTATGTTTGGTATATAGATTAATTTAATTTAAAATATCATTATAAAATATTAATTGTAAAATTAAAACTTGATTTTTTATTAAATAAAGTGTAAACCTGATTTTTTAATACCTGAGACTTAACACTTGAATTTTTGTAATTTCTCTCGAAGGCCCAGAACGAAAGCCCAAGTATTATTTATTTTTCGGCCCGATTGGCTGCCCAATCGAAGTACCCTTACCTGCTTAACTGTCCCCTATTTTATAAACTAGAAAAGAAAAAACCCTAACGCCCTCCAAACCCCACGATTCAGCAATGGCGAAGAACAGAAACAAGAAGAAGAAAAATGGATCGGGTCTGATGGACATGGATGTCAAATCAGATGATCATAAGGTCACGGATATTCCTCAAGGTTCGTGCTCTTTTTTTTAAAAAAAAAAAAATTGTTTTTCAATTTTTATATTCCCTTTTCTGGCAAAAATGAAATAATCAATCGAGCTAAAATTATTCTTCTTCCTGAACTTCAATTTTTTTAGCTATGGTCACGTCGGAGACGGTAGCTTCCAATGCTTCTGCCGATGGATCGCTTAGGTCAGTGTTCGTTTATTTTTTGTACTTTTGCGTTCTGAGTTTTTGTTTTCGCTTAAATAATCCGCGAATCAAGGATAGAAGTTATAATTGAGTGAAAGTATATAATTATATCTATATATATATATATATATATATATATTAATAATGTATGATACATGTGCTAAAACTTTATAAAAATTCTATGCAGTTATAGTATATATCCTAAATCGAGATTTTACTTGCACAAGGTTCCAGTCATTGATCGAATTGCTTATTAGATTTTCGACTAAATAGGGTCTTTTTCATATGGATTCCAAGAATGCCATTTTCTGGCTGACGTCACATTTGAAATGCAATTTTGGAGCAAATCATATGGACATGAGATGCTTCTTCTTGATCAAATTTTCGACTATGCCCTCTCTTTAACACCAATATCCAGAACAACCACCTATAGTTTCATAACAAAGTTGTATACTCAACAAGTTATTCTATCTTGAAATGACATTTTTAGCACCTAATGCATAATGCTACAAACAAAGTTTTGTATTGCATATATAGTGAAGGAGCAGAAAACTTGTTTGACCTTTAACAAGGTGAAAGCTTGTTGGAAATATTTCTACAGGTTGTTGTGGATCTGAGATTAAGGAAATTTTAGACAATCTGTTACAGGATGATAGACCATACGTTGTCTTCGAAAGAATTTGTTAGTTCAGGATGGTTGCTTGAACATTCTTACAGATATTTAAAGAAGCGCTTGCCTACACAGTGAAGATAATTTAAATCTTTCAATCATTTGATGCCAGATTCCAGTTTAGAGAATACAAAGGAAGTAACTATTGATCTTTTATTCGAGAGTTTACTACAATTGAGTTTAAAATATCAATTTATATTGACAACAAATTCTTAAATTGCGGTTAAATTACATTCAGTAAACAATTTCTTTTGTACAATTTTTGTTTGGTTCAGATATGCCAATCTCCTCTGTTTGAAATTTTTTTCAACTTATTTTTGCAGCAGGAAGAAAATGGGAAAACGAATGAAAAGATCTAAAAATGTGCGGAAGATGAAGGCAAAAGCAAAAGCTATATCCCTGAATGACAAGTCGGAGGAGAAAATTTCGAGAAATGAGAGCAAGACATTGAGAACTAAATTTGCTAAAAAGCTATACGAGTAAAATATCACTTTGAATGTGTATCTGATTTACAGTATAGTTGCGGAATGTAACATTAACTTCCTAGTTAAGTAATTTCGTGCGTCCTTTGGTCCTTATCTTGTGCTTTGTGGTTGATCCCATGCTTAACGAACTGCAATGTAGGGTAGTGAATTTAGGATCCATTTGGCAAGACTTTTGCTTATTATAGAAGAGCTTCATAAGGAAGTTGCTTTTCCCAGCATCAATAATGGATGTGAGCAGTAACTGGGACTACATGCTGTAAAATGAGATACGAAAAGAGGAAGGTGTTGCTGTGTTAGCATTAGTCGGCAGCACCCTGTGAAGACTTTCCGCACTCTATGCACGTCAATACATTGATTTTTAGCCCTTGCTAGGTGTAGTTAAAATTCAGATTTTTAGTAGTTTTTAATAGAAGTTAATGAAATTTGTAGGTAAAAAGTTATAAGTCCGATAAAATGTGTGATTAAAATTAATTATTAACTTAGACTTAAATTTTTAGGGGCTTTTGCAATGTGGAAAGTTTGTCAATGACTAGTGCATCCCGTGTCAAATAATTATTTAAACACAGTAAAGAAAGAATTATTAATTCGCAATGTGGAAAGTTTGGTAGAATTTCGAAAATTTGTAGTTTTTATTTAATTATTATTTTAAAATTTGGTTTTAACATAAACGATCTAATGTTCGCGGTGGGCATGAGTGAACATTGGATCAAATTTGCTGGTTTTAATTGCATATATGAAATGAGGTGGCTAATGGTTTTTCATAATGTATATAGAATATTTTTGTATCATACAGAAAAAATACAGTGGTGGGCCCATGTGAATTAAATATTGCCAAAAAAATGGGTCCTTCTATTTGTGTGTATTCTGTATGCATTCTATGTGTATTTTTTCTATACACGCAGACTCTCTCATGTATGAATTTATCACTCTACCAGGTTTTGGATCACAGATTTTGTACAGATTATCTCACATGAGGTGGGTAAAAAAAACCCCCCAAAAATGTTAAAACACCCACCCACCCCCTCTCAAATTGATGTGTCGGTCTTTTACCGACCTGGCACAACAGCTCGGTTCCTCATGTATATGATACATTGTAACCAACTATGAAAATTTACTGGATCTGACAGCAATTAGGTCAGATTATCAAGACGTTAGTTAATTACTTAACCAAAAGCTGAAATCTGCTTGAGTTTTTGGTTGTAGTATGGTTTGCACTAAGACCTGTCAATATAGCAAATTGTAACCAAATAGAGAGATGTTTCTTGTTGATTGCATGGCTCCATATTGAACAAGATGGATCTAGCTTAGAAAATAGATTCAATGGTGATAAATTGCGTTTTATAAAATTTCGTCGACACAACTTCAATAGATATTTGGATTAAATATTTCTTTTTCTAAAATTTAACTCATCTTAAAATATGTCTTAGTCTCAAGTCTGTCCCAGTGTACCTTGATGGAAGGTGAACTAGGACACACACTGTTGAATCTTCACAAGTTGAAAAAATCAAGCACATATGTTTTATGGACTCCAAGCAAATATATTTAATGGATTTTTCAACCCTTAATCTGGATTGCAAAAGCACAAATAAGATTCCGAAAAAGAAAAATAAGAACTCTACAAAATATGTTTTTTTTAGAGAAATGCTAGATGTACACCAAGGGTGTACGTCATGGGTGACAGTCCCCTCACAAATGGGTAGAGTCCACAATTTTAAAAAGAGTGATGCTACAAGTACATAATGATTTACATAATGGTCTACATAATCACAAGTGGCATTGATCAAAACCTTTGATTCAAAATCTGACATTTCACATCAACCACATGATGATTGCCACATCACATTATGTACATTTATTATGTACATTTAGCATTTTCCTTTTAAAAATCATAGGCCCCACCCCCTATGTGGAGGGGCTGTCAAACTGAGTGTGTATACTCAACATTATTTTTTTTCTTATATTCTATTTGTACAACCTTATCGACAATGTTGATTGTGGCAAAAAAGTACTGGGTTATGCTATGGGTAATGTAATGGTGTCCATAACGGACACATAGAGGTCCCCTATTGAGGGGCGTTTGGGCCCGCATGCACCCCACAAAAAGGGCCTTCAAGTGTCCATTATAGATAGAATCCCAAAAGTATTGGTTGAAGTAATGAATTAATTTTTAAACTATTCGGAAACCATATGTCTGCAAACATTATTCTTTTTCTTTATGTCAACTTCAACTTTTATTAATGGTGAATAATCTTTACAAGACGAAAAAGGACATGATTATTAGGATAAAGAAGAACCTCTTGGTGCGGAATAAAAAAACTTAGGGTCCGATCTCTTTGTGTTTTGAGTTTTGAATTCATTTTTTAAGTCTTAAGTTTAGAGTGTTCATTTTGAAATTGTTGAAAATATGTTCTTTTTGACATTTGAGAAATTATTTTGAAAACTCCAAATACGCATTTTGAGATTTTTGATATGATTATAACTGAAAATACTCAAAACGACAAATTTGTCGTTTTTAGTTTTTTTTGGAAATTTTTAATTTGTTTTCAAAAACGTGTTTTCGAATATAGGAAAGAGAACGTGTTTTCACTGTTTTAGAAAATAAAAAACAGAAAATGATTTTAAAACAGTAAAGAGAACATACCCTTTCTCTCACGCCTCAATGCACAGGGACGATGCCACAACAAAGAATCTGCAGCGTGCGCACTTTGTCCCCCTTTACCATTACACTTTTTCGTGGCCATTAATTCATTCTCATGTCCCATATACCAATATTCGAACAACATATACATTCCTAGTTTCATCGTTTATTATTTTCAAAATATACTTTTCCCTTTCTTTTATTAAATAACATATTTTTTTAAAAAATAATATTACATGAAAACTCAATTTTATTTTTTTTAACCATATATTGTTCATCAAAATATTATTTCAAAATGTATTTTGAGCAAGAGCATCAAAGAGGTTCATAACTCACAGTCGTACAATTCATATGAATGCGATGATGAGATGAAAGTAAAGACATCATTCTTTGTAAAATTAGTTAGTGAAGCTATTTCTCATTCCATAGCCAACTTGGGTTGATTTCTTTTAGATTCGTTTGATGGAACTTTTGCTTATTGTTAAAAAGTATCTCAAGAAAGTTATTTTAGATGTTTCTTTTCAATTTATTCCAAAAAATTGTCCAAATAAGATAATATATATATATATATATATTTTGAATTTAAAAAATAGCTTTTGACTAGAAAAAGAGAGAAATGAAAAATCAATCGCGCTACACGTATATGGCTTGCTTTATAGGGGCTTTACAGGGTGATGGGGAGGTAATTTAAAAAAGGAAAGGAAAAAAAAAACCAGGATTGCTCGCTTTAATTCCTTAGCTCATTTTCAACATCTCGTTTTCAACATCTCAATTTTTGAGATAATTATGGTAAGCGAAATGGTCAATTGTAGCAAATGATTGTACGCTAGTTGATTCCTTAAATCGTATAGGTTTTCTCGAGATTCGTTTTGAGAACTACACCATAGACATATCGAATAATTTAAACAAACAGAAAAAATAGTTAAATGTGTGTGTCTAAAAAGGCATATAACTAGTATTTTCTTTAAATTTTTTTAATTATTTTATTATCGACGATTATTTTTGTGCGACAAACTTCTTATTAAAATTTACATAATTTCATTAGAAACTTTACATGGGGATGAGCTCAAAAAGTTTCAAATCTAAGGGTGTGTAGGGAGCTAATTCCATGGAAAACAATTTTCCATTTTCTCACTTTTCCTTTGTTTGATAGGTTTTTTTTTTCTACGCCAATCATTTTCTCACTTTTCCTCGGTCACTCACATTTTCTTGATTTTCCTTGAAATCAGGTGGGAAAATGATTTTCCAGTTTTTTTTTGGCAATTGAAAAAAATTCTAGATACAATGATAAAAAAAATTTCATTTTTCTTGACAATTTTCATGCAAAACAAAGCCAAATAAATAGTATTCGGTATAGTGTTTTTGTTTTTGAGAATTGGAACAAATTTTAGACCAGATGGTAAAAAACAAATCACTTTAATGAACAATTTTCATGAAAAATAAAGTCAAACGGATACCAATCTTTCAATATTTTTCAGGTGAAAAATTATACGAATCAAGCACAATTAATTACAATTCTCAATAAAACAAATTTTAGGCAATTCAATTCCCTGAAATTCATTTTTTTTTCACCCAAATTCTATTTTTGCAATCAAACATACCCTAAGAGAATTTTACACGGGATATGAATTGTTTTTCCTAAATTATCCTAAATATTCATAGAAAAGACGAGTCATGCGCTTCTTTTTAAAATATATGTTTAACTATTTTCGATATTCGTTCGGACGACGATTACTTTGGTCCTACATAAATGACGATTACTTTGGTCCTACATAAACGACGTCTTCTTCTTCCTTCACCAACCGCCGACGATTACTTTGGTCCCTACATAAACAACGTCTGCTATGTGATTATTGGTTCCTTCATCTTCCCGTGTCTCGGTATTCATTGTACATGACACAGAATCAGACTGTAAACATTCGTTCTTTTTACTCTTTCCATTCTTTTTCAAGGAATCTGCATACATTTTAAAGCTTATTGCATTGAGTTTTGATTTGTGAATCTGCATTGGTTCAGTGTGAAGCCTTACTGGAAACATTTTGTATTGCCAAAGAATTATTTTGAAAGGACAAAAATGTAAATTGACTCAAATTCGATTAGCATATGATCGTCGGATAATTTTTAAAGTTGACATATCATCGAAATTCTCGAAATACTAATTTAGAATGATCTACTTTGACGCACCGTAATATTTGTTACGATTAATCGTTTCACTCGTCGTTAATAACATGAAAATTAGGGCGTGAGCATTTTAAAATAGTATTAAAATGTAATATTTCGACTTTGTTTGAAGTGCCATAATTATCCCAAAACTTGAGATGTTGAAAACGGGATTTTGGATATGAGCTGATGGGCCGGGTCACCAAGCTTTATTATTTTATTTTTAGGGAACATTACATTTTTAAGGTGTTTACTTTACACTTTTTCAAAAGTACAAAAACAAGTTCCAAATTTCACAAATCAGGTTTTTTAATTTTTTATCTATGAGTTAATGAATTATTAAATCAATATATTATTAAATATTTAATTCTAATATAATATAATTACCCCACCCCACCTCTCCCACCCCTACCGCTCCGGAGACTATTCCGACTACTGTTTCGGTCTCCGGCGACAATTCCGGTGACCGTTCCGCCGCCACTGTTCCGACGACTGCTCCGATTCCGGCAAGTGTTCCAACTCCGGCGAAAATTTTTAGGTCACAATTAAAATTTTTCATAGGTCACAAACATCAGTCACAACTTAAAAATTTAAAAGTCATAATTTTTTCATCAGTTACAAATTACAAAATTTATAAGTCACAATACTTATTTACGGTCACAAATATCCCATTAATTAAACATAAATTATATTTAGGTCACAATTTATCAAATTGTTGGTCACAAATTAATAATTTGTAGGTCACACATCATGTATTGGTCACATTTTTATCTAATTCATTGGTCACATATCATTTATTGGTTACCAACCAACCAAACCATTAGTCACAAAACAATCAAATTATTTGTGACCAACACCAAAATTATTTGTGACCATCACACCTCAACCAGCGACACCACCACCGTCGCCGCCCCCATAGAAACATCTCAAAGCCAACATGGCACCATCACCGTCCTCGCCCCCATAGAAACATCAACTGATCAACGTCTCAAAACCAACTTAACACCACCACCGCGCCCACACACACACTGCAACCACCACTACGCCCCCACATACATACCCAACAACACCGCTCGACAGAAAAAACCACAGATCTGCAAACATCGACAAAAATAGACATACAACCACCATGATGCACGAACGCACACACCCGTTGGCATCCACACTGCACGATACCACCGCCCACATTGACGATTCACCACGTCTTCCTCAGATCGGAAAGAAAAAAACCCCAAACCCCCTCCACACCCCCGCACCGTCGCTCGCCGAAGAACTACAGAAATATTCGTCGCCTGAGTGAGACGGAGGAAATCAGACCTCAACTTTGCCCATTTGAGGAAATCACGGGCGGAACCCAGTCCACCATTCGAACCGGGAGATGAGATGATGGGTAGAACGTCGGGGCGAAGCAACGTGACGGTGGAGGCGGAGCGAGGGAGGCGACGGTAAAGAGACGGAAGAGGAAAGAAGATGAGAAAATGGAAGGAATGATTTTAGGGTTTGGGGGTAGATAGGGATGTGGGTATATATAAATTAAGATATTGTAAATAAAAATAAAAAAACATATTTTTAAATTATTAATTAAAACCTGATTATTGCAATATGAAACTTGAATTATGATTTATGAAAATGGTAATTTAAAAGTAGGGCTAGGTGTAATTTCCACTTATTTTTAATGATTGAAATGCCCAAAATTTTCATTCCCTTGCTTTTTTTCTTTGCCCCGTCACAACTTTTCAAAATCGTGTTTTTGAGTTTTGATTAAAAAAAATGCATTCTGAAATAATAGATTGATAGAAAATATGTATTTAAAAAAGAATGAAAAATATTATTTTATTGAAAAATGTATAACTAAAAATAAATAGAATAATGAAAATGAAAATTGTAATGCATGAGCTAAATTCAACCCTCGTACAAAAAGCATTACTCAATGAAGATTACTGTATATGCAGACAACTGTCACAAAGTAAAGCAAAAGAGAAAATAAGAAGACTCATAGTCTTCCCTGCTTCGCTTCGCTTCGCTTTCCTTTTCTTTTTGATTACGCTACTTGGAGGAGGGAAAAGATCTTAAGAAAAAATTGACTGTATAGAGTAGCCATTGTGTAAAGTTAAACGTACATGTCGCAATAAAACTCCAATCAATTTCCTTCACAGACACTCGCGCGTGTTTACAGAGAGAGAGAGAGAGAATGGGAATTAGGGATTTCATCAACTCAAGCAAAGAAGCAGTGAAGCGAAATGTACCGGGTTTAGCTCCGGTGAAGAATGCCTTCACAACCTCTTCCAATTATGGCTTCGCCGCCTGCTCCAAGATCGGTGATATGTTTGGAGTACAGAGGTTCAAACAGTGGCTTCCGGGCAATGAAGCCAAATCCAGTAGGTTCGCTGTCGTTGCTACAAATGTCGCTACAGATGTTGCCGTCTCTGCCCTCCACGAGAGTTTTAAATATGGTCCTAGTTTGTTTTATAGACTAGCTCCTGCTTTGCTTGGCAGATCTTATCCTGGTTTGCTTCCATCTCACATCCTGGTTTCGCTTTTTATTTATACTTTACTGAAAAAGAAAGACATTTATACGTTAGATCTATAATTGGATGATTAATCGAAATGAAATTTATCTTTCAACATATTTGGTTTCAACATAACGGACTCCGATGCCATATTAAAATTGTTGGTCTATTTATTAGTTGATGTTCCTCAACGCGGCTAACCTAAGATTGTTTTTAGGGCTTATATTCTCAGTTGGTTTGCTAACAAACTTAATAATGGGGGTTTCATCTAAGGACAAATTAATTTATAAATATCAACATCTATTTTTGTTAGTTAGATTGCTTGCCTGAACATACAAAGAAATGGAAAATAGAATTTGTGAATTACTAAAATGTCCTAATATGTAGTATAATTCTCAATTCAATTCCCATTTTGGCATCCCTTTCTTACACTTTTGGCTCCGACTTCTCTGGGAAACCTTTCTCCTTTCCTTATCTTCATCTCTCTCCTTCATGAAACCTAAAAAATATAGTCATTCTTGTGAATATTCATTTTGTTGAAGTGAGTAATCAAAGTTTACAACATTATTATTGGGCATTTGGAGAAGAAAAAAATGATATTGTTAAATTTCAATATTTGGTCTACATTTTTTCTCCATTTATCTGAATCATTTCTTCGTGTTGTTGTATTGTGTATTTATGGTATTCATTTATCAATAATGACATTGAATTCATTTTATCATTGTAGTATTAGAACTTTGATATGGGTTGCTTCTCAAAATGTTCTTTTTACCATATTAGCTTAAGGGAAATGTATTATATTTGTTGTTTTTACTGTGAAATATACATTTCATTTTTTTGCTGTACCGAATGACTTGCATAGCGTTTTCTATAACTCATAATGGCATACACCTCGATATTAGTACTGTACGAAATTTGATCTTTGATGAAATTTTAAATTTTTTATGTTGAAATGCAGTTATGGACGATGATGCGGTATGGATATTAGTTTGCTATCCAGTTGAATATGAGAAGTCAGTTGAAGGTGTATGGAACTGGAAATATAAAGGGAATGGCAAGGGGAAAACAATGCCTATTCTTGTTTCAGAAAGAATTTCTTATGCGGAGTTGTATGATAAAATCAATGAGGAGTTGAATGTCGATACAAGACTATTCAAAATGAAGATGTCATCTCTTGTCCCTATAATGCGTAAGGCTCCAGCAGCACCGATAAGCATCGAGTGTGACAATGATGTGAAGTGGTTTGTATCTGTTTGTCGTGAAACTTTTCTTTGCGTAACAATTTCGAATGAAGAAGTTGATGATAATCACAAAGAATTTGGTGATGAGGATGTTTAGTGCCAATACGAGGTGAAGAACAATTTGGACATTATGAAAAGTAAGGATAAACATGTTTGAACGGATGATGATGGTAACTATGCCAATCTTCGTTCCACTTGCATATGTTAAGCAGTTGGTTGTGAAACTTAGTGTTATAGTATTATCGTGACTTGTAGTTTTATTATATTGTACTTTATGGAAGGACCATATTATCATTATGTTACTTTTTCTTGATGTTATTGTTTTTGTGCTATGGAAACGACATTAAAGTTATTTCATGTTGTTGTGTTGAATTTTTTTTTTTTCACATTATAGACATAACTTTTATATTGTATTTTTCTGGAAATCATACAAATGTCGTTATATTTGATATTGATGTCATTCTAGTATGAAAATTGTAATGCTTCCTAAAACACAAAACGATATTGATATCGTTTCAATAAGAAAATTGTAAATTTTCACGTAAAGAAATTGAAATAGTTTTTGAGACGAGATATATTATTCTGGTATGAAAACATTACTGATATGCTAATTCACATAAAGATGTTGAAGTCGTTATGTGAGGGTTATGGACATCCCGTGTGAGGGTTATGAACACCCTTATATATATATATATATATATATATTTATGTACACTTAACATTTTTCAAAAATCATCCAAATAAGATGGAAGATATTTTTTTGAATTTAAAAAAAAATAGCTTTTGACTAGAAATAGAGACAAATGAAAATCAAACACGCTACACGTATTGGGCTTGCATTATAGGGGCTTTACAGGGTTATTGGGTAGTAATTTAAAAAAAGAAAGGAATAAAATAAAAGGGAACAATACATAAATCATGTTTTTAGTAAACACTATTTCAAAATTAAGGATATAGGTTTTATTATATTGTACTTTATGGAAGGACCATATTATTATTATGTTACTTTTTCTTGATGTTATTGTTTTTGTGCTATGGAAACGACATTAAAGTTATTTTATGTTGTTGTGTTGAATTTTTTTTTTTTTTTTTCACATTATAGACATAACTTTTATATTGTATTTTTCTGGAAATCATACAAATGTCGTTATATTTGATATTGATGTCGTTCTAGTATGAAAATTGTAATGCTTCCTAAAACACAAAACGATATTGATATCGTTTCAATAAGAAAATTGTAAATTTTCACGTAAAGAAATTGAAATAGTTTTTGAGACGAGATATATTATTCTGGTATGAAAACATTACTGATATGCTAATTCACATAAAGACGTTGAAGTCGTTATGTGAGGGTTATGGACATCCCATGTGAGAGTTATGAACACCCTTATATACATATTTATGTACACTTAACATTTTTCAAAAATCATCCAAATAAGATGGAAAATATTTTTTTGAATTTAAAAAAATAGCTTTTGACTAGAAATAGAGACAAATGAAAATCAATCGCGCTACACGTATTGGGCTTGCATTATAGGGGCTTTACAGGGTTATTGGGTAGTAATTTAAAAAAAGGAAGGAAAAAAATAAAAGGGAGCAATACATAAATCATGTTTTTAGTAAACACTATTTCAAAATTAAGGATATAGGTTTTAGATTTTAAAAATCAGGTTTTCATTAAATTTTATATATGATTCAATTAATTAATTATATATTTTATTAGTAAATATATAAAGGTCACAAATATATGAAATTTGGTCACAATTCAAAAAATTTAAGGTCACAATTCAAAAAATTTATAGATCACAGTTAGTTCATCGGTCACAAATTAAAAATTTAAAAATCACAATTTGTTCATCGATCACAAATTATGAAATTTATAAGTCACACAACTTATTTTAAGATCACAAAACATCAAATCATAGGTCATATATTACTTTTATTAGTCACAAATTAATAAATTTGTAGGTCACACAATATTTATTAATCACAATTTATTCTTTACTGGTCACAATCAACAAATCATTTATGACCACCACCAACAAAACACCATCGTCACCACCATCGCCACCACCACTACCGCCATCACAACAACGCACCACTGACTGCCAACACCAACACCACCACTTCCCAGCAACAAAATCAACACCAACGCTAACACTAACAATACACCATCCTCACAACCTCACCAAAATCGCCGCCAGATCCGCCATAGCCACCAACAAAAATCAAAGTCGAAAAATCCCCATGCCCATCCGATAAATCAACCACAACAACCATTAGCAAACATCAGCCATACAACTCTCAATTACCAAATTCACTGTACAACACGAGAAGTTATGTCGTTGAATAGAGTTTCTTGAATTATCTATAGCTTCAAATTCTATGGGTACCATGAATCAGAGGCAGAATCCACGACCTGAAGCATCAGTATGCGAACCAGATTTTCCATCTGCATCATCGTTCTCAACAAACAAGAAATTCAAGAAACTTGGCTCCGCTTTCTTGATTATTGAATGCCCAGAATTTCAAAAGGTAAGAAATACCACCATTTTCAGGGCTCACAATCAAGAACCTAGAATTGAAAGAAACGGGACTCCCATTTTTAGTCGCCATTGGGACTCGAATTGTTGAACCCAGTTTTTATTTTTGAAGAATTTTTTATGGGTTCTTGGCTAAATAAGAGGACTAAATTTATAGTTGGAGCGGCGGCGGCGGCAACGATGACAGGGTGGCTGCCGGGGGGGGGGGGGGATAGAGTGATCGGGGAGAGAAAATGGGTTGGTTTTGAGAGAGAGACGGGAGTGAATGAAAAAATTAGGGTTTGAAATTTGATTTAAATAAAAATTAATTTAAAAATCATTAATTAAAACTTAAATTATGTATTATTAAAGTTGATTTTGAATTTGTGAAAGTGGTATTTTAAAAACACTTGTGACTGTAATTTCCTCAAAATAAAAACCTAAGACCACTCGCTTTAATTCATCAGCTCATTTTCAAAATCCTGTTTTCAATATCTCAATTTTTGAGATAATTATGGGACGTCAATGAAGTCGAAATATTGTATTTTCAATATCATTTCGAAGTGCTCATGACTTAGTTTTTCATGTCATTAATGGTAAGTGAAATGATTAATTGTAGCAAATGTTACGACACGTCAAATTATGTCATTCCAAACTAATATTTCGAGAATTTCGATAACATGCTAACTTTAAAAAAATCCGATGATCGTACGCTAGTTGATTCCTTAAATCTCATACGTATCTCGAGACTCGTTTTGAGAACTATGCCATAGACATATCAAATAATTTAAATAAACATAAAAATAGTTAAATGTGCGTGTTAAAAAAAGTATAACTCGTATTTTCTTTAAATTTTTTTAATTATTCATTAACGTTGATTATTTCTGCACGACAAATTCTCTCATTACAATTTACATCATTTTCTTAGAAACTTTACATGGGGGATGAGGTCAAAAAAATTCGGATGTAAAAGAAAATTTTACACATGGTGTTTGATAAATATCATTGAGGAAATAATGTATTTTAAATTGTGATATAATGAGAAATGTGTGGTTAACAAGCAAGAAAAGTTATTAATGCGATGAAAAATATTATTTTATTGAATAATATGATATTGGAAACGAGTTTTGAAAGAATGTGTGTCAAACAGGGGGCGAATTGTTTTTCCTAAATTATCCTAAAAATTTGAAGAAAAACCTAGTCATACGCAACTTTTTAAAATGTACGTTTTAACTATTTTAGACATTTGTTCAAACCATTCAAATATGTTTATGATGTAATGCTCGAAACGAGCTTCGACATGATGTAAGCAATTTAAGGATTCCACTAGCATATAACCGTCAGAGAATTTTTAATGTTAGTATATTATCGAAATTCTCAAAATATTAATTTTGAATGGTCTACTTTGACGCCCCGTAATATTTGCTACGATTCGTTGTTTCGCTCCAGTAATGACATGAAAAATTAGGTTGTAAACATTTTGAAAATACAATATTTCGATTTCGTTTGAAATTCCATAATCATCCCAAAACTTGAGATGTTGAAAGCGGGATTTTTGAAAATGAGTTGATTGGCCGGGTCGCCAAGCTTTATTCTTTTATTTTTAATTATTGAAATGCCCAAAATTTTCATTCCCTTGCATTTTTATTTTTTTCTTTGCCACGTCACCACTTTTCAAAATCCCATTAAGCCCCTGTAAATCCAACCTCGTACAAGAAGCTTTCTTCAATGAGGAATAGTGTATATGCAGACAGCTGTCACAAAAAGGAGAAAATAAGGAGACTCATATAGTCTTCCCTGCTTTGCTTTACTTTTTCATTAAAAAAGTAGTGTATAAGAAATTGATGGAAAAGATTGAAAGAAAAAAATTGATACAGTACCCATTGTGTAAAGTTAAACGTACATGTCGCAAGTCCATTCTTTGAAACTCCAATCAATTTCCTTCACAGACACTCGCGCGTGTTTGCAGAGAGAGAGAAAATGGGAATTAGGGATTTCATCAACTCTTACATTTACGGATCTACCGCCTGCACCAAGATCGGTAATGCCTTGGGAGTAGAGAGGTTCAAACAGTGGCTTCCGGCCAAATCCAGGATCGTTGTCGTTGCTACAAATGTTGCCTTCTCTGCCCTCCACGAGAGTTTTAGATTTGATCCTGGTTTGCTTTATAGATTTGCTCCTGGTTTGCTTAACAGATCCTATCCTGGTTTGCTTCCATCTCACATACCACAATTTCGCTTTTTATTTTTTGTTTATACTTTACCGAAATAGAAAGACTTTTTGAGTATTTTATATTTGCATTCTAATTTCACCTGTCAACAGTAAGATTAGTTCAGTCATTTATATGTTACATCTATATTTTGACGATTAATCGAAATGAAATTTGTCTTTTAATGTATTTGGTTTGAAATTTATATGCGAGTGTTAATCAAATCAAATGACTTATTTCAACGTAATGGACTCCATATTAAAATTTCTTACATGTTGGTCTGTTTGTTAGTTGATGTTCCTCAACACGGCTAAACCTAAGAGTGTTGCTAACTTGATCGGCCGATCTTGGTTGTTTTTTTTGGGGGGAAATTTTTGTTGTTGACTATACGCTACGTAAAGGTTTCAAAATATCTAATGTTTTTAGGGCTTATATTCTCTGTTGGTTTGCTAACAAACTTAGTAATGGGGGTTTCATCTAAAAGGTTTAGTCGAAGGACAAATTAATTTATAAAGTTCAAGATCCATCTTTTGTTAGTTAGATAGCCTAAAATTTGTAAATTATTAAAATGTCCTTGTATGTAAAAGTATTATTGTCCTAATTCCCATTTAGCCCTAATTTAGTTTTGGCATCCCTTTCTTACACTTCTGGCTCCGACTTCTCTGCGCAACCCTTCTCATTTCCTTATCATCATCTTCTCTCCTTCATGAAACTTAAAACATATATTGTCATTCTCAAGAACACTCATTTTGGTGAAGCGAGTAATTAAAGTTTACAACATTATTATTGGGCATTTGGAGAAGAAAAATGATATTGTTCAATTTCAATATTTGGTCTACATTTTTTCTCCATTTATCTAAATCATTTCTTCACGTAGTGTTGTGTATTTATGGTGTTCATCTATCAATAATGACATTGAATTCATTTTGTCATTGTATTAGAGCTTTGATATGGATTGCTTCTCAACATGTTCTTTTTACCGTAGTAGCTGAAGTGAAATGTATTCTATTCGTTGTTTTTACTGTGAAATATACATTTCATTCTATGTTGAACATAATGACTTACATATCGTTTTCTATAACCCATAATGACATAAATCTCATTATCAGTCGTGTACAGAATTTGATATTTGATGAAATTTTTAAAATTTTATGTTGAACTGCATTTATGGACGTGGGTGCGGTATGGATATCAGTTTGCTATCCAGTTGAATATGAGTAGTCAGTTGAAGGTGTATGGAACTGGAAGTGTACTGACAAAGGGAAAACAACGCCTATTCTTGTTTCAGAAACAATTTCTTATGCGGTCTTGAAAGATATAATCGGAGAGGCGTTGAATGTCGATACATGACTATACAAAATGAAGACGTCAGCTCTTGTCCCTATAAAGTGTAAGGGTCTAGCAGCACCGATCATCATTGATTGTGACAATGATGTGAAGTGGTTTATATCTGTTTGTAGAGAAACTTTTCTTTGCGTAACAATTTCAAATGAAGAAGTTGAAAATCACAAAAAATTTGGTGATGAGTATGTTTATTGCCAATACAAGGTGAAGAACAGTTTGGACAGTATGAACTATAAGGATAAACATGTTTGAACGGATGACAATGGTAACTATGCCAATCTTCGCTCCACTTGCATAGGCTAAGTAGTTGGTTGTGAAACTTAATGTTATTATATTATCGTGACTTGTAGTTCTATTATATTGTACTTAATGGAAGGACCCTATAATCATTATGTTACTTTTTCTTGATGTTATTGCTTTTGTGCTATTGAAACAACATTAAAGTTACTTTATGTTGTGTTGATATTTTCTTTTCACATTATAGACAAAAAACTTTTATTTTGTATTTTTCTGGAAACGATATAAATGTCGTTATATTTGATATTGATGTCGTTCTAGTACAAAAATTGTGATGCTTCCTAAAACACAAAATGATATTGATATTGTTCTAGTAAGAAAATTGTAATTTTTCACGCAAGGATATTGAAATCGTTTTTGAGACAAAAGATTTGTCATTCTGGTACGAAAACATTATTGATATACTAATTCACATAAAGACGTTAAGTTGTTATACTTAGCAAAAGGATATTGAAGTTGTTACGATAAACATAGTGCACGATGAGTGTGCAAAGAAGGTTGTGGCACACACGCCAACATGAACTTTTGTTCAGGTCGCACGTGTTGGCTATTGACCACAAAAAATGCACCAATAGATATTGGGCTCTCTGTCGTCTTGACAAAGCTAATTCCAACACGTGTTAACAAATTATTAGTTGAAAATGTTGAGTTTGAATGTGGGAAAGCTTTTGATACGAGACAAATATGTTAAGGATCCGGTCAATAAAAGAACAACAAAATACGATAATGAACGATTAATAAAGAAACAAAATAAACATCGAAACTGAAAATGTTGACTTTGAATGTGGGAAAGCTTTTGATACGAGACAAATATGTTAGAGATCCGGTAAATAAAAGAACAACAAAATACGATAATGAACGATTGACAAAGAAACAAAATAAACATCGAAATTGCACGATGTTCTTCTTCAAAATTCCAACATCAAAGAGAGAATGTTTGTGTTATTGATCCCCATTTTTCCAACCCATGTTATGACACCAAGATGGTTTATTTATAGTATTATATCTAAAATAATAAATACTGGATGAGGGGACACGTGACATCACCTCCTTGACCAAAACATCACCTCATAGGCATCATTTTATACTGCTTTAGCTTATGACGCATTAAATGCTTCTGAAGAAGGCGGCCAACCCATGCCATGTGTTGACATGATTAACCATTTCTATTTATTGCATATGTCCAATCAATCATTCCAAGAGAGTCTTATACACTTTAAGATCTTCAATCGTAGGTCATCATTTGTCATAGTTAAATTTCGAATTATGCTTTATTGAGCCTCAGTTCGAGGTATAGGCTTTGGAGTTTTAGTTGAACAAGTAGTTCTTCAGCGTCGAAACTTAATCAAATTGTTTAGTGCTTTCTTTTTCTCTTGAGCCTCGACATTGAGGTGCTTCGGTAATGTTGGGCCTCAGAGATACGTTGGACTTCGGGGCAATGGCTCCTTATAATTTATAGGCTTCAACTGATGTGCCTTTACAAATGGGTTTCGATCATTTCTTTACTTTTGGGTCATTGGGCTTTGGCCAATTGGGCTTTACCAATTTGGGCGCAACATGGCTTATGCCAGTTTGGGCACAACACCGACCATTCAGTAATGTGTGGAATTAGAATCACGTGTATTACTTTCACATAACGAAGTTGAGGTCATTCTGTCAGAAATAACGACATTAAACACATTATGATATGAGAAATTGTTTATGTACAAATTTGTCATCATTGAAATAGTTCTAGTTGGAAACATAATTACAATAACATTGATATCATTTTCTTTCAATACGTTCTGTATCAAACATATGAAATAACATAACATCAATATCGTTTCAGTCCGAATTTGTCGTCTTTGAAGTAGTTTCAGTGCAAAACATAACTGAAATGATTTTGATGTCTCTTTTTTCGTAGATAACATGAGTTATATAATTGTGGCTCAAACTGTCAATTCCACCTTCCACGACCTCTTGACATGTCTAGGATGATGAAAAAGGTCATCATGTGGGTTTGATCATACTCGAAATAAAGTATGCACAATATTAGATATTCTCAGGGTTGTCTACCACCTTCGAACTTATTTGGTGGAAAGAAAAAGTTTTCGTTCGCTCTTTCTAAATCATTCTGATGTGATCCAAGGAAGGCAACAAATTATTGAGAGTTCAAAATATTTTGAGCAAATGCTAAGGGCAAATATACTGAATGCCTATATACCGAATCTAAATTGAAGGCTATCAATTGGCCTATGCGACCGCATGCAGGAAGCCTATGCGGTCGCATAGTGCAATTCTGGACGCAAATTTTTCAAATTTCGTGTAATCTTATATTTTAGTTAAAACTCTAGTTTGTAATAAATATTGTTATTTTTAGAGTTTAATTCTATTGTCTAATTAGGTTTTATGAGTTCCCTATAAATATGACTCATTCTGTTCATTGTAAAACACACAATTTAAGAGATATTATTAGAAGGCGTATTGCTTTCTTTTCGTTCTTCATTGAATTAATTGTAAACTTATCAAGATTACTTATTGTTTTATATGTGGCTCCCCGCTCCGGTATCGGCCTTATGGGTTTAATTCACTGTTTGTTTGCTAGGAATGTTTCTCCCACGGTACATACAAGTGTATTTTCTTGTACATGCCGTAAAATCTTGTATGTGCTAGGGTATAAATACTAATGATATAACCTATTATTCTTACCGAATAAAATCCTTCACTCCACTTCTTGTGGAAGTAGTCACATCGTTGAACCACATTAAATACTTGTGTGATTTCTCTATTATTTTGAGCTTAAGACCCAACATTTCTTGTAGTGTTCAAAAAAATTGAGTGAGATTCTTGAGTTTTGTGATCACGGGGTCAACATATTGTCGATGATTGTGTTGATTCCTTGATTCAATACTTTTTAATCAAACTTAAACATTGATTTCTTGGTTTTTTAGTTGAATCAATCTTGTGTGGGTTTCGTAGCTACCATTGCTACATTGGTTCACATCACATTCAAGTGTTATTAACCCGTTTGAATACCTCAAATGTTCATCCTACGTATGTCGGAGGCATGCCGGGCAGTTGTAGAAGACCAAATCAACATTTTGTGTCAAAACGATATAATTATCGTTATGAATAAAGCTATATGTACATTTTTGGTTTATATTGTATTTGACACTTTCCTTATGTGGCAAAAATTTGGACGGCAATGTGATGATTGTGGTTAAAATCATTAATATAAATTTAGTTACATAAAAAAGCGTAAATCTCAATGTAACCAACAATGTACATATAGCATGATTGTTATCGTTATATATGAAAAGAAACGATAGCAATATCATCATAGTTACTATTTGAACTGGAACGATGTCGATGATTTGCTATTACAACTACTTTATTTATAACAATATAATTGTCGTTATGTATCAAGAGAAATGACATAAAAATTGTTTCCATTATATTTCGACCTGGAACGGTTTCAACGACGACAAGTTTGTATTGAAATGATATTGATGTCATTGTGTTGTTTCGTGTGTTTGATACTAAATAACTAACGATATCAATGCCGTCACGGATAAAAAAAGGAACATCAATGTCGTTCTAATTTTGTCTTGGACTAAAACGATTTCAAATTCTACAAATTTGTTCTGGAACAATTTTTTGCATAATAATGGGGTCAATGTCG
The DNA here is from genome assembly GCA_019097785.1 of Fraxinus excelsior. Taxonomy (NCBI): domain Eukaryota; kingdom Viridiplantae; phylum Streptophyta; class Magnoliopsida; order Lamiales; family Oleaceae; genus Fraxinus; species Fraxinus excelsior. The sequence continues at coordinate 45,935,496 of CM032624.1, read as the reverse complement.
TTATTTCTATCACAACAACATTGAAGTTGTTATATGAAAGCGGTACGTACGATTTATCATCATTTTATGGGCTTTGTGAAGTTTGGGGACTAAATTTTAATTTTAAAATAATTGATCCGGACCACGTAACATTTATTGAATGTCTTACGGAATCAATTGGATGAAATTAGAATTCAAACGAAGAAAATTGCTCGAGAAAATGTCTTCGTGAACGAATGATGGGAAGTATGAAGAAGACGATGAAAAAATTGAAGAAAAGGGTTAGAATTTGATTTTACATGGAAGGTTAAAGTGGTCTTTTGCATTTTGAAATGTTCAAACTTTATTTTACGTGGAAATTACACCAAACAAGAGTTTTTAAGATTCAATTTCAAATTTCAAACGTAAAATCTCACTTTTCAAAATCAGATATTGAATTAATAATTAAGTATTATCCCTACCCAAACCCTAATTTCATTTCTCTTCCTCCTCTCCTTCTTCATTCCGGGGGATTATTAAAAATGGCCCGTTGACTTTTCAAATTTTAGGTTTTTGTTAAAAAGTCTATTTTGCCCTTAATGAAATAGGTTTTATATTGCAAAATTAGTCCTCAGACTTTGAATAGTTTTATTTTTTCTATTTCTATTCTTCTTCACTATATATTTCATTCGAATCTGATTTTTCTTCAAAAATTTCTTCATCAGTTTCTATTTCTTCAAAGTTGACTTCTTCACATTCATCTCTAATTTGTTCAAAATCGATAATTAGCACTCTAACTTTCTTTTTTGGACATTCAGTGCTTATATGTCCTTCTTCATTACAATTCCAACATTTACATCGTTTTTTATCTAATGGTTTTTTATTATAAGATCTATATTTTCTTTTGAAATATTTCCTTTTTGGTTTAAAATATTTTCTTTTAAACCTTTTATATTTTTTATGTTTTATTTTTCTTTTTCCTTTTCTATAATCATAACATCCCCAATTTCCTGGTACTTCAGTGTCTTGACAACAAATTCTATCTTGTACAAATCCTGATTGTCTATAAACCATTTGATTGCTACATATTAAACTTATTTCATCTTTTATAGTTCTTATTATAAGTCCTAAAGTATAAGCTTCTGCATTTCTTCCAATTTGTCTTTCTCTAATTTTATTTTGAAAATAATTATTCCATGGTGGTGGTAATTTTCTAATAAAAACATCCTTATAATAATCTTTATCTACTCCATTTCCATACATTATATAATAATATTTGCTATATTCACAGCAATATTCATTAAAATAACACATATTACAAATTTGTAAATGTTCTATTCTATTTTTAGCATCTTCTATTTCTTCTGCTTTAGCTTTAGTGCTTTCATTTACCCAATCTTCTCCTGCAAATTCTCTATAAATTCTTGTAGCAACTCTATTTATTCCTTCATTTATTGTAATTCCAAATCCTGCTTCAATACTATCTTTCCAAATTCATTTTGTTGTTTCTTCTAATCCTCCATACCAATTAGCTACATTTCCTTTGAAAGTTGCTAATAAATATTCAGTTCTATTTTTATTATCAGTATTACTTCGATTATAATTAAAGTGTGCTATCATATTAGTGCTCCATTCGTTAATAGCTTTTCTAACATCTAATTCACAATCTAAATATAAATATGATCCTGTAATTTTCATTTGTCCAGATTCTCTTAATACTGGTCTAAATTGATCTCTATACATTTTATCTTTTCTAACTTTAAAATCAAGTTTAGTATTAACATATCTTCTAGGATCTATTTCAGCTTCATATCTAGCTGTACTAGATTGTCCAGCTTCTCCAAAATCTTCTTCTTTAATTCCTCGTGGTCCTCCTGTTCTTCCAACCATATGATTTTTAGTTATTTCTTCACAAATTTTTAAATCTTCTAAGTCGAATATTAGGTTTTCCATTTCTTCATTCATTATTCTTAATTAATTTTTCTTCTCTTTTTTCTTCTTTTTTGGTAAGATTTTCTTCTTGTTTTCTAAGATCGATTAATAATCTTTCTATATCATCTTTTAATCCTTCATCAAATTCTATTAGTTCTTCATACTTTTCTATTTTCTTTCTTACTTCTTTAAGTTCTTCAGTATAATCTGGTTTAAAAGGTTTTTCTCTATTTAGATTTTCTATTATTCTATTTAAAAGATTTTCTATTCTTAAAAAATTATTTTGTAATTTTTCTTTTACCTCTTCATAGCTTATTTCAACTCTAGTAATTTTTTCTTCAATTATTTTTATACCTTTTTCAATTATATTAATTTTATCATTCATACTCATCCTCTAGATTTTTTACAAGGTGGTTTAATATTTTCAAATCCTAATTTGTCTAATAAAATATCTATTTTATAATTAATAATATCTAGTTTTTCTTCTAAAGTTGCAATTTTATTAATACTATTTTTCTGAGCAATTTTTGATATTTGGTTTTGTATTTCTTCAAGTTTAGCTTCATCAAGTACTTCTAGATTATTAATTTGTTCTTTGATTTTATTAAATTGTTTAGACATTTTTACTTAAAACTTCTAATCTTTCTTTAGCTATTTCATCGTTTGGATCTATGCTATTAATTCCATCTATAGCTTCTATATCTTTAGTTTTTATTTGTCCTAATTGTTGCCATAAAAATGCATTAGTCCAGTTGGTAGTCATATTTAAAAATCCATCTGTATTTCCCCATGAACTTAAAGGTTGAAACATAGTAGTATTTCATCCCCTATTTTGATAACTTCCTATTGGTAGTCTTATATTTTCGATTTCTTGTTTATCAAATCTTATTTTTATTGGTAAACTCATATTAATCAGGTAGGTTTAAAGGATTTATTACTATATTATTTATCATTTGTTCTATTTCTCTCCTTAATTGTTCTTCTCTTCTTAATTCTCTTGTAATTTCATTACCTATTAATTCTCTTTTAATTTTATTCCAATTAAAAATTTCTCTTCAATTTTTCTTCTATTGCTTCCAGTTATTATTTGTTCTTCTAAGATTTTTATTTTATTATCACAAAATTTTTTAGTTATTCCGGGCATATTTTATTCTTATTTAATAGTTGTGTATTCTAAATATTCTTTTAACTTAACAAGATCTAGTTTATTTTTTATTATAGATATATAAAATTTTAGTGTTAGATTAAATTTTAATCTCTTATATTCTTGTGGTAATTTGTTAGAGATAGGTTTTCTCATTTATAAGTTTTTTATGTGATTCTGAATATTTTTAATTCTTCTATTCTTTATCATCAAAACTAAGATCAAAATCATATAATTCAGCAACATTATTATAATTATCATATTGCTCTATATTTTCAAATGTTCTTTCACTATTTTCACTATCTAACCAGAAAAATATAATCATTTTTATTATTTTTTTAGGCAATATTTCTTTTAATCCAAAATAAGCAATTGTAAGACATTTTTGGTAATATCTAGAATCTCTTTTTATGAAATTTATTCCTCTAGTAAAACTATCATAAGTTTCTGGAATTTCTATTATGTGACTATAATCAATACTATTAGTGTATCTAAAAGGTACAATTCTATAATAAAATTCGTAAGTTTCCATTATGAAAAGTTCTTCAAAGTATACAATCCTATAAAAATTCTTATATAATAATCTTCAAACAAATCTTCAGACAATAAATATCTTTATAGCTTAAAATAAGGGCCTTACCACGCTTCGCCAAATAGCAAGAATGTTATATGTTCCTGGTCACCTTCGTCACAAGAGTTGGCCAAAGTCCAACAGCATCAAAGCAAAACGGACACATAGGCACACAAAACTCTAAAACAGACTCACTGTGTAGAACAACACTCAAAGCGTAATAAAAGATTTATTTCAAACTTAAAGACTTTATTGATCTGATGATAGCTAGAAAGCTATTATACAAAGATTTTTACAGAGATTGATACTCCGAATAGTGGTTTCTACTCTTTCAAGAAAGTGGTTACAAAGATCATTTGGAGAGAATATTTCTTTTTTGTGGATTTTTTGGTCATGCCTCTTCAAGTAAGAAGAGTCTTTATTTATAGATGGGCTTGCACTTCACCGAGAAGCTTCTAGCCAATCGAAATTTTACAACATAAAAGTAAAAGTACAATAATTTCTTCAAAGTGGTTGCAATAGTCAAAGCTCTTGTCTGCTAGTGTTGGCAACTTTATTCCAGCTTTTAACAGCTGTCTCCTTTTTCTTTAATGATCACATGGTGCTGTCTGGTGATGTAGCTTTATCGTCCTTTATTTGTGGATGTGTCCCATTAGTCTGCAAGCTTCTTTTATGCATTCCTCACTCCCGAGGAATTGATCGTTCAAGATTTCACAAATCTTATCTTCTAAAATTTTTGATTCTTTGTCTCCTCTACAGATAAGGATCCAATTATTACTCATTCCATACACCATGTATTTTCCTCCATAGAAAAATTGCATGGTTGAGCAAACTGATTTAATTCCAAGGGCTCGCCTGTAAATCATCCATTTTCTATTGATAGTAGGCATCTCTTTAAAAATCTGAATCTCCTTGAGTGGATTCCCATTATTTTTTCGAATAGTGACAAGATGATGTTCTCCATACCATTCTGGTTCTTTATACTCAGGACTGATAGTATAGAATCTCAATTCAACTGGTTATTTATCACTGTATTTTTTGACACAGTTAACAAATTCTCTGTCGAATTGTTCAATTTCTTTTAGATCTGTTCCTGGGAAGAGTCGGTCTAAAAATCCAAATGTTGCTAATTTTCGAACAATAATAGGATCAGCACCTTGAACTGCACTAATCCTTGGATAAATCGCCGTTGGAAGGGCTGTTAAGTAAAGAGAACTTCCTTCTCTGAAATTATATATCCATTCTGAGAATTCGTAATACTCCTTCTCCATAGGATGTAAATTGGTTCTAACATGATGAGTTGCAATTATTCCCTTTGGTGATTTAAGGTCACCGGTGGATGATTTTTTATTTTCTTGGAATTCACTGATAACAGTAGGCTGTTCCAATGAGCCTTTTGATAAGGATGTTTCACCCAAAAGGTGAGTGGCTCCTTTTCCACTTGTAAATTTTTCCAACAATTTGTCAATACTGACGGGTGATTGTTGTGGACCCTTTTTTATGACTTTTTCCTCTTGCGAGGTAAGAGAGTCATTTCTCTTAAATTTTGATTCTCCACTTGAGGTGGATGTATTAATCTCCCGAAATGGGATGTGACTAGCCTTTCGACTGTATTCACCTTTTTGTAAAGGAGGGTATTCCTGGCTGCAAGTTACAAAAAAGTCTAAACATTCTGTCAATTTTTCAACTATTTTTTCTTTATTATTGTTTAATTTCTCAATCTTTTTTCTGCTCTCAACAACTTTGTTTGATAAATCACACAAGGTTTGTCGAATATCAAGATGATCCTCTTGGACAGCAAGATAATCTGCATTAAAATCTGTTAGAAGATTTTATAATTCCTTGGTAAATGCTTCAATCTTTTCCATATTCATGATTCCTGCTCAAGAAATCAGCAAATAAGTTATCTTTTCCTTTAATATATTCAAATTTAAAATTATAAAAAGATAATAACACTTGCCATCTATGCAATCTTCTATGTTGAGGTGAATTTGGTAATTTATTATTTACTAGTCCATTAAGTTGAGTATTATCAGTTTGAACAATAAATTCTTTAGGTAGCAAAAACATTTTAAATTTATTTATTCCTTTAATAACTGCTAATAATTCTTTTTCATTAGTTGAATAATTTATTTCAGCATTATTAAATGTTCCACTAGTATATCTACAAATTTCATTTAAATCGGTTTTTAATAAAGCACTCCAATACAAATCTGATGCATCTGTTTGTACAATTAACTTATCATTTTCATCAGGAAGCCTAAGTTTAGGTAAATTTTTACAATTTTCTTTTAAATTTTTAACACAAAGAGTATGTTCTTCATTCCATCCTAACTTATTTGATTTTCTTAATAATCTTTGTAATTTATTTCTTTTTTCAGCAAGTTTTTCTATAAATCCTTCAGCATAGTTAAGACATCCTAAAAATTTCTGAATTTGCTGCTTATTTTCTAATTTATCAGGAAACAACATTATTTTTTCTGAAATATGAGGTTGTAATTTTATTCCATCACTATTTATTATCATTCCTAAGAATTCAATTTCATTTTTTGCTATTTCTGCTTTTTTCTGACTAAGTATTATACCTTCTTTTGAGCAAAGTATAGCAAAGTTTCTAAGATGTTTAAGATGATCTTCATATGTTTATGAACAAACAAGTATGTCATCAACATAAACAATAAGAAAATTATAAGTTTTAAAAACTTCATCCATTCTTCTTTGATAAATTTGTGGTGCATTTTTTAATCCAAATGGCATAACTATCCATTCATAATGTCCCTGAGGGGTACTAAATGCTGTTAATGGTATACTATTTTCCTCTAGCTTGATTTGCCAAAATCCAGATTTACAATCAAATTTTGAATAATATTTTTTATTCTTAGCTATATTTATTAAGACTTCTTTATTTGGTAGGTAATATCCATCAAATTTAGTATTTTTATTAAGTTCTTTATAATTTACTACCATTCTAGGTTTTCCTCTTTTTATTTCCGCATGATTTCTAACCATAAAAGCTGGGCTACTATGAGGGCTATTACTTTTTCTTATAAGTTTTTGATCAAGAAGTTCTTGAATTTGTACTTGAAATTCTTCTTTATCTTCTTGATTATAAAGCATAGGTTTGACTCTAATAATGATTGTAGGTTCAAGTAATTCTATTTTAGCTGTAATTTTTGATTTTTCCCATTTTTCAAGTGGATTATCATTATAGTTTTTTGCTAAAAGTTCTTTTATTTGGTCAAGAGTAATTGTTCTGATTGAGTATTTGAGTAATTTTGGTATAAATTCTATCTTTTCACCACGCTGAGCTGGCTGAACTCTGAATGGTTTAAATTCTCTTGCAATTTTTAGTAAATGTCCACATGGGGTTCTTAATTGGATAGTATAAATATTTTGACTATATTGACTAAACTGTTGTAAAAAGTCATTTCCTAGAATAATATCACAATCATTTATATTGTATTGATAAACATTTTTTATAGTTACTATTTTAGATCCTATGATAACTTCTATATTTTCATTTTTGTATTTTAATGATTCTTTTGCTCCAGTTATTCCTTGTAAAGTTAATTGTTGTTTGTTTTCTATCCATTTTGGTAATAAGAATTCTTTAAATACAGTTATTTCAGCTCCTGTATCTATTAAAGTACAAGTAGTTATTTTTGTTTCGAATACAGTTATTTGTATATATACACTTATTGGAAATTTTATTTCTCTACTCATTTTTCTTTATGACAATATGTAGTTATTCCTTGATGTATAATAAGAATTCCTTCTTTATCTATTTTATAATTATCTAAACTATCTAAGAAAGAATTTCCTAATAATATTGGATGTTCATCAAAGTTCATATTATTATCTATATAACATTCTATGTTTAATAATAAACTCCCAAGTTTAATTTGAACTTGTCCTATTATATCACAAGAGTTTATTTTTCCTTCAAAATCTCTATAACTATAGGGCTCTACTTTTTTCTTTTTAATTCCTTCATCTATTATAGAGCAAATATGATTTTGACTTGCTCCAGTATCAATAAGTATTCTACTTTCATTTATCCATTAAAGAATTTTCCTTTTATTCCATAGACATTACTATTTTTATTTTGTTTTATTTTTGAAATACTATGTCTTGAAGTGCTACTACTTCCAATAATTATCTTATTTTCTTTATAAGTTATTTGTTTTGGCATTAAAGGTTGATCAATACTTATGGCATCATCATGTCCTATCTCAAAATTTTCTATTTCTTCTATATTTTGTTCTCTAGGTAGAATTGCTTCTCCTATATCTCTAAATTCTTCATCAATTTCTATAAACGGTTTTTCCATGTATATATTTCCATAATTACTGTTTGTATAACAGTATAATCCTTGATATAATATAGTAAAAACTTTATTATCATCTTTTAGTATTTTATTAGGCATCTTAAAATGTAGACTAAGACAATCATCTAAATTTTTATCATTTATATGTACACAATATCTTGGGTAACAAGTAAATTTTAATTTTGTATATGCTAAGTTTCCTTTAATTATTCCTAAATTTCCATTTTCTGCGGTTATACATCTTTCATCTTGTAAATTAAGTATTATAGGACTATTAATTCCTTCTTTAAAACATGATTTTATTATTATTTGTATTCCAGCAAGGTAGACATAAGATATTTTATTTCTTTTTTCTGGTTTTAATTTTCCTAGAAATTCATTAATATTTCTTTTTGTTATTAGATTTAGTTTTATTTTTCCATGAGTATGTTTTACATCTATTGTTTTTTCTATTTCGTGATATTCATTGATAACTAGCTTTTTTCTTTTAAACGCTGAACCTACCATACTGAATAATCTATTTTCTCCTGGAGGCTTAAGATTTAATTTTGCTTTATTTATTTTTCTAAATTTTTCCCAATCAAATTTTCCTTTTAAGGCATATCCTTCTATTCCTTCGTAAACTTCAGTTTCTATATCCTCAGTATTTTCAATTTCCATGATCTCTAGGGCTCTGATACCATTTTTGATGGGGTTTATGCAAAAATACAATTATTAACAAAAATACAAAATCAATATTGAATGTTTTGGACTTAATTAAGGTGGAAAGAGTTGATGGTGAAAATTTTAAATTTTAATTCCAAAGGGGGGTGTCGAATCCTAAATTAAAAATTTTTAAGGACTAAAATAGAGTTTATTTTATAGTTGAATGACTTGTTTTGAAACCATTTATATTGAGGGTATTTTAGGCATTTTAAGGCTTAAAAATGGTCAAAGGCCAAAACCAATAAATGACCTTGTTTTTTAGGCCAATTCCAAGTATTTCCCTCTTCATTCCCCCTTCTCTCTCTCCTGCAATTAGCGATCCATTCCAATCCGGCAATCGGTGATGCAGGCGATGCGCTGACCGACTCTTGTGGCATCATACGCTGTTGAGAACGGCTCCGTCGCGACGCCTCGAGTGCTGCTGATCTTAGCAGCGACGCTAATCTTAGCTGCGGCGGAGCCTCGAGTGTTGCTGATCTTAGCAGCAACGCTAAGTTCATCACTATGTAATGGTGAACTAAACGCCCTATGCGCGATTTTTGTTGTTTTACCGTGGTTTGTGGTGATTTTTGTGGGGTGTTGAATATGGTGATAGATGTTGTTTTGTTGGTGGCGACGGTGGTTTTAATATGGCGGCCTAGTGAGTTAGTGGTGGTCTTGGTGCTGCATCCAGGTTGCTTTGAAGTCTGGCTTGGGATCTGATGTTTTTGTGGTCTTTGGGTGGTGGTGGTTGTGATGATGGCTGTGATGGTGAAGTTGGCGGTCTGGGGAAGAGGTGGCGGTGGCGATGGCGGTCATGGTTGCGATGGTGGTGGGATGGGATGTTGTGGTGGTGGTGGAGTGTGATGATGGAGGTGGTGTAGGGTGCTCGAGGTGGTGTATGATGCTGGCGGTTTTGGATCTGGTTTGTTGGGGGTGTTTGGGTGGCAGTTGTGGTGGTTTTGATCTGGTAGAGGCTGTGGTTTTTGTCGTCGGTGGTTCTGGCGACGAAGGTGGCAGTGATGCTGCTGGAGGGAGTGATAAGGTGGTAGTCACATATTATTTGGTCGTTTGTAACCATTAAATTGGTTAATTTATGATCAATAAACAATATGTGACCAATGAAAAAGATAAATTGTGACCAAAAAAAAATGTGTGAATTGGTCGTTTGTGACCATTAAATTAGTTAATCTGTTATCAATAAACAATATGTGACCAATGAAAAAGATAAATTGTGACAAAAAAAAATGTGCTGACCTAAAAAAATGTTAATTTGTGACCGATAATTTCACAATTTGTAACTGTATACTAAGTTGTTACTTATAATAATTGTGATTTGTGGTAGCTCAAATGGCCAGGTCTTGGATTTGCTCTCCAATGGTCATCAGTTCGAGTTTTCTCAGGGCCACTGAGGTGAGAAACGGCTGTAAACTTCAGGCCCCCGTGGGATTAGTCAAGGTGCGCGCAAGTTGGCCCGGACATCTACGATTATCAAAAAAAATAAAAATTAATTGTGATTTGTGACCTATAAATAAATTGTGATGTTTCAATTTTTGATTTGTAACCGATGAACAAATTGTGACCTTTAAAATTTTTGAATTGTAATCGTAAAATAATTTGTGACATAAAATTTGTGATTTGTAACCAATGAATAATATATGATTTACAAAATTTTTGATTTTTGACCGTTGAATAAATTGTAACATAAAACTTTTGAATTGTACCATAAAATAATTTGTAACGTTTCAATTTTTGATTTGTGCCTATAAAATTTGGAATTATGACCATAAAATAATTTGTGACATAAAATTTGTGATTTGTGACCAATTATATGAAATTTGTGACCAAATTATATGAAATTGTGATCTTAATATATTTAATTAATAAAATATATGTATGTTTAATTAATTAATTTATAAATAAAATCTAAAAAACTCTGAAATTTGAAATTTTAAACATAATCTCTTAAATTTTAAATTGGTAAAACTAAGGGGCTGTTCTCTTTGTGTTTCAGTTTTGTGTTTTGAGTTTTGAATTCGTTTTGTGATTTGTGTTTTGAGTGTCTGTTTTGAAATTTCTGAAAATGCGTTCTTTTTACCATTCTGAAAAACTGTTTCCGAAAACATAAAAATGGAAAACGCGTTTATTTTGAAATTTTGAGAATTTTTTTAATAATATTTTATTCAAAAAATCTGATTATTCAATCAATTTTAATGGTTTAATGTTAATATAGTATTAAATAACATATAAATTTTGAAATTGGTGAAACATCAAATGTTTTTTTCCAGATATTAAAAACACCACATAAATTACATTAGATAAAATTGGTGAAACGTCAAATGTTCGAGCATTTCTAGCCCGAGATTCCTACTAGCAAAATCGCTCTCGTCATCTATTACAGTTGCTTTGATCAGCCCCCATAACGAAATTTCATAGCACCAAAACAAAGGCAACGAGCAGGGGCTACCTAGTGCGAGGAGAGTCGAACCAAGAAATAGAGCAAGAAGACCAAAAATGATTGCAAACACACTGTTCTGGATTGATAGACAGCGTACACCACCTGTAAATGACCAAGAAAATTTCAGTAAAAACTCAAGAACTCATGCTGCAAATAATGCTCAAGATTCAAAAGAAAACAAGATAAATTCTGTTGCAGAAATAATGTAAAGGTTTAACTAAAAAAAAAAAAAAACAAAACACCAACTTAACCTTCACAAGAGGTTTCTGAAACAACACGACTTGAGTAAGCTTGTGAGCACTCAATCTCTCAACCCAACTGCTAACTTCATCTCTCCCTTTAATTCCATACTCTCTCTTGCTTTTCCTAAACTCGAAAACTGAATCGAAATCCTCCCGGATAATTCATTATTAACAACAGTAAAACTTTTCAATCTTCCTAAACTCGAAATCTGAATCGAAATATTCCCAGACAATCTATTATCATCCAAAATCAAATTATTCAAATACAAGCAATTGGCAAGATCGATTGGAATTTCAACAGACAAATGATTATGGGATAAATCTAAAGTAACCAAATAAGGCAACCAAGTACAAATTTGAGGGGGGATCGAACCAGAGAGGGTATTACTGGAGAGATCTAGATTCTGGAGGTTGTGGCAGAACTGTAAAGAATCCAGGATTTTGCCGACGAGGCTGTGGTGCTGGAGTTGAAGGCCGAGAAGTCGATTTTCGCGGTCGTTCCAGCACGTAACCCCATCAAAAGTACAGATAAATCCAACGGAAGAGTTCGAGAATCTCCAAGATTTAGAGGGTTGGAAGATGGTTGGATTTTGTGTTTTGGCACAAGATGGAACAGTGGCCATTTTGAGTTGTTTCCCGTGTTTTGGTCGTTTTCTGGATTTGGCTTGAAAACGTCCAAAATGATGTTTTTGTTGTTTTCTGTTTTGTGTAGAAAAAAAAATTTCGTTTTCAAAAACACGTTTTCTAAAATAGGAAAGTAAACGCGTTTTCATTGTTTTGAAAAATCGAAAATAGAAAACGATCTGAAAACGTCAAAGAGAACAGCCCCTAAACCTCTAGTTTTGAAATTTTCCCTTGTTTTATTTTCTTCAATCTGGTCAAAGGCCTTTTTCCTAATTCGACCTTTATGTTTTTGCTTCTGAGTGCAGGTGGGGTTGTAGGTTCCAACATTGTTTCTTAGACCGTCAAAAAAGTTAGACGTGAGACCTTATACGAGAAACTCAAGCCATTGGAATATAGGGACATTGCACCAGGAAAACAATTCACTGGTACTAGAAAATTAATAGATCAAGCAGAGATGCAACCAGGCTATCTTGATCATGTTGATTCAATTGACAATCAAAAGACAGAAGACGTGCTAAGAATCTTTATGATGAAACAATTTGTTTGTTCTCCTTTTTTGGACGATTTGATGGTGCCTAAACGGAGAAAAAGGCAGCTGTTGGGTACTTGAACATCTCTCGTGTTTTTAAGATTTCCTCAGAATCTTATTTAATCTGTGTGTTCTGGAGTTTGTATCTGACTCTCGTATCCCTTGTACTGGTGGGTGATACGCCGGAAATCCCTACAATATTTATCTTCGTAGATGTGTCTATACCAATCTACGGCATCATATGGAAACTCTGCTAGTTGATTTGGTAACGTAGAAAAAAGAAATTAAAATCTTGTCAAAGCTTCCATCTGCTAAAGGGGTGGCAACATTTCAGGCTAGGTGAAGGTAGTCGCTTCTATCTGTCCTTTCAGGAATCAAGGTCCTCGCAAAATTGTTGGAGCAAATGAAATTAAGAAGAAAGTCGTCTTTGTCCTTTTTTTTTTCAGGGTGGGGGCTGTTGTACCAAATGGACTACAGTTCCACATCAGAATGTGTTAAACCTTTGATCTCATATTTTTTTCAAAGACATCACCATATTACCCTGTAACAATATTCAGTACAACTCTTCTGATCATCGGTTGGCATATTTGCCTTATTTACAGACGGGAACGAATGAAAATCTTTTTCCGACCCGTTACCTCAGGGACTGAACTCTTGAGAGGGTCATCAGGGAACTGTTTCACATGTTCCAATTGTTTTGCTATGTGGATTATGCCATTTTGCTGCTTTATGTTATTCTCGTCTTCTTGCATTTTGCCTAGAGTTGCTTGCTCATCCTCCACCGCTACATAATTTTGCTTCTTATTCCCATCAGAACGCTTTATGTTAGTAACGTCTTCTTGCATTTTCTCTAGTGTAGCTTGCATCTCTTCCACTGCCACATAATTTTGCTTTTTATTCCCATCAGAATGGGGTGAAATGGGTAGACCCTTTAACTTTTCCTTCACATTTGCATAGACTTGCTTTCCACCTACAGATAATTAGCAAGATGAGAAGAAGTGAAAGTGTACAAGTATAGTGTCTGGTAAATTTGTTGGTTGCAGTCCCGACCCATGCCAGTGCGATTCATACCACATATATATGGAAATCCAATTTCCCAAGTCTCCGTGTGGCAGTTTTGGGTCGTCGGGATAGGTTGATAAAAGGTTGTTTTAGTTTGCTTCTTGTACAATTACTTCCTAAGCTACCTTAAGTTGACCTCCTCTAAAAGTTCTAGCAAGACAATACACTTTCAAAACCTTATTTAAATATGTTGAAAAGTCGCTTCTTAATTTCAAAACAGCTTTTGACTTTTCAAAAGTCCCGTCAAACGGACCCTAAATGAGGGGGATGAATCCAACAAGGGAGCCAATTATCAAACTATTAACCACTCACTCCAGCTATCCAGCAAACATGACTCGAAGATGCACTGCAATTGAAGATCAATCCTAAGAAGAAGAGTTCATCCAGTAGAGATTCTTAGTAGAAAACCTTCAAATATATACATAATGCTTATTCAATAAATTATTCTCTTTATAGTTAACTTTTATTTCAGCATTCAAACCTCAATATTCTCAGGTTACCGTTACAATGAACAAATCAAATCTAATATTTCATATCCAAAAGACTCGTAAAGATTCTTTTAATGTTCACTGGGATTTGATCATCAATTACCAGCATTCATCGATATCTCAGTCCAAAATGAATCGCTCATGTTCAGTCATCTATGCTTATTCATCATTTTGACAAAGATAATTCACAATAAATTTGTACTAATAAAGCAATATTGGGCAAGTGAAGAAATTTTCAAGAGATAACAACAATATTTAACAAGTAAAACCCTAAATAACATCTGCTACAATCTTAGACTGCTCCTAAAATTGAAAGGAATATTTCTTGCTATATAGTATTGAATCATAAATCGAAATATTTCATAAAAAAATTCATGATTTCTCTTCGTACTAATAAGAATTAGTAGCAAAGGACATAATAATCTAATTGAATTAAACGAATCCATAATTCAATTTCACCCAGAAGATCTATATATTCATATACATGAAGGAGGAGTCAGACCTTTAAAGGACTCATTAACGGCGGAGTCGACAGAAAAATTTCCGACGTTCACTAGTTTCATGGCGGTCCATCGAAGCTCTTCTAGAATCCCCATCGCCTTTCTTCCTCCACAAATAATCCTGAAATTAAAATATCTAAAAATTTTATACCCCTTAATCCGCCGTAAATGATGGGGGAGTATTAATCTGAGACTTTGTGAGTTAGCGGTGGCAATTGAGCCGAACCGTTCGGCCCCTATTGTTCAAGTTCACGAGTCGTTCCGGCTCGTCGAGCCAAGCCACTCGACTCATATTGTTCAAGTCCACAAGCCGCTCGGGCTCGTCATTCGGCCCCTATTGTTCAAGTTCACAAGTCGTTCGGGCTCGTCGAGCCAAGCCACTCGACTCATATTGTTCAAGTCCACAAGCCGCTCAGGCTCGTCATCAAAAAACGAGCTCGAGCACGAGTCGAGCAGGGCTCGTTAGACGAGCCGAGCTCAGCTCGTAACAGTAACGAACTGCTCGCTGAGCGGCCCCGGCTCGTTGGCTCATTTATTATTTTAAAAAATAAAATAAAATAAAAAATAAAGTAAAAAGTTTAGTGACCAGAACGGTCACTGAACTAAATTCAGTGACAGTTTTGGTCTCTCTTTTTTTCTTTTAAATTTCATATACATTTTTTCCTCTATAAATACCTACCATAATCAACAATTTTTCCCAACTAATATCAATATCTCATTATTTACTATACAATACTCTCTATAATTTATATTCTCCATTTATCAATTATCAACAATATCATTCTCATTCATTTTCATCCATTCTATAATTATCTTCTACTTTTTTTTACATTATTTCTTACTATTTTACAATTACGTTCGACAATTACTATATAATCTTTATTCACTTCTCAATTCTATATTTCTAAATTCAATTTCTATTATTCATAACAAATGGATTCACGATCATTTATGGAGAACTTGTTCGGTATGGAGAACGAAAACAAACACCTGCCCAAAATCAATTTGGGAATGAATTCTCCATTAAATGAATTACCATTCCTGAAAATACTGAAGATTTCGACGTTCGTGATAGTCATCCAATTGATTTGGAACAAGATGAAAAATCGACATTAAGTATTCCCGATGCAAGCGAGAAGAGAAAGGGGAAGAAGCAGACAAAATGTTGAGACTATTTCAAATTGGTTTCCACTGGTCGTGTGGTCGATGGACTTCTAAAAACCAAAGCAGTATGAAAATACTGTCAACAATGACTGACATTGCAAAAAGGCTTTGGAACCATCCACCTCAACCATTACTGCAAATCATGTTCGACCAAACATGGGCTTCTTCCAGCTGGTCACATGCAACCACAATTTAGCACTCCAGAAGCCAGTGCTACTATTACACCACTTTCTACATGAATGTTTTCGGAGGAGGAAGCTTGAACGGGAATGGTGAAGTTCGTTGTCGCGGCGGAGTTGCCACTAGCAATAACGGATAGCCAACATTTCGTTAATTATGTCAGAAGATATCTTCAATCGAGGTACCAATGGGTAAGTCGAAATACTCTTCATTCTGATACAATTGCATATTTTCTTAATACAAAGCAACTATTAATTTCAGATTTGGAAAAATATTGGGTGTGATATCTTTAACTTCAGATATGTGAGAATAGATTAATAAGATGGGTTATATGGCTGCAACTGCACACTATATAGACCCACTTTGGGTCATGAATAAAAAAATTATTGCTTTAAAAATTGTTGAGTATCCACACAACGCTCAAACTATATTTAATGATATTGTGTTAATAATTCGAGAATATAAATGTGAGAGTAAAATTTGGTCTTTTACGTTCGACAACGCTATTGTAAATAAAGTTGTTATCGATAAATTGCATAGAATTTTTAATCCTGATTTCGGTGGCTATTATTTCATATTCGACGTGTATGCCATATTTTTAATTTAATAATACAAGACGGTTTAAAACATGTTTAGGATGAAATTAACCAAATTAAGAATGCACTTATATATATATATATATATATATATATATATATATATATATATATATATATATATATATATCACATGTACATCTAGTAGAAAATAAGGATTTGAAAATTTTTGTACAGAATCTGGGATGACGGATACGAAAACCTTTATTACTGACATAGGCCATAAATGGAACTCCACGTACTTATTACTAAAATCGTGTGAAGGTTATGAAACGTATATTACTGAATTTTATAATAATAAGCATGTTAGAGACGAAGACGATGCTATCTTGAGTGAATCCGATTAGAATATAATTTTTAAAATAAAATTTTTTTGACAAGTTTTTATCAGTCTACAAATATATTGTATGTTGTTTATTATCCCACTAGTTGTATGGTTCTTGAACGTCTTTATATAACTGCTAGAGCTTTTGCTAGATTTCAAAATGACCCCGATTTTCATACTGTTATATATTCCATGGAATTGAAATTAAAAAAATATTGAGAAAAATTACCTATATTATTTCCTTTAGCATGTGTCATGGACCCTCGATATAATTTATCGGGTACTAAATTTATAATTGATCAAATGTCAAATGCTTTAACTTTTAATACACATGTTACTTATAGAAATTTGGAAATGACGTTTCGTGAAATGTATGAATTATATGCTTCACGAATTGGTGCACATATTAATCGTGTAACTGCACACACTCCTCATACTAATATAACAGATGACGATACTAAAATTTTAAATTCATTTGAAACTATGCACTCGTATAGATTTGATGCAACTACATATGCATGTGGTTCCTCTAGTAGTAGTGGTGGTGGTGGTGGTGGTGGTAGTGGTTTGACTTCCATTGCATGTACTCAAACTTTCAGTCGTAGTCAAAATACAGATGTGTTGACATATGAATTAATTGATTACTTTAATCAACATTTGCCTACTAACAAAGCACTAATAAAAGTTCAGAATATGTAATTGAATTATGGCCAAATAACGAACGCGATGACCAATAGTTTATGCAATGACAAAAGATCTACTAACACCTTCGATTATCACTGTAGCTTCGGAATCTACTTTCAGTGCAGGGAAAAGGGATCTCTCTGAGGTCATGACTCGACTAAAAGAAGATATTTTGGAAGTATTAATGTACGTGAAGGACTAAGAAGACACTAATTATCGAATTCAAGATAAATATGCCGAAATTGCATGTAACCAAGTAAGTGATATTTAATTTCACCACATTCATCACAATATTTTATTTTCATACATTTATAATTTTTTTAAAAAAATTTGTACACGTAACAAGTTGTTCGTGTACAATTTTTAAATACCTCTACTCGAAATTGAAGTAGCCAGTCCCAAGCGCGGATAAATGAGAAGATTTTATCTTTTTTTTTTAATTGTAAAAAATAAAATGTTTTGAAAAAATATATTTAAAAATTGTTTACAAAACGTGTTTATATATATATTTCTTTAGGTTCTCATTTCTCAACAAATAAAATTTTGTTCTTATTATTTTAAAAATTAAAATTGTTTTGAAAAATGTATATTTAAAAAAATGAGATAATGTTTGTGCACATATATATTTTTAAGTTTTATAATTTAATAGTTGTAAAAAAAAAGAGCCAACGAGCCGAGCCGCTTGGCTCGTCTTGGGCGAGCTCGGGCATGAGCCGAGCTCGCCCAAAAACCCACGAGGCAAGCACCCGCTCGGCTCGTGGTTGACGAGCTGAGCTCGCCCGAGTATGGGCTGAGCCGGCTCATTGCCACCACTATTGAGAGGGTTTGATGAACTTTTTTTAAGCGATGATCTGTGCGAATTTTTTAGAGATTTGTATAGAATTAGTGAAAGTCTTTTGTAGATTTTTATAAACTTTCATTTTAAAGACTTATAGAATTTAAAAGATTTTTGAAAACTTTCACGTGAGATAGAATCTACGTAAATCTAGTGCAATATTATGAAATTATCATATATAAGGTGATGCTTCTCACCAATCCCCCATTCTCCTTTCTTTTCTCTTTATAATAAAAAAATATTTTTTGAAAATAAAAATTTAAGACTTTAATTAAATAAATAATATTAATTATATATAAAAACAAATTTAATATTCAGCATTATTAATATAATATACATTTAAAAAAGAAATAAAAAATATATTTAAATTTAATTATGAATTAGTTTATATAAAATTTTATAATTTAATTAAAAATAAAAAATTTCAGAAAAAATGAATGAAAAAGGAAAAAAAAAGTTATATGAATACAATTTAATTATTTCATAAATAATATAAATAAACAATAGGAGGGAGAAGAAGAAAAATATAAATTAATATAATCAATAGAAAAAATAAATTTTAATCATAACTACAATATTCGTAGAAAAGAAAATGAAAGAGAAATATTAAAAAAAAATACATATTAATTTCTTCTTTGTTTTATGTGAAAATCTTTCAAAATCTTGTGATTAATGAGACAAATTTTGAGTTTTTATTTTAGTACTTTATGCTTCAAAGTTAATACCATGGAGGTTTTTATAAAAGTTATAAAAATTGAATACTCTAAAACTTATAGAGATTTCTAAAAAGTTTTAATTGAATACACCGTGATTTTTAGAGACTTTTTAAAAGCTTATAAAAGTTTCAATTGAATATACCAATATTTTTAGAGAGTCTTCAAAAGTATATATTGAATACCCATAAACTTTTAAAACCTCAAAAAGTCATTAAAAGTGTTAATTAAATACACCCCTGAAGCGTCAAAAATTTTATGTAGTGCCGTTATCCACTAAAATCGTGTTTCATATAAGTTTTGAATATCACCATCACTCTTAAATGCGATTTCATGTGTTGACAAAATTAATGGGTGAAATGAATTTCTTTTTTGAAATGGATTTAGCACATGTTTAGTAGGGATTAAAATCAGATTTTGATAAAAATTGATAAATTTTATGGTTAAAAACTTATAAATCCTATAAAATATATTGTTAACATTCACTATTGATATTAACTTAGATTAAAATTTAGATTTTAATCTTTACCAAACGATAACTTATTAGTTATTAAGCCTCCATTTGGCTCTCATTATTTGAGATTATAATTTTTGAAATAGTATTTTTCTGGGAGAATGGATGGTTAAAAAGAATGAAAAGTTTTTAGTTTGCACATAATATTATTTTATTGGAGAATATAAATACTCGTGTTCGCATTCTTAAGGCACCCTACTTGCATCACACGTCCTTCAACTAGCATGCTATAAAAAGTCGTTTAAACTTGAGTCCATGTTTGGTGAGAATTAAAATAATTTTTTTTTTTGTAGATTTCTATAAATGTGTGACTGAAAAGTTTTCCCATAAAATATGTGGTTAAAATTAATTATTAACTTTGACTTAGATTTAAATCCATACCAAACTGGGACTAAATATGCATTTCTCGAGAAAAATATCGAATTATAAAATCTCTTATTAGCATCTACTTGCCTTCCAACAACACTCAAAAAACGTCTGGTGCAACATTTATGCCCTTATATTTATTAAACACGCGAAAATGTAATGCGTCGAAGTCTCAGCATGAATCGACACCAGTGCACACTACAATACAGTACAACTATAACGTTGCTCGTTGTGTATATGAGATTTCCAATCATTCTTTCTTCTTGTCACTGGTGTCTGAAACTGAAGCGGTGCGATAAGGTGCAGCAGTGTATGCATATTGCATCAGAAGAGAGAAGAAAACCATCTCCACAATCACTAACATGTTCTGTAGAGCTTCCTGGAGATGCTCGACGTCAAGCCAGAAATGATTCGACTTAACTATTCCCATTGCTACAAGAATGTCAAGCACAATTCCCTGGAAAAAAGGGCGGAAAATGAATCTGATTAATCATTTCATAATCGTTTAATGTTCGTAGAAGAAGAGAAAGCAAAGAACATGCATGCTATACACCATTCAATCCTTGGTCACTTGGTATCTTACAACTGGTATTTCGAAAGGTTATTTATGATAAGCATACCTGCCAGAAACAGAAGAAGACGATGCCTTTGACGCACAAAAACTTGGCAAGTGGTTTGTGTGGTGCCAACTCTTTCGCAAAAACATGGTAGAAAATCACAAGGGAATACAATGCCAAAGAAACTGAAACATTCAAGATCATGGTGAATGTCGAGCTGAGCCAACTGGGATATATTCCAAGAAGTTGAAGCGCTATCATCAAGACAGAGCAAACTGGGCGAATTAAAACAAATTGCCATGTCCATTGCTTGAGAAGCGTTAAATTTTTATGGTCCAGGCGGACAGTGTGAGGCTGCATTTGGCACAAATATGCATTTAGACAGGTTACTGTGATTCATGAAGGTTAAGAACAGATGGAAAAACTCATAAATATGCAGATTCAAGAGAAGATATATTGATGGGTTTGTTTTTAATTTTTTTTCTTTGGAGGGGCAGGGGATGCGAGTGCATAATGAAGCATTTTGATCTTTCTCCGAGGTTCAGATAAATAATTTCTACAACAGGATAATTCTTTGCGTGTTTTCCAGCATAATATGAAGAGAAATATGCAAAAACAGAAGAACGAGGAGCTCCACCTGGAATAGAGTCATTGGGAATGAGTGGTGAATTTCTCTTCCTTTGATTTCATCAGGCACTATGTTTTTGCTGATCGATATGTTCAGATAAGTATACATCAAACCCAAAAACTTTGCCATCACCTACAGTTCAATCAAAGATGAAGTTAAATTCCCCCTCAAAGAAATAGAGATAAAGCAGGCAATTGTGGAGTGCTAAGCTTCAATTCTCGAAATTGGCCTTGATGACTAAAACCACAAGTTGGAGTTATAGAAGGTGTAGTTATTGAACAATTACCAGAGCCTCATAACATTCTTTGACAGAATCCAAGAATGTGAAAAATGTTGCGCTCCCACGAATGTCTAGCAGACCAACGTAGGAGTCAATTGCATATAATGGAGCCATGAGGACAATAATTACTATTGCCATCTGTTCCTTTGGCTTCTTCCAAGATTGGAAATGCTGTGATACAAGCTGTATTGCAAAGTGTAGTGTGAGCATTACACAAACAGTGCACCCCATCAGTGTGAGTTTCCCGCGGTCCATTCCGGAGATTTCCTTTGGTAGGTATTCCATTCTGGAAGTATCTTTTGGTAGCCAATCTTAAGGTCACTCTTACAACCTGCAAGTAGATGCTTATTTCAAATTGCAACCATCCTAGGAACCACATCAGAAGTGCAAGTTTTTGAAGAATATAACTCCTAGTAATAAAAACATTTCTTTCTTGTTTGTCATTCTCTCAACAGATGGATAGTGGAAATTTAAAATTGAAATATTCTAAACAAGAGTTAGCAAATATACACAATCAGAATAAGCTCTTGCATATCCATTATCTCACTTCTCTTTATTTTTCATAGAATAGAACTTATATCAACTTATTGTGATAAGGGCAGGGTAAGATCTAAAATCTACTGTAAAGTGTTACACCCCCCCAACCCCACACCTCCAAATATTTCCTATCTGAGGATGAACAACATAAATATTGTAATTTTCCACTTAAAAATAAATTCATAAGATGACATCTTCGATAATTTTCAGAAAACCTCCCCTAGTAACATAAATCTTCATCCTCTCATTTCTTTTCTTTCACTTCTCTATGTTACATCCATCATATCTGCACCAAATGATTCGCTCTTCGTCACCTCTCCAATTAATATATAGGGTCTCACTGCATTCTACTTAATCTATCCTTACTCACCTTGTTTTTCTTAAAGCAATTTCACATAAATCTGTCTAAGTTCACACTCCATCATATCAAGATTGTTATTTAGTAGAACACGCCCAAGTTAGTATGACAGCCGTAAATGTTATTGACACATTTTCTTTTAATCTAGTATAACTATCGCTACAGATGCTTCCCAAAACAAATAAATCAAATTTACTTCGACTTGAACGTAATAATAAAAAGAATTGAACATTCAAACCCGTAAATGATCATTAAAAACAGATTTAGGTACAATTTAAATAAGCAAATACTATGAATTTAGAAAATGCGAAGTGCTTTCGATTCAATTCAAGTCGACACTCTAGCTAAAAACTTGGCTTCTAACAGAATAAAAAGCTTTCAACCAGCACTTGTGCAATTTCACATAATAATTAACTCATCTAATGATGAATATTTTCAGTCTTCTACTACACAAACAGTGATTAAAAAACAGAACCATATACTTCTATGTAAGGAGAGATTACGAACTATACACCTGAGGCAAATATAATAGTATGAAATCTGAAGATGGATGGCAACTATGAACTCTTGAGGTCTTACACGAAAAATTACATACATTCACCTCAACCTTGCAACAATGAGCACCCATATTAAACTAGGCGATAACCAGCTTAAGCTTGAAGTGAGGGACTCCATGTTATTTTAGCCTTCAACTCTCACCGAGAAGTGAGTTAATATGGCAATCATGTGCCATGAGATGACAAATGTATAGACTATGTGCACATCCAGACATAAAGTGCTCAAGGTTCATCCAGCAGACTAGCACTGCAGATTGCCTCCACTAGAGGAGAAGGGGGCGCCGCGTCCTTATCTTGCATAAGGGCAGGCTCCCAAGAGACGAGGTAATCAGAAATCATGTTAATAAAAATGCTTATGTATCATGCTCCATTAACATTTAGTCAAATCTTCATCTCTCACCACCACAGCTCCGCCTGAATCCTCACCCTTTTGCTTCTCTTTAGTGGTAACTATTGTCTTCACCGAAATCCAGATCAATGGCTCAAATCCAAATTTTGGGAAAAAAAAAAAAAAACAATTGAGAATGTTCAAATCCTAATCCACTATTAATATGTCTGGAAAGTTGGATCTGTCAATAACTGATGGTATAAATGCTATAAATCTTGTTTATTCTACTATCTAGTCCACTACTAATTGCCAAACACTTGTTGTAGGGTTACTTTGTTTCGGGTTTGAAATTGTATCTTGTCAAAGTAAGGCTCAGTTCATAGTCAACCCAACCAAGAGACAGATCAGCACGTATCCCATACACTGATACAGCTAATTCTGGTTAGCATCCTCATATTAAAGAAAAAGAAAGAACAAATGAAATGTACAAGGTTTGCTGTGATATAATTTCTCAAATTAATCGCAACGAGAACAGTACATAGTATGACCCAGCTAAAAAATAAAAAATAAAAATACCCAAACTCAATCGGATCATTCAGTTTTTCGCTAACACTTGAATTCAGTCTTACGACAACCGTATTCCATCACTGGTGATTTCTTCCGATTAAAATCTTAAAACAAAAAGATACTTACAGAATCCGGGCTGTTGACTTGTAACTTGTGCTGGGATAAGATCAATAACAAGAAAAGTGGGACTATTTCGATGAACAAATCAAGAAATTGATTTGGATAGATTTCTCCAGCTACCAAAAGAGCGGACTTGTGGCAGTTAATTATTGGACTCGTCGACATTATTTTATCAATTTTATATTATAAACTTTAAATTTTGTACGTGTAAAGCTCAAAAAAGAGTACAAAAACTGGAATTTAATCTGTACAAAACGTGTATACAATGTGGGTCTGTCGAAAGAAAAATCTTGTAAATTATTTGATTGGATTGCTCGGATTTCGATAATGTTAAAGTTTTTGAGTTTTTTTTTTTTTATATATATTTTTAAAATTTTTTGGGTGATTCATGGATTTGGTGAGGAAGAGGTAGGTGAGCAGCACGTTACTTATAAATAACTAAATAATTTTTACATTATATCCTTTTACTACGTCAAATTAAAAACCACAAAAATTATTTCAAAAATAAAAAAATATTTATTCATTTAAAAAAGTTTGATTACACAAATTACTATATATTCTATTAGAAACTTAGAATTAGGGCGTGACCTAAATTCGATTCAAAATCTATTTGACAATTCTAGTTGAAATTCAATTTGAGAGTTTAGAATCAGTGTTAGAATTAAAGAGGTCAAGAAATGGATTCTCCTAGCCTTCCGCTTGAGCGGTCCGCGTCAAATGGATTTTTATTCGAGATTTGAGATTTACAGTTTTACTGTGTTGTTTTTCTTCCTTCGTCCTTTCCCATTGCCACTGATGGACGGCGCAAATTTTCTAACGAGGAGTTGGATGGAGAGGAAGCAATCTTTCCTAGACCATTATTAAGTCTCCTTTACTATTTGTATAAATTAAGTCCATGTAGAACCATTATTTAAAAACTCATATTTATATAATAAAATATTATATACGTAAATCTAAAATTTTGCTCTACTTTTTTATCATATATTCTCCTGAAAATTACTATTCAAAACATTGTTTTGACCAAATAATGATCAAGGCATGCAGTCTAATTTCTAGCCAAATTCTCTTCCCCCTTTTCTCATGCACTAATTTTTCTCCTTCCGATAGTTGATTCTGTCGGAATGCAAACAATCGACAACTTTTGCACCCTTATAGTGGGTTCCAACGTGCAAATGATGTTTAGGTGAACGGGAAAATTTTCAAGAGTCTTTTTCTTAGTAGTTTAGATAATTTTAGGTTGCGTTTGTTATTGTTGGAAAGCATAATTCCTACCATTAGTTTCAAAATGTAGCAGCAGTTTTTGACTTGTTCTCTCACGGTTGGGTCCCATTCTTTGAAAATAATGGACTGAAAATTGATTTTTTTGTGAAAACAATCCCCACCAGACAGACCCTTAGTTCTAAATTGGTGATAGAAGTGGGAGCATTTCTAGTTCATTTAAAATAATAATGAGGTACTAGTGAGCTACTTTCAACCGTTCTATCTTGAAAGACGGATGCCTCCAATCCTCTTGAACCACAGTGGGGAACGGATTTGTTTTAAGAAAATCGTGTGTAACACGAGTTTCGATTCTTGTCAATACCGCTACTGCATCAACAACCATATTTCCTTTATTTTATTGTTTCTCTATTTGTTGTAGTATTACTTTCTATTATTTTATTTATATAACTCCATTAGTATTTTAATTTTTTTTTTCCTAACAAGAAGAATATGAGGTAAGGTTAGTTTCGTTAGAATTGAAGCTTCGACTAAACTAATAAGGAAAAAATTCATTAGATTATCAACATTATATAAGAGTGTCGACAATCAATATTGTTGACCTCAAATTCGGTCAACAAAGTTCGAGAGGAGAACTCTCAAAAGTTTGGTGTGTGGGATAAGGAAGAGATCTCCTCCTTATATAGCACATGGATGGGGGTTTCAATTTTCTTAATTAATTTTGTATTTAACACAAATTAGGTTACCATAGCCACTAAGGCTTTGTAACTTTCAATTCAATACAAATTATGTACCTATTTGAGTCACATTAAATTATCATTCTCATTTTTCTACTCATTTTCAACCACACATTCTTCATCAATTTACTATTCCAAAATACATTCTTTCAAAATAATGTGGCTCAAGCACAAGTAGGAAAACTGAAACTAAAAGTTTGTTGTTACGATTCTCATTCACGTTTTATTTTTATTTTTTATTTTTTTTCTCAACACTTCTTACCCATCGTCAAATCAAAATAAAGTAAGATAGTGTAAATCATATTTTAACGAGAAAGCTAGATTGTAAGTGGGGAGGAAAAAGAGAACACGAGAAGGAACATAAGAGTCGAAACATGTTTACTTTGTCAAAACATACTCGAGATGTGTAATCAATAATGATTTAGGAACATTGTTTTTTGAGAAAAGTTTCGAGGCACTTGATGAAAGCAACTGTAGACTTTTTTGTTTCCTCTAGCGCCTGGGTTTCATCATGTTCGGTTTCATAAACCACATGAAAATCGATAAAGCTTCTGAGTTTCCCACTGGAGTAAGCTGGAAAGTTGTTTTATACAACTTAAAACCAAGATTTAGTCGACCCCCCTCGATTACCTGTAGCCCAATCTGATGTAAGGGCTCATCAAATTCCACGATCTCTTCCCTCTGATAGCTTATGCTAACAATATTCGATAGAGAAAGTTAAGAATGAAAGTCGTACCCAACGCAAGTTAATGTTTAAAACCTATATTTTAATATTAGAAAAGAGTAACACCAAATCCAAGTCTCACAAATGAACTAAGGACCTATTTTGATAGAGCATCTAGAAAGTCAAAAATTACTTCTGAGATTAAGAAACTGCTTTTGAATATGTTTAGACATTTTTGGAAGTATTTTTCTGACTAGAAGAGTTTTTAGAGAAAATTGGTATAATGTAACCTTTTTAAGGTATTCTTTACAAGCAAAAACATAATTTCGGAAGTAAAAACAGAAATCTTATCAAATGGTTTTAAATTATTTTGAAATTGATGTCACTCTCGCTCACCTAGGCCAAATTTGAAGAGAAAAACAGTGCCAAAGCCACTATCTCCTTCCAAGATTTCAGCATCTTTTACGAAGTTGGGAATAATTTTTGGCATCACAAGCCATAATTCCTTGGTCAAAGCCCTCCAAATAGCTTCAATTCCCACCCCAACCTTAGCTTTACATTTTCCTTCCTTTCTCATACTTCTTAATCCTTGAGATATTCTCTTTTGAATTAATCCCTGCGTATAGGGTTTAATTTCATAGGGACCTTACAGGCCTCTCACTGTAGCAGCAAGCCCCACCTACTGTATGCTCCCACCTCCTCAATGTGTGTAACCTGTTCACAGGCCCCTGTAATTGTAGCAAGATTCTTTTCTTTTTTACTTGCCAACAAAGCAAAAGATAAGGAGATAATTAATTATGCACAATTAAAGAGAGACACGGGTTGCAAAAAGACAACAAGGAATCTTTGGTTGTAGAGACAAAGATAGCTCCATATGATGCCTATCAAATATTTTTAGACAAGTGGAACTTTTAGAAAAAAAAAATTAAAAAAAAAATTCCAAACTATGAGGCTTGAGCTTTACTTTTTGTGACTCAAGTTTGACTTAAGTAGATTATAAATACTTGAGTTCAAACTCGAGCATCATTTGATTTTTCACTCGTTGTTTTAAGTGAATGTACATGTATATATCGCAACTAAAAGTTCTTCCGATCAAACATGCAATAAGATGTATTCGACTTATGACATTAATATTTGAAAAATAGCATTGGTTGGATAAAATTGTAGCACACAAGTTTTACAAGTGCATTCTAACGACGCCATTAATTTTTGAAAAATGGCGCTAGAGAGCATTATCCATCTTGTTATGATAGAACATGTTGAGTTCTCATTAAATTGAACTTAGTTCATGATATGAATATTGATGAACCCCTTTATTACCAAACACATACGCTTAAAAATAGCGCGAGAATTGAATATCCAGCACAGAAAATATCTAAATACATGAAATCCATCATTTAATGGCATTAAAATATTTATCATAGTTCCATAATCGGTCAACAATGACCAAGTTGTTGTGTGGATCTCATGTATCTGATTTTATGAAGTTCAATTTTGTTCACAACTTGGGTCAATGTCTAAAATCTTATAGTTAGACAATTTTAGGATGGTCACACGACAATTTGGTGAAAATTTTGACAACTTGTGTCGATGAAAACTGAAGCTAAGCTTCTGTTTGAGGCGCATTATTTAGCCAGGAAAATAAAAAATATGTCCGTTACCCATCAAATCCAGTCCTTTTTTTTACTTCCTCTCTAAGGTGGGGCCAGCTACCTATGCAACGGTCATTCTTTCATTCTCATGCAGTAGAATGTGTGCTCCAAAAAGGGGCATAATATAACGGAAAGTAACTCGCGGTTGAAGATCATTGTTGCAACTTTGGCACAATTAACATTAGATGCAACCATATTGTTACTATAAACGGCTTACTTCATCTGCTATATATTTCTAATAAGATTTATACTTATACAATATTAATTGATTTTGTAGGAAAAGAATGAAAGATTCAAAAAGATGAGAGCAAGTCAAACCATGATGCATACAAGTAGAAATGGCTTTACTCGCTTAGAAGCTGAAATGATAAAAAAATGTTAAATTGAAAGTTAAATTTGATTGAAAAACTATAAACGTTTACAAACTATCACATATATGAAATATGTAAAAATGCAGCGTGCTGAAAGTGAAGACCCTGATTCCATAATGAGAAATGATGTTTATATTAAATGACATAAGCGAAAAAATGGTGAACCTATTAATGAATCAACTAGGGAAACATAGGCTTTCAATAATTTTTGGTTATTAATCAAAGCTTATATTCATAATTTTAACCCATTAATGTATTTATTCATATCAGAACAAAATAAAAGTATGTTGAGAAACGGTTACCTCTCCAACCAAGCACTCTCTCAAAAATGATGGGAGTTACAAGAGTACTTGGTCCACATCATCATGGACAGGTAAGAGGTCTTGGATTCGGTGCGGCTCCTTCAAAATTGAATGATTTGGTGCACAATCATAACTTGCAAACTCAAATCCAAGCGTTGAGAGATGAAATTAAAGAATTAAAAGTTTTATTTCAATTGAAGAGTAAAAATGCTGAACAAGAAGATAATGTAAATGGAAAGCTAAAATTAATGAATGTTATTCTCAATTACATATACTCTCTATATTCAAAATAATAAATTGTGCAATTAAATATGAATTTTATAGTTTAGAGATAGAAGCTTGAATGGTTTAGACAACCTTCAAAATAAGAAATGCAAATTGTTATCTTAGTTTGGAAAAGCTGATATTGTTGCAAAATGTGAAATGACATCAACAAATCCAAGTGATCTAGTGCATCATGTATCCCTTGGTAATGAATGTTGGAGAGTTTGGGTTAATGAAGTGATTGATAATGTCAACTTATATCGTCCTACACGTGAGATTTTTCTTCTTGAAGATGCATCGGGATGCATGGCCAATTATGTACATCAAAGTGGATTCGTTGTAATTACAACAAATGTATACTTAACTTCTTTTGTTATTTTAATTCCATTTATATTGAGTCTCAATTCTTTAAAATCAAAAAGTTGATGTGTGGTTTATTTGAATTGGACAACAGGTTTTTATTTGGTTACCAAAATGATTTATTTGAAGGAAATTACTTTAGTGGTTGATGCTTATTTTTGTGGTTATCTCTTTCTTTTTTTTCAAAGAGTTCTCATGTTATTTGTTGTCATGTTATTCACGTGGACATTAGACATGTCATGATGGAGTTTTGCAATGAGTTGTCTTTATGCGTTGATGTTTTATGGCTTTATATGTTAGTATCCTAGTCTTACCATTAATCATTTTTTTTAAAAAAAAAGTATGGTGTTTATAGATGTATTTTTGTTAGAGCTCGTATGTGAATCAAAATCTCTCGAAAGTTTTACTAACAATATACTCAAGTAATTACTTGTCATTGTATTACATTGATTAGATAAAAGTTAATACGTTTCTTGATATACTTTTGATTTACATGCTCATTTTAAATTTATTAACTATACCCTTATTGTTTCTATGGTGTGCAGGGAGTTACTATTTTGTGGGATAGCTAAATTGTTGGTCGAAAAAGTTAATTTTGATATGGTTCAATCATTTTTTAAGTAGTAATTTTTTGAGAATTGTTGAGATAAATTTTATATCGACATACTATATTGAACGGTATTCAGTATTTTTATTTATCGAAACAATGGAAACATTGATTATTTATGGATTAATTTTGTTTTATTATTATTATAGATTTGATGGTAATCAAATAAATAAATATTTTAAAAAAATTAAATTGTTATTTACAGCATAAACATGCCCTAAAAAATGGCAAAATATTTTACAGCATGCATTTACTGAACGTCGTAAAAGACATTCAATATACGACTTGCATTTTAACACGCCATAAAAGTGAAATACTTTTTACAGCGTACATAAACATGCCTTAAATGTCAAAACATTTTACGGCATGCATTCATTGAAAGCCATAAAAAGCATTCAATATACATATTGCATTTTAACATGTCATAAAAGTGAGATATTTTTTACGGCATGCAACCGAACGCTATAGACGGCGTACTTTGCACGTCGTAAAAGGTAAATTACTTTTTACGGCATAATTTAGATGATGTGCAGCCGCACGCCATAAAGAGGCTTTTACGTCTTGGAATGCACGCCGTAAAAAGTATATTCTGTTGTAATGATAGGAAAAACAAATTGATTTGATTGTGTGAAAGGTGTACATGTCAAAATTAATGCCTAAATGATATACTTAAAGAAAATTTATATCAAGATTGATAGCCGATCGACAATGAAGTAAAGATAAGATGGTCCAAACTCGTGATATATTCGTCAGTGTGACAAAATCCAACGATTCCAACCCCCGTACCATGTGCAGCCATATGCATATAGATGAAAAGTAACGCACAACTATGGTTTGATTAAGAATCGATAAATGATATTCGTTATATTAAATAATACGCATCTAACTTTTCCACAAATAAACACTGCAAGATGTGACCACAATAATAAACAAAAATGATAATATTTATTTCATAATCAATTCATGTAATATAGCTACATATCCTGTGACTCTTTTTTTTTTTTTTTTTTTTCAAAAATAACAATTTCAAACTTCTTCTGCGATAAATTTCTAGTATTTCATGAATTTATATGTATATTCTCATGGTTCGGCTAGAAAGTTGATTAAAATCTAAGTTAAAGCGAACAATTCATTTTAATCATAAATTTTATTGAATCTACAATTTTTCAACCACACGTTCTATCAACTTTTATCAAAATATATACTAAAAATCTGATTTTGATGTGAATCAAACACTCTGTAAGAACTTAAACTCATCAATATGTGATAAAATTTACAGGTTTAAATTTAGTGATTAAAACTATACGAACTGTTTAGTATTTTGAATCAGAATCATATGAACGCGGTACTATGTACCGAACATGCTCTATATGTAAAGCAACAAAGAAATACGGTCTTCAAGTCAATGGCTAAAATCTGTCAAAGAAGCCGGCCTTCGTCCTTTCCTTCGTGCATCACATCGCATGTTATATAAGCAGCGTATTCTGATTCAGGTGCGAAAATTGCAGAATTGGTTCACCTGTAAGATTTGAGAATAGCCCCACAAAAACTGCAGATTATAGCCTTCCAAGATTTCCAATAAAATGGGATATAACAAAATCTTGTCATGGTTTTCATATCCGCCACCCTCGCGCCATGGCTGCAACGCGAACACATTCCGGCCACCGGCTTGCTCTTCTTGATTACCCTCTTCTGATCCACCAAAAAGCAGAAACAAACCATCAAACATAAACTCTTTTTACTCAACTTTTCTTCTTATTCAAGAGAATAATATATATATATATATACACACACACACACACACAGATAAGAGGCTAGAGATATGGTGGGTGGGGTAGTGGGGTTAGGCGGTGGTTATATGGGCTGCAAGTCTAGTGGTTGGCGGGTACTTAGTGAAGAAAAAGCATGCTTAGGTTTATTGATCAAGTGAGGGGATGAATGCCATTTGTCAGGTACAGTTGGGATTGTATTTAATGAAGTTAGGATGTCCATTGCACAAACATACGAGGAGTCGAGTCTTACTTTTAACGATGAAGTTTTTTTTTCTCTCTTTACAATTGAATGCTCTTAAATAAGGTTTCACATTTGGCAGCACAGGAAGTAACGGATTATTCTAGTACGTCGGTCTCGACTATGATAACAAAATAATTTCGAATAGCATAGAACCAAATTATAAAAAAATTGAATCTAATCGGTTTTTTATTGAAGGAGATATTTTAGTTGTTCGTTAAATTGGATTCAACAATAGTGGACTTGATTAAGAGAGTATGTTAGTAAATATTTGTTACAATGTCAATTAACTCGATTGTACCATGTTACATGAATAAGCTAGAGACTATAGATATGGCAAATGAAAGCCATAATAAATAAGCATTTGAAATAATTTCAAATTTCCTGAAATGGAATTGTACAAATTGAATTGGCGAGCAAAATACCATAAAAAGTAAACAAGTTAGAGGGACAACAATTTGACTCGAAATATCTTAATCCAGACCCCTTTTATCTCGAATATCTAGTTATTTAGAAGAACAAAAATTTCTTTAAAACCAATTTAATTTAATTTTTTATGTCAAAATTTGAACTGATTATCTAAACCAAATAGTGTAATTCTCAAATTACCTTAGAATTTATAGGAAAAAATAATTATAAACGGGGCAGGGGATTGCCCCCTCCCGTCTCGCTGCCATGGAAAAAGGGAGAAGAAAGAAAGAAAATACTTTCCATCCTGTCTCGTTGCCATGGAAAAAGGGAGAAGAAAGAAAGAAAATACTTTACCAAGATGGGATTGCATAGAAATATGAGGAATTATGAATTTTAGTCTTTAGAGGTTCACTATCGTGCCACCTAAATTGATAATTTTCATTGATTAATAACCCTTTTTTTACGATTTTGCTATGTGTCACTGGCACCACGTTGTACAATCATCCTAACAATAGGGGGCTCATGATAATTTTTATTGGACGTGGGCCCCATATTATGAGGGGAGTATGAACCACGGTGTATAAATAGCAAAACCGTCCATGAGTATCATACAAATCAATTCAACGATAGATTTGGATAAACGTCATCGAAGATTATGAAGTGATATGTGAGTCTATTATTAATTAATTACTTCCCTTGAAATATTAAATTCAGTTGAATTTCCACAAGAAATTTCGACATTTCACACAATCCGTAGTCCTCGCGTGGCCCCCATTTAGTTAGAAAACTTTATTGATTTGAATCACATAGCTCACGTTATTTGAAAAATGAATTCAAAGTAAATACCTTGTCGACAATGTAAACCCCATTTGAAATTCATTACGAATATTATATATAAAGAACTAATAATTCATCCAAATTCATGAAATTGCCAAGACAAAAAGAAGTACGAAACTATTTTTATTTTTTCTAAAGATTTTATAATTTTATATTTTTGCAATTTTGTTTTTTAATTGGTAGAATTTTAATTTTATTTCTTTGGAATTTTATTTTTTTTATTTTTTTAAATTTATCAATTTTGATTTTAAAATTTTTAATGAAATAAAATTTATTTAAATGTTTGTTTTACACGTTTTGAGCGTTTTCAAAATTTTTACTAAAAAAAAATCCAATAAAACGTCAAAAATGTGTTTTGAATTTTATGTTATAAATTTATCATTAATTTTGAAAATGCATTTTCAGAAATACCTGACCAACGTATTTTGCAAGATTGAAAATAGCAAACTAAACACACTTTTAAGATTACGTGTTGAAGTTGCTACTCGCTTAGTAATTTGCAAATTAAGTTTTTAAACTTACCCACAAGCTCTTCAAATATATCCTTTTAATATGATCGATAATCTAGAATTCCTAACATTTTTTGTGATTAGATTAAAAAAAAAAAGCCCTAAAAGTTTAAATTATGTTATTGAAAAACTTGAATGTCAAAACATAAAATAAAAATCGAGGACTAAAGGAAAACTTGGGCAAATCTGCAAATTGCGACCTTAGTGTTCAACTTAGGACTTGCAAGAAATTATGTCTCTCTCTATATCATCTTCTGAAGATTAAAGTTTCGTGGTGCATGTTTAGCATGTAATAATGAACACGATTAAGAAAATATAATTAAGGGAAAAATTCATGGGGTCAGGCTTTATCTTTCATGAAATCAAAAATCAGGCTCCAATGTTTAAATTTATAAAGCTCAGGTTTTTTCATGAATTAATTAATTATATTTTACAATTAATCTATTAAATTAAATATTTAACTGTAATATAATATAATTGACTCACTCCACCCCATCTCCACCACCCTCACTGCTTTGCCGACTATTCCAGCGATCGGCGACAACTCCGGCGACTGTTCTCCGGCCATACTTAATTCCGACGACTATTCCGGTGACCGTTTTACCGTCGCTCAATTCCGACGACTGCTTCGATTCCAATGTCACATATATCTTATTAAGTAGTTAAAAAATTAATTTTCAGTCACAACTTATTAAATTAATTGGTCACAGATTATTTCAAGGTCACAGATCAAAAAATTGAGTCATTCACAATTGACTTCATTTGTCACTGATAAAAAAATTACAGGTCACGAATTTTTTTTATTTAATGGAGGTCACATATTTTTAATTGGTCACCATTTAAAAAATTATTCCAAATTTGTTAGTCACATGCTCAATACACCTCAAATTTATGGATCACATATTCTTTTTTTAATTACAAATCATCAATTTTAAAGTCACGGTTCAATAGTTAAGTCACAGATACCCAAAAAAATCACCACAGTTCAATAGCTTGGTCACACACATCAATAGCTTGGTCACAGACAAAAAAAAAAAAAAAAACCACCACAGTTCAATAGTTAGGTCACAGACAAAAAAAAAAAAAAAAACCACCACCACACAGATCACCATCCCCATCACACAACCGTCACCCACAAATCCACAAATCCCACACAAACACATGTACCTCAATCTCACTACACCGCAAAAACTTGGTCACATATACGGAAACACCTCGTCCCTCAATCCCAAAACACCAACTACTTGGTTACAGATCGACCAAATAGTTGGTCACAGAAACTCTTCGTCCCATCCATCCAACGTCGTTGCGAACTCCATCGTCCCGACCACCGACCAACATTATCGACAACCCACAACAGCCAAACACAGAGATCCCGCCGCCACAGCCACACCACACACACAGTCCACAGATCCGCCACACTACAACCTAGAAACTATTGCAAAATCAAAATCAAAAAATCACTCAACACCATTTGCAAAATGTGCAAATCACCATCTGAGAATGTGCAAATCATCATTTTCATTTTCAAAAAACCATCACAATATACAAATTACTAACAACAAGATCTGAGAATGAAGAAAAACTCAAAATCAACACAAATGTTGGATCGCCGCCACAGCAACGTCGTTGTGACGCTGCTGTGGCGACAGCAGCGTCACAGTGAGCAGCTGCTTCAACATCGAAGCTGCTGTCGATTCGCAGCAGTGTCGCTGCTGCTGGCTGCAAGGTGAAGGGAGAAAGGGGCAGCGATGCTGCTGCCAGCTGCAGGGGGATGGGAAGGGAGGAAGTGGAGAGGGGAAGGAATAAAAGGGCTGCTGGCAGCAGGGGGAGGGAAAGGGAGGAAGGGAAGGGGAGAGATGCGGAGGAGGCGGAGAGAGAGACGAGAGTGGTGAGAAATTGGTGAATTAGGGTTTTAAAATGGAAACTATTTGTTTTAAAATAAAAATAAAATTATTTAATTAAATTAATAAAAAAAACCTGATAAATTAAAAAAAAAAATAGGAAAACCTGATTTTTAAAAAGTCCAAACTTAATGTCTGGTTTAGTGTAATTTCCTCATATAATTAATACAATTGAAAATATAATTTTTATTTACATTTTTCTTAATATTTTCCTACTTTAAATAATAGTTTAAATATTATTATTTCATATACTTTTTTTGATAATAAGGCACATTAAATACAACCATATTAGAAAATTAAGAAATCAATTTTATTCTGAGTCCCTATTTGGTACCATTAGAAAATCGAATTAAGATCAAAATCAAAAATTAATTTTTACACACATTTTATAGGAGCCAAAACTTTTCAACCACACATTTCATCAACTTTTATTAAAATTTATAAAAAATATGATTTTAATCTCTATCAAACACGAGCTTAATAAGAAGAGTGACATATAACTTGAGACAAACAAAGAAAAAAACAATTACATCTCTATGGGACGAGACACGTGTTTGGTGTTGGTAATAATTGACGTTACAAAATCTGCATTCCCAACCCTCAAAATCAGAGTTAATTGTCTCAATGGTAACTGAACTTATGTCTATATCTTTTATTGCTCGATGAAGTTTAAAATATCGAATTTTGACAGCTAAACTTATCCAAACGTTGGATTTTACTCGCTATTATAACACCCGTTTCAAACTTTTAACGAATCGACGATGTGGCTAATGGAATGCGCATGTGGCGTCTCGTCATGCAGTTACAAATTGTCAAGTCTTCAATTACTTATTAAATTGTGAAAAGCATTTTTGATTACTTAAGAAGTTTTGAAAAATATTTTCGATTGCTTATTGAAGTTTGAGGTGGTCGAATTTTGGCCACTAAATTTATAGAAATGACATAGGCATGTTGTTCGTTAAAAATTGTATACCGCAAGTGCACGAATAGCTTAAAAGTAATAAAGTTGATAAACGAGTGCGGATTGTCGATTTCATATGAAATGATTACTCAATCACATAATAGTTAAATTTAATTTTAACACATTTTTAGAAATATTAAGTTATTTTCACCATTTGAAAAATATACATTTGTGTTTTGTTGCAAAATCCAAATTTTAATTAAATTTATTGTATGTTTCGTTGCAAAAATCAAATTTTAATGTAATTTAATTTGAACAACGAAACACACAATATATTTATTTTTTAAAATGATGAAAATAACTTAAAATTATACAAAAATATGTTAAAATTAAATTTAACTATTGTATAATTGAGTAATCATTTCTCGTGAGATCAACAACCTTAACTCGTTTGCCCACTTTATTACTTTAAAGCTAGCCGCCTACACAGTGCATGAACAATGCTGCTAGATGCCAGCATAATGTTGGCCAATTACAATGTCACGACCTGGCCGAGCCACGTAAGGTCAGCTCCAGCTCGGGCCAACACCCAAAGATGAGGTTCCTATGAAGCTCGGACTTTTTTTCGAGTTGAGTCATGGGCCGTTGAAGTGGACGAGCCTAATAACATCCTTACCACCAGTACGCTTGTGGTATACGTTTTTTAGCGAACAATAGTTTGATGTCATTTTTATAAGGTGTAATTAGCACATAATGTCGGCACCTTTCATTTTTATTATGGAAAACGTCTATACCTTTCATTTTTTTGACATTTTCACCCTTATTTCCACATTTCATTGAGTAAAATGTTTTTTTCACATATTTTCTCAATTAAAAATTATGAAATGACGAATACACCCTCTCTTTAAATAAAACAAAAAAAGAAAAAAATTAATTGCAACAACAATCCCAATTTTTTTAAAAAGCGCAAATAAGTCACAAATAAATTATTAAAAGGGTAATTCAGACATAATGTCCTTATCTTTCACCGTTATTGCGAAAACGTCACTCTTTTCATTTTTTTTGACATTTTCACCCTTAATTACATATTTGAAGCGCAAACCACTATTTCTATCAATTTTCATCCAATTTCTCAATAAAAAGTTGTGAAATAACGAATATAACCTCCTATTTAAATAAAAATATAAAGAATTAAATTGCAATCATAATTCCAGTTTTTTTAAAAAGTACAAACAATTTCCCAATAAATTATTTTTTTAAAAAAAATTGTAAACGAGTCCCAATTAAGTTCATTTAAAAATAAAAAAAAATGCAAATGAATCTCAAATAAATTATTAAAGAATTAGAAATTAATTTTCTTTAATTTAAATAGGAGATTATATTTTTTATTTCGCAGCTTTTTATTAAGAAAGTGGATAGAAATGGTGGTTTACGCAATCAAATATGTAATTAATGGTGAAAATACCAAAAAATGAAAAGTATGGACGTTTTTTGTAATAATAGTGAAAGATATGGACATTATGTACTAATTGCTCTTTTAATAATTTATTTGTTTAATTGAGAAAATAGGTGAAAATGACCTCTTGCACAATGACAGGTGAAAATGTCAAAAATTGAAAGATAGTGACGTTTTTTCACAATAGCAATGACAGGTAAGGACGTTATGTGCTAATTACTCTTTTTTAGTTTAATTGTCAAAATTCAATCACCTCAAGCAATGAACAATCGAAGACATTTTTCGAAATTTAATGAACAATCGAAAATATTTTTCAAAGCTTAGCCCATGTTTGAGCTTATTAAAATTTTAATTCTCATTCTTCTACTCATTTTCAATCACACGTTTTTCAATAAAATAATATTTTCCATCACATCAATAATTTTTCCTTCTTTTTCAGTCACACATTCTCCATCAATCTACCATTCCAAAATATATTTTTCCAAAGTAATATGACTCAAACATACCATTAGTGAGTAATCAAAGATATGACAATTTGTTAATTGTGTGACGGGACACGTGTATTCCGTTAGACACGTCATTAATTGTGTTAAAAGTTTGAAACATGTGTTATGTAAATAGGTGACGGCCAACATTCTAATAAGTTTAATGATCAAAATTCAAAATTTTAAATTTCAGTGAGCTATGGAGAGAGAAACATAAGTTCAGTGACCATTAAATTCTCAAAATCGTCGTTTTTAAAGAATTAGAAAATATAAATTTATCATTTCTGTGCTTGTATTGTATCTCGTACGCATTCATACCCATTGCCTATGTAATGTAAAATCTTTCCCAATTTGGTGGTGGGTCTCTAGGATTGCATTCTGTCGTCGCTTTCTGGGTTTGATCCAAAATCTTCAATCCTGAGCAAATGGAGAACGATAATGAAGAATACACTAAAGAGTTGAATGTGGCCGTTAGGGTCGTCCACATGGCATGTTCACTATGCCAAAAGGTGCAGAAGCAATTGCTTTTGTCAAGCAATTCCAATCAGATTAAGTCCAAGGATGATGATTCTCTGGTTACTGTTGCCGGTATTCTTCTCTTTTCTTGGATTGGGTGTTTGCATTTGGGCTTTTCTCCTGGGTTTTGATGAATTCTGGTACACATTTGAAGCATTGTTGCATTTTTTTTTATTTTCTTGATTCTTTCGTGCTTTTGCACTGTTAATTATGAAGAGATTGAATTGTGTTTGTATCTTCTCTTCTTCTGGAAGTGAATTTCATGCAATATATTTTTCACCTGGAAAAGAACAGTAAATGTAAAGCTTCCAATTATTTTTACTTACAAAACAGGAATGGAGACCATCGATTTAGCATATTAATTTTCCTGGCTAAACGTTATAGTGTTCCTTCTATTCCATCAGGAATGGGGACCGTCGATTTAGATTGCTGCAAGTGCCATCTTTACATATCTATTGGATTCATTATGGAGAAGATCTTTCTAGGTCTTCATAGCAGTTGCTAGACTCGTAATTATGTTGTTTAGCTTGGCTTGAGGAAATATTACCAAACAGTAATATCAGAAGCAATAAACTGTCTGCATAACCCAACTATATACCAGTACAGCAACATAAGACGAGAAGGTGATATCATTGCTATACCCCCCCCCCCCCCCCACCCTTTTATAATTACAAGAGAGATGGAGAGGGCTACGAATGAATTTTGGAATGCGCACACATAATACTACTTATATCAGGAAGAACAAGGATCAGTAAATTGAGAATATCTATATACTTCTTAATCTAATTCTTACTACTAGAGTCAAAGTCGAGTTGGATCTTGAAAATGTTTAGAATCAAGTTTAACTTACACCAGGACAGATGCGTGTAGCATGTAATGATTCAATCATGTAAGGGTGGGAGATACTTATGAAGTACTAAATAGGTGTTGTGGTGATATTTTGTTCTTAGATCAGTTGCTTAAGATGAATGGTAAATGCAGGCACGTGTATTTAAGACGTGTCTTGTACTTACACTGGGTGGTAAATTGTAAAACCTGACATTGTTTTTTCCATAGACATGCTATTTATATGTCTATTCTCTCAGTATTTCATTTAATCTTCAATACTTGTAACAGGATTTATATGTTGATTCTTGAATCTCCATTTAGATAGCTTCTTATTAGTCTAAATTTATCATGATATGAAGGGCTTGTTTTCAGACGAATTCCTATATTCTAATTCTGTCAAAACTACTTGTTCGTAAAATAAGGCCAAAAGTGAACTTAGACTTAATAATTTTGAGGTCAGCTACATGATTTTTTTACTCCACTACTTTCTCGTAATTCCACTGTGGTTCTTTTACTAAATTTGTTTTGCCTCATACTTGAAAATATGATGTCAGATGGATATCTATGGAGAAAGTTGATTGATTTCTTAGTATGCAGATATACACAAGAATTGATATTTATAACATTAGAAAAGAGAGTATGATTTCTTCTTATCTGATAAAGCTTCTAAAGACAGAGATGCAAAGTGCACATTTCCAAATTTTTTAAATGTTTGTGGTGCCAGTGTGTAAAAAACATTGTTCCAAAGTAAAACTTGGAACTATTGTACTTGCATAAATGCAGGATATGCATGCCTGATTTGGTTATTTTTGAATGCTTCTGCATGAATAGACTGGAGTGTGCAAGCAACAGTAAGTTGGATGCTCTCAGAAGCTTTTGGTGGACAAAATATCTCCATTGTTGCTGAAGAAGATGTTCAAACTCTTTCCAAGCCTGAATCGTCAGCTCAACTGGGAATGGTGGTCAGTGCAGTGAATGAGTGCCTGGCTGAGGCGTGTAAATTTGGTCTTAAGGGTCCAAATGAAGCACTTGGTGCTTCACAAGTTCTTGAAGCAATTAACCGATGCAACTCAACTGGGGGCCCTGTGGGACGACATTGGGTCCTTGACCCTGTTGATGGAACACTGGGCTTTGTGCGCGGAGATCAGTATGCCATTGCACTTGCTATGATTGATGATGGAGAAATTGCAATTGGAGTACTTGGGTGCCCTAATTACCCAGTGAAGGATGATAGCCTGATCAAATATAGTCAACAATGTCCTGTTATGTCAGAAATGTCATCACGGGAAGAAGGTTGTGTGATGTACACAAAGAAAGGCAGTGGTAAAGCTTGGATGCAACCCTTAATTCATGGCGATAAGAGGCTCGAGTGGCAAAATTCTGCAAGAACTATACACGTTTCTTCCATTGATGATCCTGCATTAGCAACATTCTGTGAGCCAGTGGAAAAAACCAATTCAAACCATTCATTTGCGGCTGGTATTGCTCATACTGTAGGGCTAAGGTCCGTGATGCAATATTTCATGCTATTAGAAATTATAGTTCAATTCCTTGCATTTGGACTCAGATTACTTCCATGGGCTACAAGGCCACCAAATGGTTGACAATGAAAGAGTATAATCTTAGTCTAATTGTCTACGATTTCAATATTTTCATTCGAGTTTCATGCGAAATCTGAGTTAGATTGCTATTTTCTTTTATTCTTGCTTATTCTTTCATTTGTTCTTTTCTCGGTTGTGGAGAATATGAGATGGCATCTACCCTCTTTTATCCTTGCTAGCTACTCCTGCATGTTGAGTGACTTCATTATTGCATAAACTTCCTTACATGTCTTCAAAAGTGATACCTGAACCATTTTTAACTCTTAAATGCAGAAAGCAGCCGTTGCGAGTTTATAGCATGGTCAAATATGCAGCCATTGCTCGAGGGGAAGCTGAGATTTACATGAAATTTGCTAGATCTGGATACAAGGAGAAGATATGGGATCACGCAGCGGGCGTTCTCCTTGTGCAAGAAGCTGGTGGTGTGGTTACTGATGCAGGAGGGACACCATTGGATTTTTCAAGAGGAATATATCTAGAAGGTCTTGATAGGGGAATAGTTGCTTGTTCTGGGTTCAAGTTGCATGAGAAAATCATTGGAGCTGTTTACGCTAGCTGGGAATCATCAAATTTATAAGCCTTCCTCTCCTTCAGGTGGACTAATGCAGTTAATGGGACACTATTTTCGTACTTGCTTCTAGGTTTGGCCTGTTCTACCTTTTTCCTTCCAAAATCCTACACTTTTGTCTGAACTAACTGGTTTACTTAGCCAAATTTAGGTTTCCATCCAGCAATTCTTTTAGTCGGAAATATTTTCTTCTTGTCCCATAGGCCTAGTTGAATTAATCAAATTCGGTAGTCTAATAGATTCCCTGAAAAGGAATATAAGTAATATGTTTCTTGATGCCAAAACATACGAGTATAGGCGGAGGTCACCCTAGATTGACAGTCAATTTGATAAAAACTCCATTGAAAGTTGATCAAGAAAAGGAAAACACATGCATTGTAAATCATCCTTCATAGCATTGATTTTATTGCTGCTAATAATTCGTTCAATTATTTCAGGCAAGGAAGTTCTTGATGGAGTTGGCTCACTAATCCTAAGACCTAAAATAAGTGTCATTACCAAGGCTTCTTCCGCTAACAAGTAATTCCTTTATTTTCTAGTACTCGGAGGTAGTTTGGATTATGCCTATGTTAACTTTCTACAGCGCACCCATCCGTCTAAATACTTATTTCAACCTCGTGATCTAGGTAGGGATGTTACGTAATGTAATCTTCTCAAGGGATGCAATCTTTGTAAAATTCTACATAGTTTTGTCTGATATCCTTACAATTGAGACGACAATGTTCTGACCCCCTCTTTGAATTTTTACTTAAAATAAAAAATATTCTTGGCATCGTTTTCTCAACAAGATATATGTGCTTGTGGTTAGTAGTTGCTATCTAGTGTTGCTCAACAATGGTGCTGTCCTTAAGTATACATTGCAAGTGCCAGTTTGCTCACTCTGAATTCGGAATCCAGTTGGAATCTGGAGGCCTTTTGTTCTACATTGTTAAGTTGTTCAGTTTATCAGGTAACGTCGTTAACCAACTTCTTTTCCAATATAATGACCCCAAAAAAAAAAAAAAAAAAAAAAAATATATATATATATATATATATATATATTACAACTGGCCTGTCTGCAGATATTGACTTTTTAATGCATGTTAAACATAATTAGTATATAACCCAGATTTTGACTAATTTTATATTTATTTGTAAATTATTCACAAGCCCCCAATAGAAACCTTCACTAAATGATGAGTTTTCAGTTAATCGAGAGTCAATGAATTGGTTTCTACCTATGGATTTGGCTAGGTAGTTTGTAGGATCTAAGCACATGTTTTGATGACTGGTTTAGCCCTTGTTTGGTTTTGCTAAAAATCATCTTTTTAGTGGATTTTGATAAAAAGTTGATGAAATATGTGGTTAAATTAATTGTCGGTTTTGACTTGTATTTTTATTAAAATTTTTTAGCTAAACCAAACAGGGATATTCAAGCATTTGTGATCTACACAATTTAATGCAGTCATTGGACTTTGAGTGATGTTCCAGAATGTGTCTTCCCTGAAATTTTCACAATAGCTGGATTTGCAGAATCCCAAGTAATTCTCATCGAGTTTCCATTGCCCTTGTACTGCCTTGATGTAAGGGAAAAGAGTGGTTTTAGAGCCTAGATTTGCATTGAAATTTCCAAGTTCCCCCTGTTTTGATTTACAGTCCAGCTATGCATACAGAAAAATGCTATGTGGCAGTATCTAGTGAGAAAAATGCTGTTTGTACAGCTTTTAGGGGGCTGTAAATTTACAGCCCCCTCTACTTAAGGGGGTCAGTGGGCTACCGTACGGGGAAAGTTTCATAGAATTCATACAGGGGGCTCTTGCCGTAGGCAGCACCTATAAGAAAATCTGTTAAAAACTCTCCCATACTTAGGGATCTTTCCATGAAAATTTGTTGGGTATGTCGCATTGAGGGGCGGCCTGGCACGGCCCACCTCAAAGCCAGGTCTTGTCAACTTGGCTCAACTTTGACTCCGTTACATTTCTAATAACTGATAGAGAGTTGTCTTTCTATGTTCTTGAATAAATTATTGTTACTTTGTTACTTGTAACTTTGTAAGCAAACTTAGCCAAACATGCAGCATCTAGGAGTAGGTCTTCTCTGAACTAGGGGTAATAGATTAGATCACAAGCCTGGTTTATTGCACATATTATTTAAAAATAATTACAAATCAACTTTACATTATAATAAAGTATAGTTACTATATGTGGCGTGGCCCTGCCCTACTAGTGTCCATGGCACGTTACTTTCTAGGTCAATTTTTAAGCATTATTTTCTACTGTTCATTAATGCAAAGTCCCTTCTATGGTTGTTAATAGTCTTGCTATTAATTATCGAAATTGAATCTTCAAGTTAAAGACTTGTGACGAAAGAAAATCCTCAAGTCAATAAGAGCCCATTTGACAAAATTTTAA
This sequence comes from Fraxinus excelsior, assembly GCA_019097785.1. Taxonomy (NCBI): domain Eukaryota; kingdom Viridiplantae; phylum Streptophyta; class Magnoliopsida; order Lamiales; family Oleaceae; genus Fraxinus; species Fraxinus excelsior. Next base: position 45,891,077 of record CM032624.1, on the reverse strand, counting down.
AAAGTTGAAAGCTGATTTTGAGATTAAAAAGTTACTTATTAATATGTTTGGATAATTTTTTAAAAATAATTTACGTAATTAGACTTCTTCAGGAAGTTAAGGGTCTGTTCTCTTTACCTTTTTCAAGTCGTTTTCTGTTTTCGATTTTTCAAAATATTAAAAATGTGTTCTCTTTCCTATTTTCGAAAACGCGTTTTTGAAAACAAGTCTTGAAATTACAAAGAAAATCCAAACCGACAAGTTTGTTGTTTTGAGTGTTTTCAGTTATAATCAAACCAAAATTTTCAAAACACGTTTTGAGTGTTTTCAAAATATCAAAAAAATACATTTTCAGCAGTCTCAAAATGAACACTCAAAACACAAAACTCAAAAACAAAGAGATCAACCTCTACATTTTTACACAAGAATCAGAAGCAAAAATAGTAGTTTATAAATGGTTTAATCTATAGATAGTTTAGAAATGATTTATAAATTTTGTCGGCTAAATGGTTGGTGGGATTCGACTCTCCTCTTGGCTACTTTACGCCATTCCCGCGTTTTACATCTCTGGCACCCACAAATGAAAAATGAGACCCACACTTCTTTTTCCTTTGTCTTTTAAAATTTTATCCATTCGTGTTCTTAGTGCTTACGTCCTTGTTTGGTATAATTTAAAATTCAGCTTTTAATTTAAATCGAAATTAACAATTAATTTTAATCATATATATTTATGAAACTGACAACTTTCAATTATATATTTCATTATTTTTTTTATAAAAATATACTAAAAGTCCGATTTTAATCCTCACCAGACGGGACCAATTTGTCGAAAAAATAATATTGGGTATATAAAATGAAAGATTGTAGCATGCAGGCCTAACACTCCCAATGAATCAAACAAATTTTAAACCAATTCAATTAGACAACAGGATTGACTTTTCCATTGTTTGAGCCCCATTTTTCCCCAAAAAAATAAATAAATAAATAAATAAAAAATTGAATTGTGTATTGATGAAAAAAAATATGGTTTTAAAATAGTGAAACTTTTTAGCTTGCGTATAATATTATTTTATTAAAAATGTGTGATTGAAATGAGATCTGAATACTACTCAAAAATGCATATTTTTCAAAGATTAGAAGCATACAAATACCTGTTGATCTCGATCAGATTCGCTCAAAGCTTCCGCCCATATTTGGTTTGAAAATTATATTTTTAGTAGATTTTAATAAAAGTGGATGAAATTTGTTATTGAAAAATTGTGTAGTCCGTAATTAAATTAATTATTAATTACATTTAAATTTTAATCTAATTTTGTAGTTTTTCTGTACACCTTAAATAGTTAAATACACACAGATTACATTACACTGGAGAAAGAATCACAAAACGCCAACCAAAACCTTCTTTCTGTTATCTTCTGCTGTACTTCACTCAATCAGCACAAAAAGTTCAAATTTTAAATCCACACAACTTCAGATTCAGTGAAGCCCTTCCTTCCTTGTTGGGATCACCAGATGCATCCCAGATTTTGATATTAACTGTTATTTCTTTCTGGTAAGTTTAAAGATCTAATCTTTTTAACAATCAAATTTCAAGAATATGGGAAAAACAGGCAGAGACTGGATGCAGATCTATGCGATCTATGGAGTAGATGATTGGCAGACGCCATTGTTTCTCCTTATTAATGCTATAGGCTTTTCGATTCTTTCAGTCATCTTCCTTCTTTACTTTGAACCCATTTGCTATCTTTTCCACCACTTTCTCCCTGGCCCAGGATTGGGTCGCTTTGCGGCGGGGTTTAGTGGATCAGTCACTGCTCTCTCCGCCGTCTGTCTCTTCTTCGCCGCCGACAATTTCTTTTACTCAGCCGTCTCCCTCCACTGGGAAATGTCCCAGCGTATAGTTTCCTCCATCCCTGACTGGTCCTCCGTCAAGCACGCGCTCGACCTCGGCTGCGGACGCGGCATCCTCCTCAACGCCGTCGCTTTACAGCTCAAGAAATCTGGTTCTTCCGGCCGGGTTGTTGGGCTCAATCCGCCCCAGAATAGAAGGAATCGATTTCCCAACCCGACCACCACACTCCGAACCGCCACCCTCGAGGGTGTCCAGGAGTACGTCACGTGCCGACCAGGTGACCCAAGAACTCTTCCCTTCAGCGACAACTACTTTGATGTGGTGGTGTCAGCCGCGTTCGTGCATACAGTAGGAAAAGAGTTCGGACCCAAATCCGCCGCTGCCGCAGCGGAGCGGATGCGCGTGTTGACTGAGGTGGCACGTGTGTTGAAACCCGGCGGTGTAGCAGTGATTTGGGACATAGTGTACGTGCCAGAGTATGTGCAGAGACTACACGAATGGAAGATGGAGGAGATTCGGGTGTCGGAGAGCGTGACGGCGTTTATGGTCAGCAGCCACATCTTATCATTTAGGAAGCCACGTCAGCATTTTGTGGGGTCCAATGAAGTCAGATTGGATTGGCGATTCAACATTCTCTGTTGAAAAAAACAATAAAATCATATGAAAAAGTCATATGATTATAATTTATATTGTGCTTTTTTTTTTCTGGTCTTTTCGAGTTGTAGAAGAAAAGGTCTGGGGATACAAAGTAGAACCAGGATATCCTTTCTATGAGAGTGAAATATATACCATTGTAATTATCAATAATGTTTTCAAAGACTACTTGAATGTAGACAGTAGAATGAAACGGTCAAGAAGATCGAACTAATATTAAAAAATTAAATAAAACTTATTTTCACAGTTCTTATACTTTCGATTTTTACCCCTATAATTGGATTAAATTCGAATTGATTCTCAGTTTGGACAAAGGAAGGTCGTTTTCTAGTCACCATCCTAAATCTTTCTATGGATATCTGAATTTAACAACATTTAAATTCAGAATGATAAATGGTCGATAAATTTTATATTTGGATCAGTTAAATTTTGTTTAGAACTTTATGAATCAAATTCTACTTAAAAATTGTTCTGAAATAATCGAAACATATTTGAACAACTTACATTCAACTTAACTCGAGTCCATTGCAATTTAGAAACAACCAGTTAAATTTGAAGCACAGAAGACAATCTTAAAGGAAGCTTAGAGTAACAACTATTAGACAATCATTAAAGAGACACGAGAGACAAGACAAAATAGAACCCAATTATATCAAAGGGGAAACACGATCGAATAATTTTCCCCTCTAACATAACGAACCATACAACAAAGCGACATTTTCTTGTCGTACCCACTTTGTAAATTCAGATTATAGCTTAAATAGAAAGTTATGGGTAGGTAGAAGGATCGCCCATCCAGAATTTTTATAGCTTGTATTTAACATTAAGAAGTTAGAAGGAAGAGTTGGGTGAATGTGAAGTGTCGAGTTGCACTTACTTCAATATACGTGGGGGATTGACAAGGCTGGATTGAGACTGACCACCTGACCTGATATTTTGCTCCTGCTTTGCAATATTCTCCTGGTTGGTATGCGTTAACTTGAGAGGAAAAACTGGCCGAGTTAATGGCATTTAATTTCTAGCACCAACCAATTCTCCATGTCCACTACACAATAATGTGCTTGTTACGACTTAGGCTCAGTTAGCTTATATATATGGTCCCTTTTTCAGTCCCTCCTGAATTTCTCTTTCGACCACCAGAATTCGAATCTAAAATCTTCATCTTATGAGAGACTTAAGTTTAATATTAACACCAATTGAACAATTTGTACAATTGATACCACGATTCAAATCTCTTGTAAGACAAAGGTCTAATGTTCGAATATTGGGGGACACGATAGAAATTCGTGAATGATAAAATGAATAAAGTCTCCTTTAAAATGGACAGTACATACATAATGGCTTGAGCAAAGAGGCTCAAGTCGTTACAGTGCTCCCCTAAATTTTTTCCCAACCCCATTAAAAATAAAAATAAAAAATGAAAAGATGAAAAAGTGCCTTAAAAGGAAATGCAAATATACATTATTCACGACTCTTACATGTTAAATGTCTAGTCCAGAAGGTCCATAGTAGAAAGTGTACAGTATGCATGATATGTCAACCTTAGGCCAAAATTAGAGAGCCAACTGAAAAACATAAAGAGCTGCTGCGCTTCACACTGTATCGGACATGTCATTCACAGTGAACATAGCCAAGCAGAGAAGGTAAAAATATTTCCTTTCTCATCTCATTCTCGTATACAAGGTATTTCTCAGTTTCAGGTTCTATTCTACAATTCCAAATTGCGACTGTACATGAGCCGAGAAATTACACAAGCTTTCTATCTCAACACTTAAGGAGCTGAGTTCTGAAATTCCCGCAAATTCGGAAAATAAAATATAAATTTTACAAAACTTCAGGGAGAGGAAAATCAGATGCATGATTCAAACAATGGACGGACTACTAAATTGACTGAATACTACAAACCCGAATTAACGTCCGCCTGGTATGCAAAATGATGAACTGAGGGCTAGAGGCAAGACACAGATCAAATGAGGCCCGGGTGGATTGCAACTTATATTTGCCTCATCAACCTCCGGCAATCCCAGATGCGGAGGGCGAACATATCCAGCAACCAGTGGCAAGCATAAAATCGTTAAAAAAACAAGTGTGAAGCAATTAACGGTCTGGACCTCTGCTGCATATTTTCGAAAGGTTAGGGACCTTCGTCGACACAAATTAAAGGTTAGGGTAAAGTATGTAAAAATTGAAAAGATTAGGGACCGCTGCTACAATTTTCCCTAATTAAAATGATAAACGGGAATATTCTATGCATAACCAAGACATGTATCTTTTCAGAATATGTTATTATGTGTATTAACAAGTGTCACTATAGGACAGCAAAAGCAATACGAATTGGTTTAATTTATTCCTCTGAACCTTAGGAACTTCCTATAATGGAGAGTGGAGTAATTTATTATTCGATAAGCTTTTTAACATTGTTCTATAGAGGGTACTCCAACATATATGCAATATGTACAGTGGTTGTTCACGTAGGAGCTCATTTCCTGTTCAACCTCCCTCTGAAATCAACTTTTCCATGCTTCAGATTAACATCTATCAATAAATTTTCAGCTACATATATTGTAACACCCCGAAAGTTTTAGAATAAAATTTTATTTGTTCTATATATTATATTTTATTATTTTGAAAGTTGAGGGATTAAAGTGAAATACGTTTTAAATTCTTTTGTTTTTGGGTCAAATATTTGGATTTTGATAGAATGATGATAAGTATATCAACATTGGGCTCATTTTGTAGCTCACATTAAATAACGTAGAGTGGGATCGAGAAAATATAAGTTCAGATAAGTTAAGTCCAAGATATTTCAATTCAAAGAAGCAGGATTTATAGGTATTATTTTATTTTATGAAATTGTACCTTTTAAGATAATTATTCAAAGAAAATAATATTGTATCATATAAGTACATTTATCTTTAAATTAAAAAGGGGATTAACCATATGTTTGTTATCCCATTTCAGTTTCAGTCTGTGCACGTGCAATTGTATATATATTTCTGAAAGAATATATTATTTTATTAGCTAATCATGTTATCTTAAATTTTGAAAAAAAAAATTATATCAAATTCTATTTCTTACAACGTGTGTAGTTACATGTGTATTTAATTTTGAAAAATAGTATTGTATTATAAAATTCAAGTGCTATAATTGGTTTAATAAAAATTCATTCTTATCAAGTTGGATAAACATGATTGTTATCACAATTATATTATGACTCAACTACTATATTTTTCCCTATAAATAGTGTGTTCGTGTCTCACAATTCACCATACAGAATTTTACACAGCAATTTTCATATAAAAAGCAGCTGTAAATTCTAAGTATTTTTCTATATCAAAAGCTCGTTTCATCGATCAAGGTAGGATACTTTTGTGCAAGTAGTTCGTTTCCTTATGTTTTTATGTTCAGTAATTTATGCATGAATTGCCCGTGAACCTTCGGGTTCTTTATTAAGAGAGATAAGAAATCATACGAGATTTAAGATGACTTAGATGTGTGTTTCGCTAGGTCACTGAGATACTCCATAAGAGAAGGGTGGTATGAAGTGTTTATTTTATTGCATATGATTGTATACGGAAACTGCACGTATCTTACTGGGTGTTTTCAAAATACTCACTCTTACAAAATTTTACAGATTAGTTCGGGTAGATTGGATCTGTGGCGGGATGGTGCGGTGGACTACCAAAGGATTTCACCTCACGAGAATATTAAGTTTTACTGCTTTTAAATTATTAGTTTGCTTTGTCCAATAACATTATAAATTTATTAGTTGAGAAGGTTTGAATTGTTTTAAAGACACGATTTTATGATTCGAATTTAAATTTATGAATGTTTTTTTATTTAGAAAAAAATAGAATTTTATAGTTCCGCATTTTAAGTTTATTGTAGGTAACACCTCAAGATATGTGAAATTTTGGGGCGTTACATATATGCCTCATAGTTCTACTGTATGACCTTTTTGTTTACATGGCAATTAGAGTTTGGCACAATAAATAGGCTTGAGACAGATGTCTTCATTATTTGGGATATTATATGTCAATACCACAACTTACATGCGGCTACTTGGATCTATTTTGAGGAAGATCCAAATGAGGTAACATAAAAAGAAGAAGTCAGAGAGAGAGAGAGAGAGAGAGAGAGAGAGAGAGAGAGAGAGAGAGAGAGCACAAAATGGAGCATACCTTTGACTAATGTATTCCCAAGGCATATACTAAAAAGAATCCCAGCTTTGGATTTTGAGGAAACAACGATCATCATTTCCAGTATGCACAAAACCATCTTGAAGATCCAACCAAGTATCATAGATGGTTAATGAAGCTTTTACCTGTGACTGCAGTATGACCTAAACAAATCATGAAACAATTTGAGAGAAGATGCGTACATATTCCAAAATTCATTGAAGTTTCTGAACTAGACATACAAAATCCACAATGATATACTTTGCAACAGTTTTGAGCTTTCATATCATCAAATGCATGTTTGGCAAAGCTTTAATTGCTTATAAACTCATCAAACTCTATTTTTATCCACACATTCCGTATGACCCACAGTTTTTACCTACTTCAACCCACTTATTATCCTATAATCTAATAAAAGCTTCGACAAACATGCTCCTAATTAATTACCTCCTAGTCCCACATAAATTCTAACATCATAGAAGAAAATGCGTGAGTTAATTGCACGGCTTCAGCAGTAATTACAAGGTTATTACCCAACTCATATTCATTACATTTTACTACAATAGCCGTAAAACAGTCCCAAAGCAACATGCTCATTGACAAGTTCAAATTAGCTAGGCAGCATTTGAGGTTCCACATGTAGCTCTTACAAAATCATTAATGAGACGAATGATAACAGAAAGTCAGGACTGAATTCAAAAGAGCATCATAGCATTGAAAAATGATCCTCAAATAAGATGGATAGTAAATACCTGCAAGAGCATAGTACCATCATTGCATTTGTCAGCAACATGTGTGCTCACATGGAAAGGCAGTAAAATGCACGGCTACTGTTCTATGATATTGCCTCAATTGCTTCAGACGCGGTTCAACAAAGAAAATAACAGATAATGAAGGAAATAAAATCTAAGAAAAAGGAAACCTACTACTTTTCAAATATCTGATTATGAGAAACTCCAAACTCAAGTTTCAGAGCTATTGTCTGCAAGCCATACACAACACTCTGTCTCTGAGAAACAACTGGCCCTGCAAATATGTAATAGCCAATATGGTTAAACATTCAAATCATCAATTATGCTATTTGTACAATCATACTCGACAGCAATGGTTGACAGTTAGTATTGTCAAAATCCGGGCCGTAGATTTAAAAAACAGTTTTTGAAAATATGAATGTAATGTTGCCAAGTGTGAGTCATCAACCATTATTGTCAAAGTAGATTGTACATGTAGCATGATTCTTCAAATCATAGAGGATATCTTGTTATGCATGCACAAACCAATTTGAACTGAAATTGACAAAAAATGATCTAATATTCACCTGCAGGTGTTCCTTTAGGTAGCTCATCACTAATAGCTCGCACTGGAATCCATAAAACTGAAGTTATATTGCTTGCCCAGTCGACCAACTCAATCCTACCATCAGTAAGAGTCAATTGCTTGACTTCATCTGTGACTGGAGAACCATCGTTATCCGAACTCTGTGGATTATCTAAGTTGGCTGCATTAGGCGACACAGTTGCAAGCCTCTCTATTTCAATTTCATGTTTCTCAATCCTCAAGCCAGGACCTGTATCTATGTGCAGAACAGCACCCTTAAGGGAATATTTAATTGGTCTAACAATTATTCCAATCCACTGAGGTTCATTAATTAGCAAAGCAGATGAAACAGCAGCAGCGAGATCAACCAGAGACCTTGGTTTTGGCACCTAGATAAGATATGAAATAAAAAATAAATGTTTTTCCTCAGGTGTATACAACTCAGCTAAAAAACTGTAAATGTAAGAGAACTGAATATGTATAGCCAACAGAGGATAATTCCACTTCTGAGTCATAACTAGACATTACCAATTCAGTAAAAGGGGATGCTTAAATTTTCTGCTACATCACGTGCACACTACCTTTAAGATAGGCCTTGTTGGTTTCTCGTAACTCATAAAATCATCAGTATCTGCAGGTTCGCCTTTTGAAAAACTATGAGATCTAAATCTTAATTGACCAATCTGTCCAGTGAGAACCCCCAACACGTACAAACCAGGTTTTTGTGAAGGTAAGGGAAGGGTAATTGTATTCCTGCCAGGCTTTAGTATGGTAGTGTCCAAGCTCTTTATTTGCCGAATAAATTTTGAGAATGAGTTAGCATGAAATGTAAAAGATGGACTCTGATAAATACAGCACTAAGCAAACTTGAAGTTATGTGGAAAAAGTACCTTAGAACCTTCATCAGTATTATTAGTGGCTGTCAGAGTAAGGTTAAGTGACTCGAGAGTTATATCATCTGGAAATCCACTCCACACAGTAACAGATAGTATGGCAGGATCCCCATCACAAAGCTCCAGTGGAGGCCCTGGATTGCCTGAAAAAGTAATTAAGGAAGATACATCTAAGGGAACAGGACACTCCATTTCACTGTGTGCAAGACGGATAACTTCAGACTGAAAGGCCTGCCGTTCCTTGGTCAAGAACAATCCTTTATCTAGTGAGAGCAATCTCACACAAGAAGATAGGTAGCCAGCTTGATCATTCAGTATCTTTTGACACACTGCTAAATTTGGAAGGATTTCAGCCAGTAAGTTCTCCCATCCTTCACCCGCATAAAGAGCACAAACCTTCTTGTACAATTTTGCAGCAAGATCATAATTTTCGTGCTTATGGTAGACAGCTGCAATTTCACCATCAAGAACAACTCCATGTCTCTTCCACCAGGAACGGTGATAATTATTTGCAGCGCCCTTTGATAGATCCATATATTTTTGCTGGCACATAGACAAATGCAAATCGTGTGAAAAGTGAGAATGAAAAAGATAAAACAAGATTCAATAAGAGACCACAGAAAGGTCATGACTGTATAGGAACTTAATAAAGGTTTCAGTAAGCGAAATGAGTTTTAACAACAGTCAGAACAGAGCGCACGTGTTACATTATACGGCTATTTTTCAACCAGATCTTGTTTTTGACCTAGAACATTTGCTGCATAATTGTAGAAATAAAACTAAAATATCTACGTAAATATGAACAATTATGTGTGATATAAGCACCGCACGCTAAATGTTAATACATGAACTTCAGCAGAATTAGTCCCTTAAGCTAAATACCTCAAATTCTTTCACAGAAGATAATGATTTCCACAGGTTGACATCAGAAATTGTATTCCGCAAAGCATGCTCAGAACTAACATAATTCTCTGCAAGTCTCATAGGCCGATCAATTGAGCCATCGAAATTTCCTGGCAAAGAGTAAGTTCGTGACATGGACATTGCATTTACTTTAGGCACTGGAGACATTTGCACTGAGCTGTCAATGAATCACACTTACATTATATTAGAGCTGAAATTCTCAACATCCCAAAAACAATAAAAAAATAATCTAGTTCAGAAAATAGAAAGAACAAAGAAAGAGGAGAGACGTGTTCACTTTACCAACTTAACCCACCCAGTAGCACAAGTTGACAATTCTCAACCCCACAAGATAAGGGCTGCGTAAAAATCTGCACAATGGCCCTTAGCTTTCACTAATGTTGCAAATTGCCTCCTAATACGAAATATCAAAACAAATTTTGGTCCACTTAGAAAGTTATTTTAGCTAAAAGCCACTCCTCAGCTAGATTTTCTTTAGGGTAAAACTTGGATAAGATATTCTTCTACAAAAAACTCATTTTAAAAAATATATATGAACGAAGACTTCATTTTTTGATCACTATAAACTATGAGACAAAATAATAATAATAATAATAATAATAATAATGGGAGTGTTATTTGCCACCTCTGCCATCACTAGGGAAAGATTGCAACTAAGTCAAAACACAAAGGAATTATGCAGCATCAAATAGATATTTTAAATATGGGTATGCTTTCCCTTTTATCTGTCAACCACATAAATAAACAAGGGAATTGAGCAAAACCAGACATCTATAGAGTTGATTCAGTCCTTAAATTTATTACCCATCAATAGCATTTGGACGACCATCAGACAACTCAAACATATTTCCAGCTGAAAGAAGTACAATACCCAAGGCAGATTTGTGGAGGAAGAGAGAAAAATCATACTGACTTTGTGTAAAACCAAAGGTAATGAGCGTGCTACGAAACTTCTCAAACCAAGCCCGAGGAGCCTGCTTGAGCCCATACAGAGAACGTCGCAGGCGACAGACGTCACGAGGAGAAGTAGTAGTCATACCCGATGGAAGTTTCATATAAATTTCCTCGTGAAGATCACCATGAAGAAAGACGTTCTTCACATCCAACTGATGGAGCTTCCAAGATTGGGAGGCAGCAATAGCTAAGACTGTCCGCACTGTGGTCATTTTGGCGACGGGAGCAAATGTCTCCTCATAATCAACCCCATATTCCTGTCTATTACCCAGAGCTACAAGGCGAGCTTTGTATCGATCCAAAGAGCCATCAGAACGAAGTTTCACAGAGAAAACCCACTTAATCCCAATAGGTTTCACTGTAGGAGGACAAGGTACAACGTCCCAAGTGTGATTCTCCTCAAGTGCCTGAAGTTCTGCTGTCATTGCATTCTGCCAACACTCATGTTCCATGGCCTGTTTATAAGAAGAAGGGATGGAAATAGCAGATGAAGTAGCTACAAGAGAGACGGGAGAGGAGAAACCATACATATCAGGTGGTCGAGAAGGACATGCAGACCTACGAAGACAGGAGGGAACCGTAGTCGGAACAGGTGCCGGGGGGAGATCGGGAGGGGGCACATAAGGAGCAGCACCTGACTCACGATTACGTCGTTCATAGACAAGCCCAGGTTTAAACCGTACCACAGTAGTAGGAGAATCAGAGAAGTTAGGCAGGACAGAGAGAGATGCAGATGGCTGCGCAATATGAGATTGAAAAAAATATTGGTTTTCAAGGAAAACCACATTCCTAGAGATACGGATGCGTTGAGCATGAGGATCATAACAAACAAAACCCTTTTGAGAGACAGCATAACCAAGGAAAGCACACTGAACAGATTGAGCAGTAAGCTTATGATGCTCATGAGCAGGAAGATGTACGAAACAAATACAACCAAATGCACGCAGATCAGAGTATGACGGTGAATGTCCATACAACTTAAAGAATGGAGCAACGTGATTTAAAGTGGGAGAGGGTAAACGATTAATTAAATGAACTGAAGTGGAAAGTGCTTCACACCAAAATCGAGAAGGGACAGATGATTCAAGTAAAAGGGTTCGCACCATATCAAGAAGGTGACGATTCTTTCTCTCAGCAACACCGTTTTGTTGCGGTGTCGAAGGGCAAGAACGCTAGGAGATGATACCCTTAGTTTGGAGAAAGTTCTGAAACGCATTTGACATATATTCCTCCCCAGAATCTGATCGCAAGATCTTTATGCCACTAGAAAATTGAGTCTCAAGAAAAATAAGAAAACGCTGAAATACTGAAAAGACATCGGCTTTGGCCCTCAAAAAATAAACCCAAGTAAAGCGACTGAAATCATCAATAAATGTAACAAAGGACTTGTATCGGGCATGAGAAATAATAGGTGAAATTCCCCAAACATCACTATGTATAATATCGAAACATTGGGAGGCACGGGATCCATGAGAGGGAAAAGGGAGAACTTTACTTTTGCCAATTTTGCATGCAACACAATCAAAAGAAAAATCGAAAGAACATGTTTTATTACCCAACAGATTGGAATGAAATAAAGTACGAAGTACATCTGAGTTTGGGTGGCCTAAACGTTTATGCCACAACTTATTATCAGCACTAATAGCATTACATGCAAATGAAAGTAAAGGAGAACGAGGTAAAGGAGAAATATCCAAGGGAAAGAGTCGTCCTACTTTAGGCCCCGTCGCGATCATCTTCCCGGACACTGGATCCTGCACAATACAACCAGAACGAGAGAAATGGACATCATAATTACTATCAACTAATTGACCAACCGAAATTAAATTTGTAGAGAGATTACGAGATACAAAAACATTGGTTAAAGAAGAGGAAAGAAAGTCTGTCATTATTGCAAGGAACCAGGTCATCACATCACTGTTTGTCCCATCCGACCTGCAAGGAAACAGACTGCTGCCTATCATGCCTCCACTGGTGCCTCGAGTTTTGCGACATTGCCTGTTGCCTCGCATGATGTTCCTACTCCTGCTTCTGTGTCCACTCTTACCCCTGAAATGGTACAACAAATGATCAATTCTGCTTTCTCTGCTTTTGGCCTCTCAGGTACTCATGCAACCTCTTTTAAGTCATGGTTCTTTGACTCCGGAGCCTCTAATTATATGACCAACTCAGATATTCCCCTTTCCAATGTCAAAAAATATCGTTGTAATCTAGAAATACACACAGCTAATGGTAGTTCTCTGCCTATTAGCGTTGTTGGTGATCCGAGCAATGTAACCAAAAGCTCTACAGTTATGGCACTGGATAGCACGCATGTCTCGACCCTTATTCCTCCCATGTGCTGCATAAGCCACAGTAACAGGACCACTAATAGTATCCCTATGTTCCATAGTAGCCTGGGCAATGATACGTTGCTCCTCACGAAGAAGTTCACCCACACAAGTATCCAGAGATGGAACAGGATGACGATTCATCAAATTAGATCGCACAGTCTCAAAATCGGGACGTAGCTACATCAAGAATTGGTCCCTCTTACTTGTTTCATACACAATGCCTTGCATACCAGTTTCTGAATAGCAGAGTTCAAGCTCATCATATTCACGTAATGCATCTTCGTGGAGAAGAGCAATCTCGAACATAAAAGCCAAACTTTCCTGTCAATAGAGGGAAAATACTTATGAGAAGAATTTGTAAACGAGAACGCCCCTAACAACATCTTACAAGTGATTGGTGTTGATTGCTAGAAGAAAGGAAGATATAAACAGCATTTTTTACAATAATTTGTAAGAAAAAGCACACACTCAGGAAGTAAGGCTTCATTGTTTTGCCATCGTGCAATTAAACTGTATTATTTAGATGAGAGTATTGTAGATTATTAGGTTCAAACTTCCAGCAGAAATTTCAAAACGGAGGAGATGAAAGATTTGGACTAATAGACATTGGCTCCCCCGCTCTTTCCTTTCCCCAGTTTCATCCTAGTGACCTAAGTTTCAGGGTTTTCCCCTCTAATCCCTTTCATGCTTTTCAACCAAACTTAATCTATCCAAATTTATTTATTTTAAATAAATTAATCCGTATTTAGATCGAGCATTTATGTTTATCTTATTAAATGGAGTCTGTGGATAATGGAAACAATCCTTTCAAACAATCATTGTGCACAACGAGCTTTCTAGTACTACAAGGACAATCAAGACAATACCTTCAAGATGAAGAAGTTACAGAAATTCCAAACTGGCATAAATCGCTGTTCACTAAGCTTGCGAATTTCTTCCTCATAAAACTGAATACGTCTATCCAGAGTATTTCTGATGCACTCCATAATTTTAGCCTCCAAGTCTTCCCAGAAATTTGAATCATGTACGTGCACATCTAGTTTGTAGCACCTAAGCGAAAAATTTGTTTAGATCCTCGAAGAAGGACTTCATCTACGCACATCTTACTACTTATGACAAAACTTTTGACCTATGTAATAAACAATAAGATTAAGAGCTGAACACTTGAATCTGATATCACAAGGCCAGAGCTAAACAAAGAAACTAGGAGGGGAACTAGAAAAGAGCAGGATATTCCAATGAGAGAATGATGGTGTACTATGGTTACTACATCCCAAAAACCTACAGACAAATAACTAAATTCAACAATTTAATAGGCCAATGAACTTTGCATAACTCCAATTTTCTGAATGGAAAGCATACCTTTCCCTTTTCTTAGAACTGAAATCAACTTCAAGTTTGGCGTAAACTTTTTTTGCCATCTTCATGGCCTGATCATTATGAGCTGATGCTTTAGAAACAAAAACAATAAACCAATCTCGTTCTTCATTTTGAACTATTAATTTGAGGCGTGGTTTAAGAATGGTCTTGAACTCATCAAGATCCTAGGTGAGACAAAAGAAAATCATCAGTGTTGGAAAAAAAAAATGCATGAGAAGGGAAAACGAAGAATATATACCCACTTTGTGCTAGGGATTTCAGAAATAATTGCATTCAGAGACTCTGAACTTATAAGAGTGCTGAAAGATAGTAACAAGAATTGTAAATATACCTCACAAGTAACAAGAACTATAGTTGCATATGGCTCTCGGAACCAAAATAACAATTGTTCTTGAGGAGATCAACTCCACAGTCTTGCATCCGTTGTCAATATGAAATCACTGTTGGGAACCTACTTAATCATGCGCAGCGGAAGTAAAGCAATTTCGATTCCCAAACAAGGATCTGCTTTATGTTTAGATAGAAACTGTGATAGAAATAATACCTTGATGAATTCTGCAAACTCCCTTTTGCTGATTCACGAACTCCAATGATCACGATCTACAATCCAAGCTGTCCAATTGTCCAGCCTCCAATGGTGATCCACACAGAGAATAAGAATGACGGCCAGGGTTTTTCTTTTCTCGTGCTAGCAAGAATAATGAATAATCCATTAGGTTTTTCAAACCCTAGCAGCCTATTAATATAAGTCCAAACGGGCTGACCCATCTCTTAACTTAACCCGGTCCAACATTTAATTAATCAAATTAATTAAATCCGGTCCATGAATTAATTAATCCAATTAATTAATTCGGGCCTATTAATAAGCAACCCAATTAATTAATTATCCAACACTTGTCAATTAATTAATTGGTAAATATCATTCTTCTGATTCTCTTTTGTGTGTGACCCATTAGGTTCCCGATCACGATGTCTAACGACGTGAATTATTATTTTGATCTAATCAAAACTGATAAATTAAAATACCCATTTTAATTTATCATCAATTTACATTCGTTGTCCCAGATTGACATCTAGCAATGTGTCAGGGCAATACATGTGACGGGAAATGTCACGTGACGTGACAAAACCAAACTTGTTCGTTTATCGTGAAACTATAATCCCTTCGTCAATATGATCCGATCAATTACGAGATATGGACGTGAGTCAATCTCAATTATCGATCATATCTTTTATCCTACTGTTAAGTCAATGTAAGTCGAAAACTCTTTTTCGACTTATGAGTTCACCTTGGCCAAGGATTTCATTATCAACTTAACTGGATGAAATGTAGATCATAATCTCTTACTATCTAAGAGTGACGAATTCTCTATTGATCATTCACAACCTTCATATGATTCTTGACATACCCGAATGATGCCGTATTAGCGACCCTTGACAGAGCAACATCCGACATCACCAAAGCATGACTGTCCTCACATAAGGCACTATGATGACCTCAAGTCAAAGGACCAATTTCACTACCGAACGTTAGAGATTAACCACTGACACTCAGATAGTTTTCCATGTGGAATCTCTCAGCGGGTCTCCAATGTTTTGTTCTATAACAAAACATTCACGTGTTCATTCAAGCGTCCCCACACTTTAATTTGTAAGATCAACTACTTACTTCATAAGTAAGAAATGCCACACGTGATGGTCTATCCGTAATAACGATATCCGTATCCCGTTATTACATACGACCACGGACGATTTAAGATTCAGTCATATGTAATTTGTATCTCACAATCACAACTCCTTGTGATTAACAAATCATCAAGACTTGAATCTACGGATTCTATTATTTAATTAATTAGAATATTAATTGAAATAAATAATAGATATTGCCATAAATATGCATCGGTTATATATACATTAAAAGTGCTTATGTCCAAAGTTGATTGGACCTAGGGCATAACACTTACAAACTCCCACTTGCACTAGATCCAATCTCTTATGTATCTTATGCCATAAGAGTCTACATGACAATCATGTTTATACTGCGACAACTCTTTGTCAATGGATCTACAATTTAATAACTTGTGAATTCGTTCTTTCTTTACGTCATTTCATTATATCATCTTTCCAATGAGATAATACTGCCTTAACACATGTTTGGATCATTGATGAGACCTTAGTTCCCTCGTTTGCACGATGGCTCCACTATTATCACAATACAAAAGCATGTGATCAACAATGTTAGGAACTACTCCAAGTTCATTAATGAACACTTTGACCCAGACAACAACTTTTGTTGCTTTCTAAAACAGTGATGTATAAGGCTTCTATTATTGAATCAGCGATGATTTTCGATTTGGAACATTTTCAACACATCGTTTAAGAGTAAACCAATATCCTAATTGAAATATGCTATCATTCTAGTCCGACTAGAAGTTAGCAACAATGTATCCATGAACTCCCAGTTCATTTTCTCCACATAAAATCTTCTTAAGATTTTATCTATATAGATCTGGATGAGTTAAGCAATCTTATAGATCTATCTCTATAGATCAAGCTATTTCTCACATATCTATTATGAAGAAATTATTTAACAACCATAATTTCAACAATTGAAATATAAAGACGTCGTTTCCTGTTAGTATGTCTCATACATATAATATTAGGAATGCGACAATACTCCCACTATCTTCTTTTAAACACACAATTCATTTTTGATAAAATCAAACATTTTGACTTTTATATCAAATCGAATATTTCAGCTCCAAAAGGCTTATTTTAATCCATATTGAACTTTTCTTGTAAACTCATTTACAACCTATGGGTTCTAATCCATTAGGCGGGTTGACCAAGGTCCAAACCTTGGCAACATTAAGTTCATATCGGATATCATAGCCTTATGTCATGTCAGCGAGTCAACACTTGACTTTGCTTATGCATAATTAGTAGGATCATCATCCTTGATTAGTAATGCTAGATTAATAATCATGGATTCTTACCTTCCAGAAGGTCGAATGATCCTACAAGATTTACATGGAGCTGTCGTGTCCTCAGGAGTCTCTACTTCCTGATCAAGAGTATGTCCCTCAACACTTTGGGATCAGACTCAGGTTATCTACTTGGTTAACTATATCTGTGAATCCTTGAACTCTTTCAAGCTTTACTCTACTCCCACTGTCCTCTCATAGAACAAACATTTTCTCTATGAGTATGACACGTCTTGAGATGAACTCATTCTTCTCAATGAGATTATAGAATTGATATTCAATTGTCTCTTGAATATCCTACAAATATATATTTATCGAATTTAGTTTCAAACTTATCCGATTCAGTGCGCTTCACATAAGCGTCACTGCCCCAATCTTTCATATGAGAAAAGTGGGGCATTCTGTCTTTCCATAACTCGTATGAAGTTTTGTTAACCGATTTAGATGGGACACGATTAGTGTGTGGCACGTGGCAATCAGTACATGATCTCAAAACGATTTTGAAGCATTTGCATGGCTTGTCCTTATTGCACTATATCTAATAGTACATGATTCCTCATTGCAAATACATCATTATGTTGCAATGCATGTAGAGGAATCCACTGCGAGAGAATCACATTCTCTTTTAGATAATCTAAAATTCTACATTTTAGATATTCTCCACATCGATCAAATCTTAGTGTGAGAATTTATTTACCTATTTGTTTCTCAATTTCTAGTTTGAATCCCTTGAACATTTCAAAAGTTTCATACTTGAATTTCATCAAATATACATGACCATTTCTGAAATAGCCGTCTAGTAAATGTGATGAGATAAGAGAAACTTTATCTAGCATTGATTGATATGTGTCCACATACATCACTATGTATTAGACTCAATAATTATGCAGATCTTTCTCCTTTTCAAGTAAAAGGAGATATGGTCATTATGCCTAACAGACATATTTTGCATTTGTCAAATGATTCAAAATCATTTGACCCAAGTGTACATCTCCATGTAAGTTTGGAATTACATTTTCATTTATATGACCAAATCTGCAATGCCAGATATAGGTGTTATTCAGATTATCATTTTTATGCCTTTATTTATCTATACCATTATAGAATACTCAATATTTAGAATATAAATGTCATTTTGTAATAACCATTAAGATCTTATCAAGATAAAAGGAACAACAATTGACCTTAACATTAAAATAATTCATGTCCAAACATGAAATTTATTTAATGTTCTTGGTAATGGCAAGAACAAAACAATATTTCTCTAATTTTAATATTGAGCCTAAGGCAAAGGCAAGAAGTAGCTCCTACAGGCAATGCGGCAACTTTTGCTCATTTTCAACGTACAGGTCAACTTCTCCCTTTTTGCAGTGATCTACTTCTGTTTAGTTTCTGCATATTTATACAAATATGTGATCCATATCTAGTATCCAATACCCATGAAACTAATGAAATAGATATAAGCCTTGCAATTTTCTTTCGAATGACCTATCATTCCAAAATGATAATAATGGTCATTAGATTTGGTATTGTCCTTATTTGCTTTAACTGTCTTAGTCATCTTAGATGTTTTCTCAAAACATCCTTTAGACTTCACTAGATGAATCTATGACTAACATTTGCCCATTATAAACATAGATATTGGGCTTAACAGTCTTAAGCATGTTCAGCAACTCAATAAGTGTGCATTCGAATTTATCCATGTTAAATTCATAATTAGTCATGAATAACCTACTGGCAAAGATTGTAGAACCAAGTCACACTTAGTTCATTGTTCATGATTGAACTCAATTGAGACAACTTCTCAAAATGGTCAACGTCTTCAGCACACCAGAACTGGCCGGAGACTCTTCTGCCATTATACACTGGTATAGTTGCTAGGAAATCTCATATCTTTCCACACGTGATTATTTATCATTCAACACTTTGAGATGAAAATCATGTGTTAGCATCTATACTCTTATGTTGCTTTTGTAACTCAGGTGACATAGTCGCAAACATCACACATGTTGCAGTACTATCGTCATCACCGTGTTTATTATAGCAGCCACCTCTTCCTTTATTGAGTCATCAACGAGTGTCTCTGGAAAGGGCTACTCAAGGACATAATCAATTATCATACATGAGAACAATTCTCAGATTGCGGAGCCAATTAAGAAAATTTGGTTTCGTTGTTGGCATACAGTATGTCACTCAAATACATATGGTTACTCAAGATTCAATAAATGTAAATGACAAAAAAATAAAAGAATAATATATAAAATGCATCGATTAATTTAACATGGTCTTTTATTAAATTAATTTCGCTCCCACTGTTTAACTCAAATTTATGACCCTCTCACATAAATTTATGGAATCCATACTTGATTCCCAGTGGGCTGGGATCCCATTTATTATATTAAAACCTTGAGTGTACTCAACAAATCTTAATAAAACATTTGGGTAGATACTATTATCAATTGTATCTCCATACAACTCCCAGATCATTAAGCTGACAACTCTTTGTCTTCACACATCTTATGTGTTAGCTTAACATGCCTCCAAAATTCATCTCCTTGAGTGTACTCAACAAAAGATAAATTTTAGTTAAGTCAAACCCATCATTCAGAAATATCTAATATTTCATAGTGTCAAACATATCCCCAATAGACCAGCCTTGAGTGTACTCAACAAGCTGAGATCGATTTCGGACTCTCATTTTTCACTATAATGATGGAAGGCTAATATAAATATGACTTGATATTTTAACATGCCTCTAAAATTCATCTCCTTGAGTGTACTCAACAAAAGATAAATTTTAGTTAAGTCAAACCCATCATTCAGAAATATCTAATATTTCATAGTGCCAAACATATCCATAATAGACCAGCCTTGAGTGTACTCAACAAGCTGAGATCGATTTAGGATTCTAGTTTTTCACTATAATGATGGAAGGCGAATAAGAAAATGACTTAATATTTTCAACGAGGGGTTTTGCATGCAAAGGTCTCATCGTAATAATTATATATATCTTATTATACATCTAGCATGCAAATAAACATACATATAATAGTGTGGACGATTATGGACTTATACTATCTAGTCTTCCCGAGCCATAAGGAAGACTAGTTGGTCAGCTCCTAGGGGGTATGGCATTTATTCATACAATGCTCCATCTCTATGGTCTCCTCCTCTTCTTGTATCTTCAATTAGTCCAGCTGCAACTTGTATCCTATACTAGTTGGCACGCAGGCCTAAATAATATTGGACGCGCATGCCCATAATAATAACGGACTCGCAGGTCCAAAATAAATTAGAGCTCGCAGGCCCATAATAACAACTGGAATAAAACTAACCATTCAACACATCCACATGGTCGAGTCCATAATCATCCACTAATAAAACATTCATCATATAAATGCATTCCTATATAATATCTAATATTATATGCAAACATGTTTCAAGTTTCAAGTTTCTAGCAATAAAGTCGTCTAAACTAATTCAGACAAATGGATCGGAACAATTAAATAATCAATTAATCAAATTAATCAATTAACTTAATTAGCGGGTATATTTAATTAAAATCAAATTTTAATTTTATATACCAAATTAGAATCTCATTCTAATTCCACTATTACAGGGCGGAACTATTTTAATTAAAATCAAATTTTAATTAAATATCAAATTAGAGTCCAACTCTAATTTCAAAACTTAAGGCGATTAAATTCAATTTAAAATCAAATTTTAAAAATATACTAAATTAGAGTCAAACTCCAATTCCAAGATATTAGGACGAACTTATTTAATTAAAATCAAATTTTAGTTAAATACAAAATTAGAGTCCAACTCTAATTCTAAGAAAAGTTTTAGGGCGGGACAATTTAATTAAAATCAAATTTCAATTAAAATGTCAAATTAGAGTCCAACTCTAATTTCAAGAATATATTAGGGTGATATAATTTAATTAAAAATCAAATTTTAATTAAATATTATATTAGAGTCCAACTCTAATTTAATTGAATTAATATTTTAATTCAGGATAAAACTCCTAAATAAAATAAAATTCAATTTAGGGTCAAAATTTAATATTTAAGTTAAAATCCAATTTTAACGAAAATATAAAAAGTCGTCAATTTTAAATAAAATTTCAAACGGATCATCATTGATAATATGGGTCAAAACCCATTTAAAATAAAATTAAAAATCATTTTAATATTTAAATTCAAAACCATTTTGAAAATTGCAAACTGACCCAAATTTGAAATTAAAAGCGAGCCCTTCAATTAACTAAATTGCATGACAGACTCCTTTTCTAATAATTGCACATTGACCCCTTTTATCATTATTGCGGACGGGTCCCCAAAATTTCAGAAATTGCAGAGGAGGCCCCCGTCCCCAAATCTAATCACCCGGATCTGAAAACCCTAAAAATTCTCCCTCCAGCGCCGCCTCCTTCACTGGCGAGTGTCGCCGCTGTCAAACAGCGGCGACACATCGCCGAACTCGCAGCGCACATCGTGCGCTGCTGCTGCTACTGTTAGCAGCCGCAGCTGTTGCTAATAGCAGCAGCCGGTGCTGCTGCTGCTATTAGCAGCAGCAGTCGGCGACGGGCGCCGCTGTGGGTAGCGGCGCCGTCGCCCCCGCGAGCGGCAAAACAGCGCGGCAGCTGCTTCGCCTCGCCGGCGGCGTTGGTGGCTGCCGGCAGAACCTTCCACCTTTTTTTTTTTTTTTTAATTTAATCCGTTTTTCGATCCTATTATTTTAAAATGAAAAACAATTTTTCAAAATTGCTAGAAACATGAAAAATATCAACAATCAACTTTTGATTGATATATAACACGAAACAATTTCTAACAAACACAAAGTAGGCTCTGATACCACTGTTGGGAACCTACTTAATCATGCGCAGCGGAAGTAAAGCAATTTCGATTCCCAAACAAGGATCTGCTTTATGTTTAGATAGAAACTGTGATAGAAATAATACCTTGATGAATTCTGCAAACTCCTTTTGCTGATTCACGAACTCCAATGATCACGATCTACAATCCAAGCTGTCCAATTGTCCAGCCTCCAATGGTGATCCACACAGAGAATAAGAATGACGGCCAGGGTTTTTCTTTTCTCGTGCTAGCAAGAATAATGAATAATCCATTAGGTTTTTCAAACCCTAGCAGCCTATTAATATAAGTCCAAACGGGCTGACCCATCTCTTAACTTAACCCGGTCCAACATTTAATTAATCAAATTAATTAAATCCGGTCCATGAATTAATTAATCCAATTAATTAATTCGGGCCTATTAATAAGCAACCCAATTAATTAATTATCCAACACTTGTCAATTAATTAATTGGTAAATATCATTCTTCTGATTCTCTTTTGTGTGTGACCCATTAGGTTCCCGATCACGATGTCTAACGACGTGAATTATTATTTTGATCTAATCAAAACTGATAAATTAAAATACCCATTTTAATTTATCATCAATTTACATTCGTTGTCCCAGATTGACATCTAGCAATGTGTCAGGGCAATACATGTGACGGGAAATGTCACGTGACATGACAAAACCAAACTTGTTCGTTTATCGTGAAACTATAATCCCTTCGTCAATATGATCCGATCAATTACGAGATATGGACGTGAGTCAATCTCAATTATCGATCATATCTTTTATCCTACTGTTAAGTCAATGTAAGTCGAAAACTCTTTTTCGACTTATGAGTTCACCTTGGCCAAGGATTTCATTATCAACTTAACTGGATGAAATGTAGATCATAATCTCTTACTATCTAAGAGTGACGAATTCTCTATTGATCATTCACAACCTTCATATGATTCTTGACATACCCGAATGATGCCGTATTAGCGACCCTTGACAGAGCAACATCCGACATCACCAAAGCATGACTGTCCTCACATAAGGCACTATGATGACCTCAAGTCAAAGGACCAATTTCACTACCGAACGTTAGAGATTAACCACTGACACTCAGATAGTTTTCCATGTGGAATCTCTCAGCGGGTCTCCAATGTTTTGTTCTATAACAAAACATTCACGTGTTCATTCAAGCGTCCCCACACTTTAATTTGTAAGATCAACTACTTACTTCATAAGTAAGAAATGCCACACGTGATGGTCTATCCGTAATAACGATATCCGTATCCCGTTATTACATACGACCACGGACGATTTAAGATTCAGTCATATGTAATTTGTATCTCACAATCACAACTCCTTGTGATTAACAAATCATCAAGATTTGAATCTACGGATTCTATTATTTAATTAATTAGAATATTAATTGAAATAAATAATAGATATTGCCATAAATATGCATCGGTTATATATACATTAAAAGTGTTTATGTCCAAAGTTGATTGGACCTAGGGCATAACACTTACAATCAGCAGGTAATTCATCAACAGGCACGGGATTACGAGTCTTGTTGTTCAGAAAAACCCTTTTGAATGGCAACCGTTCTTCAAAGTTCTTCTTAAGGTCAGGCCATAGATCATTTACATCCTCAACTGTGACAAGTTATACCAATAAATGTTATTAACATAAGAGCGGTATACTAATTACATTGCACATTTTCTCCTATTATGCAAAGGAGCAATGCCTATGAATAAAAAATAATGCACTAACTCTGACATATTGTACAAATGCAATGGTTCTCTGGTAAAAATCTAAGAAATTGAACATTGCCACATCGGTTGGTAGATGCGTTTCTTCATGTTGTCAGGAAATATATTTCATTTACTAAATTATTCAGAATTTTGAACAACCAACTAGATAGAAATTGAACTAACAATCAATTAATCTTCATAATTTTTGCCTACTCTTGCAATAACTTTCATCCCTCGGAGGCAGGAAAAGAACTGAAAGGATTAAAAATCCATAAGTTATCACATTTTTTCCGTTAATCAGTCAGATGCTAGCAATCCAACTTATAGATAAGAACACGCCGAAACGCCATAATTATAAAGAGTAAAATAAATTTTAAAGTTGAATCAATAATTAGGATCACTTCTGTAATGGATTTTTGAAATTACCGGCAATAACGAGACGATCGCTTGAGGATTTAATACTCTGAAACTGGGCTAAAAAATTCGCCATTTTAGCGATCTGAAGAAACCATATTATCTAACGAGAGCAGAGATCCTTGAGAATGGAATGCGATGGTAGCAGAAGAAGAAGAAGAGTGAGTAGTCACTAGTCAGTAACTTTCTCTTTTCAACTGTGCAATTGAATCAACCTCGTTAGATTTGTTTGTTCCGTCGATGGTGGTGTAAGTGACGCGGTGATCGCATTTGTTTGCGAGACAAAAATAGGAACTGAAAATAAATAAATAAATAAAAGTACTAAAACAACAATAAAATGTGCAGTTTGGCATGATTATTACTTTTTTTTATATTATATGTGTAAGAATTTTGAAGGAAGATACTTAGAGCCTGTTTTGTGGAGCTAAAAAGTTAATTAAAATTGAAAATATAATCGTTATTGGATCCCACTCGTTTAATAAAAATCAATAATAATGATTAGTTTTTCAATTTTAATCTCTACCAAACACACTCTTAATTTTTGTGTGAAAATTAATTTTTAAAAGACTTTCAAACGCTTTTAAAGGAAGTCATATTGGACTGAATTTATCTACAAATTCTTCTAATTGGAGTAAACACTTTCATAAAATTAATCAAATGAGTCCAAAAATAACTTGAATCTCAAAAACTCTTTTTAATTTTTCAAAAATCATGTCAAATGAATACCGTGTATAGTCACCAAAACAAACTCGTAGTAAATGTTTTGATAGTCATGGAAAAGAGAAGCGGGTCACTAGGATTAGGCGTCAAGCGTGTCGATTTGAATGTTTTTATAATTGAAATGATTCATTACACTTCGAATATTTAAATTAAACCATTCAGGTCCATGTAACTAACCAAACTCGAACAAGAACTGTTGATTCCAATTCAAGTTCCATTATATACAGTTCATTTAAAAAAAAAAAAAATCTGAGCACTGATACAAAATAACTTCTATACATCTGAGAGAAATAAAAGAAATAAAATATTTCACCAAATACATATTTCAACGCTTTCTTAATCCATTTTGAATATAACGTCAAATAACATTCTATTTTGACTATTGCTCTTTGTACGCCTCGAGGAGGGTTTATAGGGCGGGTAGCATGTAAAGTGCAATTAAGTGTGACTGAATAAAAATGTTATAATCAACTATTCAAGTCAATAAATATAATTGATTATATTATTTATTACTTGGGACTTGCAAACTTATGGCCAGGTCATTTAATTGGAGTGAATTAATTGTTAAAATAAAAAACTTAAAAAAAAAAACTAAATTTAATTTCAGAATCGAATATCCATGATTTCAATTCAAGAACCAAGAATTGACTTGGACTCAATTTTTTTTTATTTTTTATTTTTTATTTTTTAAATTAGATCGTTACATTCAATTCCAATTCAATAGGTTCAATTCCTATTAAAAGTTTCACTCCTATTAGCCATCACATCGAAAGCAAGAAGAAAGAGAATGAATAGATGGGTATTTAGATGAGACGTGCCAAAACCTCATAATCAATTATCAACGATCCTTCCCTCCCATGGCGTTCCCTCAAGCAACATCAATCGTCTCTATGAATACAATGTCCATCAAAATCTCCCTCATTGACTCACTCCCCCTACTCGAAAACCATATTTTTCGATTACCCATCTCACATTTTTATTTTCATTTTCATTTTGAAAAATTATTTATCAAAACCTAAAATTAGAAAGTACATTTTGTTGAATTTTTTGAAAAATTGTTTTATGATATCTTATTCTATGAAATTTGATTATTAGTAAAAAAGAATAAATTTGTTTTAAAATATTATCAATCGATTTATACATTTTAAAGCTGGAAGATCTTATTAGGGCTGGGCAAAATGTCCGAACCGAACCGAACCGAACGGGTTTTCTTAAATTAAAAACCCGAACGGGTATCCGAATCGAGAACCGACGAGTTTGGTTCGGTTCTCGGTTCTAGACCAAGAACCGAATAACAGAATAAGAACCGAATTTTTTTTTTTTTTTTTTTTTTTTTTTTACAATTGAGCATTTGGGCTTTAAGTATATTGAATATAACACAAACCGACCAACATAAAAAAAATTGCAAAAAAAAGTCACTAAATATAAAAGGAGAAGAGCTCTAGAATTTTCGGTCTTCTCTTATTCTTCTCTCTCCAGTCCATTCCTGCCGCACAACATGTTTCTCGTCCAGTCATGAGTCATTTTCTCTCAACTTGAAGAAGTCCTCCTCCTTCTAGTTCCCACACTAAGCTGGAGTACTCTCGTAATTATTCTTTTCATATTTAAGAGACGTGAGATTTTACCCTCTTAATGCTAACAGTGCTTTCGTTCTTTTATCGTGTTTACAATGAAAATTTTTTTAAGCCTTCCAAGAGCTTTGCACAGAGATTTCCAGCTCTAGTTACTGGATTCTTTTTCTTTACATGGTACTCAAGAAATTGTTAACATTTTAATGGTACATGGCAAGTCAAACAATCGATGATTACATTACATAATTGGTAAGTATTTTTAATACTTTAAAATACTACGTTCATTTGTAAAAGCTAAGATTGAATCTGGTCAATATTCACACGCAGATTCACTCGGTGAAAGTACTGAGCACGTTGGGATTGCCTCACTTCTCACAATGTTTTCAGAAAATAGGAATGATTTTGATACCACTTCTCAAAATGGAGAACATAGTTAGATGTTTTTATATGTTACCTTTTGGTAGGCAAGCAGTGGAGTAGTAACTGTTTGAGGGAAGCAACAAAAAAAAATTGTGATCTATATTGTCTAGTACTAAAGTGTTAGCATTTTGTGAAAACTTTCTAATATATTATGGATTAATTATTCAAGACGCATGGACAAAGTTTTCTAAATATATTTATATAGTGTTATTATAAATGTTAAAAAAATTAATTATAGTAGGAACCGAACAGAACCGAATGGAACCGAACCGAACCGAACCGAACCCGAACCCGAACGGTTCCAGAATTATATCTGGAACCGACGGTTCCATTTACTAAATACCCGAAAATTTCTGGAACCGAAAAAACCGAACCGACCCGCGCCCACCCCTAGATCTTATTATATTTTTTTGTTACAAAAAGTAAAATAAATAAATTGAATTGGCAAAATATAAGAAATAAAAGTCAATAACGTGGACCGAGAACATTTATATGTGTTCATTTAAATATATATTAAAATTTTTTTTTATGTAAATAACCATTAAGAGCTTGAACTATTTTCATTTTTTACAATTTTATTTTTTAGAAATTTATTTTTAGATTTCGAGATTTGTTTCCTTTTTTTCAATATTTTTTATTTTTTAAATTTATCAAATTTTTATTTTGAATTTTTGAATTTTAGTTTCTTAGGATTTTTTTTGAATTTTATTTAAATGCTTATTTTCCTTGTTTGCATTTTTAGTTTTATGATATAAGTTTATTGTTTACAAAAATGTATTTTAAAAAACAATCATACTATATGTACGTCATTTTTTATATTATGTCACTTGACAACACACCATTAGACAGTTTGAATTTTTAATAGTTTTTCTACCCAATCAACACTTGACAGACAACACACACAACGTCAACAATTATGTCAAGAAAACAGTGTACAAGTAGTATCTTCCTTTCGAAAATATGAGACCAAATAATTTTTGGGTATTTTACAAATTTGAAAATTAAAATCAATTTGATAACAAAAAACCAGGGACAAAATCCAATCTTGCTTCTTGTACACAATTAATCATCGAAAGGCGAAAGCCCAATTCATTCCGTAAATAAAATGAATGCCAACGAAAATTGTAAGGGTTGTTTAATAAGCTATTTTTCCCATAGAAAATGGAATTGAAATTCTATTTTTCATTTTTGCTATTTTTTATGGCACTTTTTTTCCATTGA
This sequence comes from Fraxinus excelsior, assembly GCA_019097785.1. Taxonomy (NCBI): domain Eukaryota; kingdom Viridiplantae; phylum Streptophyta; class Magnoliopsida; order Lamiales; family Oleaceae; genus Fraxinus; species Fraxinus excelsior. Next base: position 45,862,676 of record CM032624.1, on the reverse strand, counting down.
ATTGGTTTTCTACTTTTGCTGATTTTCTTGATTTTAGTTGAATTGAAATTCCCACCTTCTAGGTGGGAATTGATTTTTCATCATCTTTTTTTTATTTTTTTTTCAATAGAAACAAAATATATCCCAATTGTAAAAAAAAAATAAAAAAATTATCCCTTAAATTGACAATTTTCATATAAAACAAAGTTAAACGAACAAAAAAAAAAATTCAATTATTTTTTTGGCAATCCAAACAAATTATATCCCCAATTGTAAGAAATTTTATTCATTTAATTGACAATTTTCATGAAAAACAAAATCAAATGAATACCAAAAAATAGAAAATCTCAAAATTCTCCAAGTGAAAAATTATATCAATCAAACACAATTAATTGACAATTCTCAGTAAAACAAGTTTTAGGCAATTCAGTTCTCTACAATTCTTTTTCTTTCCACCCAAATTCCATCTTTAAATCAAGCGGACCCTAAGCATAAACTACTGCATCTTTTTAAAGCACAAGCATATATATAGTACCATATTTTTCATTTCGTAATCGTTCCAATTACTTTTTACTTGAAAAAGGATATTATTCATTAGGAAAAGAGAAATTCAAAATTGAATATAATTATAATAATATTGACAACCCAAAAAGAGAAAAAAATATAATTTCTAGGCTCGTAAAATCCTTCTTTCACAAGAAGATTTAAATATTTAGTCGTGCGCATATATCCTTGAGCATCATACATTTTCCATATTAAACTCTTACAAAATGAAATTATAATAAACTGCAGAAAAATTGTTATAACTTTCAAAAAAAAGCAAAAAATACTTCCACCTGAGTGAAATTCACATTAATTTTCTTGAAAAAAAAAACCGAAAAAGAGGGACACAGATTTAATAGTTTTTAGTTTAGGGTTAATTTCTGGCAAGAAATGAAGTCAATAATAAAGGGAAAAAAAGAGATAATTATTGGCATATAAGTTTAAATATATTTATATTTCTATTTCTCTGGTGAAAGAGTACAGGACATTCCTTCAATTTTGCATTTTAAATAACAAAATACAAACATAATTCAAAATGCAATCTAGTTGTATCTTCAGCTTGCAACAATTTCTTACATTCCCAACTCACAAATTCTTTGTGTAACAATTATTTATACATCATTCGATAGGGCTCACCTCTACGAGTACCAATTCATGCCGGAAACTTGATAGGGTTGTCGAAAAACCCCATCGAGCATTCCTTGTTGCAAAGAAGTTGCCTGTGGAAGCGGAGTTAAAATGGTTGCAATAGAATTTGCGTCATCAAAATTATTTTCTCCAAGAAATCTCTTCGTGGGAGGGGATGAATTCTCATTGTGATCTTCCTCGATATAGTTGTTCCAGTATAAATTCCTCTTTGAACCAACCATTAATGAAAGTTCGGATTTGGAAGGGCACGATGAAATTAGCGAACCATTATTCATGTCGACGTTGTCGTTCATCATCCCTTGGTACAAGTTTTGATCATTTTCTAGCAATGCTCCATAGCTTGAGGCTCCCTTCAGTCCCATAGCCATTGAAGGAGGTATCGACATCATTTCATCGCATTCTTGATCCATAGGCCTTTGCTCATTGTTCTTCTTGTAAATTCGACATAGTACCCAATCATCAAGCTGTAGGAATCAAGAACAAGAATCTTCAAAAAACATCCAAGCACCAATTTACAAGAACAGAAGCAAATGATTCAGATTCCATACGTAATGACTCAAGATTCTGTGTCTAATTCATTATATGAAAGATACTATCTCATTTGTGAGAGACTGTGTTCACCTTACCCTTCACGACTGTCTGCCATATTCTCTGTATTTGAATTCTGAGGACGCGGCAGAATGTCTTAAGGGATAAGATGAATATAAGCTCTTACATTGATAGAACAACTTGAAGATAGAAGCTCGGATCGTTATACCATATATTCTTTTTAAAAAGAAAAAAAAAATGGAAAATACATTTTCATTTGATTTTTGTTTACCACCCAAAATCATTTATATGGTGAAGGTGATACCTGCAAATTTAATCGAATAGTCGTTTTCGGAGAAAAAAGGGACAAAAATCGAAGCAAACAAATTGATCAGCATAAAGTGGGATTTTAGGTAGATATTTACCCTTAAAGAGCCTTTTTTATTGGCTAAATCACACCTTGGAGGCTTTGAATTTGGTTTGTTCTCTGTAAGTCTATATTCATGCATGATCCAATTGGTTTTAATCCCTTTAGGAGGCTTCCCACCATAGAAAACCAGTGCCTTCTTCACCCCTACTTTCTGAGTTCCTCCGGCCGTCATAACTGGCTTATCAGTACCGGTGGCCTTCCAATATCCCGACGTCGCAGCCCGATTAGGCCGAACTCCGTTCGGATACTTTCGGTCTCTTGGACTGAAAAAATACCATTCTCGCTTCCCAAATGTAGCCTTAGCTGAAAAATCAAGAACCAAACTTTCAACATGTATTGATCAAGATCAGACATATACACACAGTATTAGACAGAAAATATGTTACCGGGAAGCTCCCACGGATCAAACTTATAGAGATCAACGTCTGCTATTATGGCCACCGGGAGAGGGGCGGAGGCGGCCTTTTTCTTGAGGTAGTGCACCACCAGTTCCTCATCCGTGGGGTGGAAGCGGAACCCAGGTGGCAGCTGAGGCTGCTGAGATCCGGTGGATGAATCAGTGCCATCCATTAATTTTAAAAAACTCTTATCAAAATCAACAAATAATCTTGATTGTAATCTTCTGCAAAAAAAATATTTTGGAAGAAAATAGCATAGGCTGAAAATGTTTAGCTGTGAGGTTGGCCACCTCTGCTTTTATACGGGTATACCGACCACCGTATAATGGTAGTGACATAAATCGGGTACGACGCATGTATACAGATTATGATTCCATCTACCATCTTATTCTATAAACATGACTTAGCCCCTGTTTTGTGTAAATTAAAATCAGATCGATCGGGATGTCACGTGATTTTGTCCATACACATGCCCTACGATGTTCGGCTTGATTTTCCATATTATTGAGTCTTACTTCGTTGACAACCTCGACAGAATTGATAATTGTGAACGGTTCTAGTTGGTTTGTCTTAATCTAGATCTATCGTTCAACACGCATTGTGACCTTGTGTCCGTTCACACGTTCCGTTGTTTTTAGTGGATTTGATACCAATTGATGAAATGTGTGATTAAAATTAATCGTTGATTCTGACTTGAGATTTTTATCAAACCGAACATAAGGTTAATATGATGTTAGCCAATGTTTGACAACTATTATTTAAAAACTATTTTTTTTACGTACTTATTTTTAACCACACATTCACACAACAAAATATTCTGTACGTAAATTCAAATTTTTTCCTTACTTTCTAACCACTCATTTTCCTAAAACTCACTATTCAAAATATTATTTTTAATAAATAATGGTTGTCAAACGGGGTTTAATTTCATAATTTTCATTTCGCTTTAATTAATCTTAAATCAGTTTTATTTAATATATACACATGTAAGCTTTGTGTTTGACTGGTCAATTTGGTCAAAGATTTCAACGGTTGATTTTTATGATTTTGACTGGGGGTTTTGCAATTAGAGGGGTGCTTAATGGTTAATGATGACGCAATTAGGGATTAAGAACTGAACATTAAAGCCATGTTTGGTCTGGATTAAAATTTGATTTTAATTTAAGTTAAAGTCAAAAAATCAATATTAACTATATCTTTATGGGTCCCACAATTTTTCAATCACACATTTCAAAAACTTCTATCACAATCTACTAAAAATCTAGAAAAATGCTATTCATCCCCAGTGGGAATGCATCCCCAGTCTATCTATGTGGCTGTAAATGATTGGTTAAATGATAGGTGAAATTAAATGACTTATTTAATTTCACCTATCATTTAATGCAACATTAACGTCACATAGACTGAGGATGCATCCCCACTGGAGATGAATAGTATTGCTCAAAAATCTAATTTTAGTCTCCACCAAACACTCTCTAAGCGAGTGATTAGAGTAATGTTATTTATCCCCAGTGTGTTTACAAATACAGTTTAGGTGGCTTTATATGATAGATTAAATGAAAGATGAAATTAAATGACTTATTTAATTTCACCTATCATTTAATACCACATTAACGCCACCTAAACTATGTTTGTAAACACATTGGGGATGAATAGCATTACTCTGATATCCAATGCGCGTGATTCTTAAACTGATGAGGAGCCGACACGTGGTGGAAGAATATGTAGGGACCACATTATAACACACTAGGCGACAAAAAACGGATGGATAAGAAGAGAAGTGTGGGTGTTAAGACTTAGGAGAATTGGAGAAATGTTTACGCTTCCAACGTCTCGCTTTTGTCACAAATAAAAACATTTAAGAAAAATCACTTTTTTTTTATCTTCTTAATTTGTGACAAACTTTCAAACCTCTACGGTTAAATGTTTTCTAGACTTGGTTAATGGTGCAACTAGGCATGAATGCGAAACCCCGCTAATCCCCTCCAATCTGATCCGACTCGGGTCGGTTTCATAACTCGACAAGTTGATTTTCGAGGTTGGCTTAGACCACCTTCGAAAACCTTGATCGGGTATTTGGTTATTTAGAAAAAAAAAATTATTTTTAAGTGTATTTTACCTTTGAAAGCGACTAAATCGACTCAGGTCAATTTTATTTGGTTAAAAATATTGTTTTTATTATATTTTGATAAAAGTTGATGAAATATATAATTGAAAAATTGACAAAAATTGTGAGTCTTCATTGAATGTATGATTCAAAATAAGTTTTTAAAAAAATAGATTTAAAAGATTTTGTGACCAAAATTTTGATTTAAACTCATGTTCGGTAGATATTAAAGTCATATTTTTAATAAGTTTTAATAATAATTGATAAATTATATAGTTAAAAAATTGTAAATATCATAAAATATATTATTAAAATTAAAATCTAAATTTTAATCGGTTCAGAAATATACATCACGGACAACTATGAACGAATGTGTGTACCGAGTTATGTGGGCCCTATTTTTGTCAAGTAGTCCATTTTCTTATCATCTTCCGCAGCAAACAACGGCACACATTTTCATCTCACCATCACAGATAATTATGTTGATGTTTAGACCTCACCTTAGTGTTTGATTGATGAATTAGTCTTTCATAGATGTTTTGAAAATCATTCGAGCATTGACTCAAAAAATACAAAGGGCGAAGGGTTATTAAAGATCGTATGGCAATCGAGGACGTATAATAAATTAATATAGAGTTTTGAGAATGGATTATTTATTTTCAGAGTAATCGTGGTTTAAAATTTTGAATTTTAACATATATAATTCGATCGAATTTCAAGTCATTTCTCAAATTTTCTTCTTTTAAATCGATTGGTCCGATCTATTTCTACCTGTTACGCACATCACTCGTGCTTATTACGTGAATTTTAAAGGATGTGATACTCATTTTTCAATTATATTTTGAAGGACTTAAAAAGGACAATGAATGAAAATCTAGACATTTAAATAGTTGAGTTATGATAAATTGTGGTCCATTTCAAACGTCATAATTAAAATCTCTTCTTTCATTTCAAGGTTTTGCATGATTTTAACAGAGAAAAAGGCAAAAGTGAGGTGTGAACAAATGTTAAAATCAACAATTAAGTAGATCATGAAATGAGTAAGTTGATAGTACGGAATCCACGCCTAAAATAAGTAATTTCTTTTATTTATAAGTAAGAATAAAAATAATTCTTAAAATTTACTTCGACAAAGATCTTCACAAAATTTGGCCGTTGCTTTCACACGTTGTCCATGTGGGTTGTATCAACTTCGAGTTGTTTTGTACACAAAGGTTGTACCCCTTGTGTCTTCATGTAACAAAGTTCCAAATCATTTTGGGGTTATTAGGCCATTATTTGCACATTCACTCGTTGTTTTGTACACAGAGGTGTACCCCTTGTGTCTTTATGCAACAAAGTTCGAAATCATTTTGGGGTTATTAGGGCCATTATTTACACATTCACTCGTAAAAAACCTTATGCTTCTCAACAAGGATATGGGCTCGCTTGATAAGGTTTTTGAAAAGTTAAAAGCTGTTTCCAAAATTAAAAAGTATAATTCTAAAAATATGTTGTCATATGAGAAGAATTTTTAGAGGAAGTTGATCTAATGGCTCGTTTAGGAGGGCTTCTTCCTTTGTTTCTGTTTCTTGTATAAGAGCTATAATGGAGGCTACTAACTGTCCAATAATTGCTTAAAATCTGGATTAAAATTGCCACTAGACAAGTTCTATATAAAAAGCTATTTTAATTGGTGTTTTTTTTTTAAATGTAGCGATTTGTTCGAGGCCGTGATCAAAATTGAAAATAGTTTTGAAAGGCACGTATTTCTTTCTTTATTTTCATTGGTGTTCGAAAACTAATTTCTAAAAGAGATGTTTCTCTTCAAATAGTTTTTAAACGAAGTCACATTGTGATGGCTTCTTTTCAATCTCTTTTAATTACAAAAAAACATTTTTATAAAGTTAGTCAAACAAGGTCTAAAAATAGCTTTTTTGAAACTCAAAAGTAATGTCGAACGGGCTTTAAGATAGCTTTTTTAAGAAACTCTACTACGGAAAGTAAAAACAAAAGCAAAAGCTTTGCCAAATAGATTCTATATGTTGATGCACGCACGAATATTAAAAAAAAAAAAAAAAAGTTCTCATTAATTATGTGTGAATGAATATATAGTTGAGGTTACCAGATTATCAGTAATGGTACCAAACTAGTTCAAACAAGAAAGGGGCATTGCCTCATTCTTATAACAGATTCAGGCAAACTCACAGAATGCATGACTCTTAGGTTTATTCACATGTGGTATGCAATTTGTTTCACATAATCTCTTATGGAATCAAATGTTCGGAAACAATGTTAGGTACATACAACGTTGAAAAAACACGATTTCGGAGATTTCTCCGTCTCGAGTTTTTTGAGTCTAAACACAATAAGTTGGTCCTTAATGATGTCGGACGCTACCTAGGTATAAAGATGTTACAAAATAAATATGAATATAAATGTCAAAGATAGGTTTTTGCATGATCCATTCTAGTCGCAACATATATAGTTTCATGTTTGTTGTAATGTTTTCAAAATTGACTCAAAAAAATTGAATGATCGAGTGTTATGCCAATTGTAAAAATTTAAATAAATAAATGAAGGATAAATTTAAGAAGTGAATCGATCTATCATAAAGTTGCTTCTGAGATTAAAAAGTTTTTTAACGCGTTTTAATAATTTTTTGAAAATATTTTGTCGAGATAAAAGAGCTTTCGAGGAAACGGATCTGTTAGGTAGATTGTTGTCAAATGACCTCACGGACAATGATTTTAAGTAGTTATTTATTCATTCGGCATCGACCAAAGACTGAAGTGAAATATCGACACCACAATTATAACGACCTAAACCTACAATCTATTTGGATCATTTGAAGCAACCTGATTTAATTAGAACTACTCATGACCCCGACTCATAATTCCTGGATGACTTTGGGTATGTAGCCCATTTATTCATTACCTATTATACTCATGTGCCTAATTATTGTTTAACCTAAAGTCCACCTATTCTTTTTATATGCTGGCTCCCGTTTGTGTTGGCTGTGTGTGAGAAAAGTTATTGCCGAGCCTCCTTCCTGTTGAGAGTTACTGTCTGCGTTCATTTTGCTTTGTGCTCCCTTTTGCAGTGTGTTCTCATCTCTCTTTTCTCTTAGCCTTTGTGTCTATTGTGTGGTTGCGATAATCATCACCCGTGTCCTTAGCGGGCAACCAAATAGCAACTAGTTGAGTGTGGGTTAATGGGAGTGAATTGTCTATTTGGTCACTGAACTTTCATCCATGCTTTCATGGAGTCACTGAACTTTCAAAATAACCCAAATCATCACTGAATTTTAAAAAGGTTTCCACAAGATCACTGAACTTTAAAAATCATCACATTCATCACTGAACGTTGCAAAATGTTTCTCAGTGGTCACTAATTCAATGATCTCCTAAGAAACCTTTTGTAAAGTTTAATGATCCCGTGGAAATATTTTGCAAAGTTCAGTGATGAATGAAGTGATCTTTAAAGTTCAGTGACCTCGTGGAAACATTTTGCAAAGTTTAATGATGATTTAGGTGATTTTAAAAGTTCAGTGACCCCTTGAAAACATGGTTGAAAGTTCAGTGACCAAATAAGCAATTCACTCAGGTTAATGGTTTTGGATTTTGACATTGTGGTGTTGATTTCGGTATATATGTGATATACTGAGCCCGAAATCCTTTGGTGATTGATTATTCTTCTTAACGGGGCCTAAATCAATTTCCTCAAAAAGCTCCTACGAGAAGTAGAAATCCTATCAAATGGACCCTTATACATATACTTAATTACAGCCATTAGTCATGCTAGTTGGATGCACTTAAAACAATCAATTAAAGCTGAGAATAATTAATAGTGTCTTAATGACTATTATTTAACATTCTATTTGATCTTTCAAATGAGTGCTTATTGCTTTCTGATTTTGCTAATCCGACTCGAGCAATCGAACCGTAATCTGTGAAAATATCTCCTTGCACGTCCAATTTTGGTAAGAAGGAACATCACTATCTTCATGTTATTCACTCATTTACATTTTTGTTGAAATATGAATCATCCTCCAACCCAATATCGATACGTTGTATACTTATCTTATCGATGAATATGACATACTCATGTATGCGTACACGTACACGACAATTATTTTATACGACGTGAATATGAGACAACCTACATGTTGATCCAATGATGGTGAAATCGATGTGGTTTAATTTACAAGTTTCGGCGATGTGTTTTCTCGTCAATTTCTACTCATATTTATAATGAATAATCACTAAACCATGAAGACGTGCACCATGGTTGAAGAGGCACAGGGCGGCTCAGGTGCACTACCGCTGCAACGTAGTTGTGCTGCATAGACGGAGGTGCTCCGCTCCCCTCTCCCGTGTCTTCCCTTCATCCAACATCTTCGTCCTCGAATATATGAAGCATCACTAGAAAGAAAGATTAGGCCATATTACCCATTACAATGCATTTAACTTAAGAGGAAAATCGAAAACACGACAATTAGCATATTGTAATGAAACTCGATATTTTGCACAAATAATCATTTTGTGATATAAGAGGAATACCAACAAAGAAACGCACGTAGAATCAATACATGTTATAAATCAACATTATCTATAATATATTAAATATCACATGAAGTGAGAATAATTTTTTGAACGATTATATCCTTATTACAATTCAATTATTTCAATAATATCTTACTTTTTAATTTTTTAATATATATTTAATTATTTTAACCATTTGAACAATATTTTTATTAATTATTTTGTCAATTGTTTACTTATGATGAACGTACATTTTACACATTCATTACCTTATTTTTCATTTTTATTAATATATACTTAATTTATTTAACCATTTGAGCAATATTATCATGAATTATTTTGTCAACTATTTAGTTATGATCAATGTAGATTTGACAAATTCATTTGACTTGATTGGACAGTAAATTAAATTCATTAGTTTTTTTTTAAAAAAAAATAGATGAATATTTTTGAGAAATTATTTTCAGTTGATTTATTCAATAAATGTTAAGATATAGAGAAAGTATGGGGGGACCTAATGAGTAATGGTGTTTGTTGAATGTTCAGTTCGGATTACTAAGGTCAATGAATGGACTATTTTAATTGACCTCCTTAATCATTTAAATTATTTTCACAAACTGATTTTTATTTTATTTGAATAATCAAATATTTTACTTTATTTTCTAGTACATGAACACCTAGGTTTTAACCAAATCAAGACTGCCACTGCATCATGGAATCAAAGATTAAAAGAGATCTATACAAGGTATGTGAATTGTTTGAAAATCCTGAACGATATAGAAAATTGATTGAGAAGTTGAACTATCTTACCGTGACTCGTCTAGATATTGCCTATTCAGTTAGTGTGGTAAGTTAGAATATGTCTTTCCCAAATGTCGATTATTGGAGAGTTGTAAAACAAATTTTATGTTACTTAAAAGGAGCACATAAGAGATGGATTCTGTATGGCAATCATGACCATACTAGGATTGAAGTTTTTTCAGATGTTGATTGGGTAGAATCCAAAGAAGATCGAAGATCTACATCCGGCTACTATGTATTTGTTGGAGAAAATTTGGTTTCATGGAAAAGCAAGAAGCAGTGTGTAGTTTCACGTTCGAGTGCAAAATCAGAATATAATGTGGATACATCAGCTTATCACTGAAGTGGGCTTCAAGTCCTTAATACATCAGCTATGGCTAAGTCCGTGTGTGAGATAATGTGGATATATCAGCTCCTCTCCGAAGTGGGCTTCAAGACCTCAATACCAACTAAGTTATGGTGTGATAACCAAGCTGCACTTCATATTGCATCTAATCCAGTCTTTTATGAACGAGCGAAACACATTGAGATTGATTGTCATTTCGTTTGTGAGAAGATTCAGCAAGGTTTGATTTTTACGGGGCATGTGCAATAGGAGAACAATTGGGAGATATCTTCACACGAGCTTTAAATGAGGTTCAGGTGAATTATCTTTGTAACAATTTAGACATGATAAACATCTATACTCCAACTCGAGGAGGAGTATTAGAGATTATTTCCTGGAATAGTAAAGTAAATAGTTTAAGCCCTAATTTTTATCCTAATATAGTATTAGCTATTTGTATATATACCCACAAGTTTTCTATGAAATAAGAAGAAATATAGTTCTCTCTCACCCATCTTTCAATCAGCATCATTTTGCACGCAATTATGTATAAACCATTAACGAATGATAAGTTCGACCAAGAAGCTGCAGATAGGGTGTTGGCTTTTGATATTGCTTGGTTAACGTCAAAATCTAGTGATTGTATGAAGTTGTTTTTTTTTTTTTTTTTAATGTTACCTTGTCTGATGTTTAATCTTGTTTAAAGGATTTTGGATCCAATCATGTTCGGAAATTACCCTCCACAAATGCGTCTTTATCATGGAAGTGAATTGCTGAGGTTTTCTCCTAAGGAAATAGTGCTTTTAAGAGACAGTGACACGCCGAAAATAACACAATGCAATCTATTTCCCTTCTTTCGAATGCATGAAATAGACCACCCAAACTCGCATAATCATTGCGCATATAATTATAGAGACGATAAAGTGAATATAAATCATTCAACATCCAACATTCGTGTTTAAAATCAAATTGCAAAACAAATAATTAAAAGTTCACATTACGAGGTTTATCGTCTACATAGTACATTAAAAGCTTAGCCTAGTATGGATAAATTAAAACAACAAAGAGAATATTTAGGAGAAGACATCACCCAATTCTTGAATGTAAAACTTGAAATCTTGGATCTTGGAATGAAAATATTCGTTCTTGTCTTCGTTCTTGCTCAAAAAGGTCGTTTTTCTCTCCACAAAGGCGTAACCCTAGCTTCTGGACATTATTTGGGTTATAAAGGAGTCTTAGATCTTGTTTCCAAAAGAATTCGAACCAAATTAGGAAAGCTAGAAATTCGCCTGATTTTCCTTCTATGCGACCGCATAGAAGGATTATATGCGGTCGCATAGAACACTTCGTTTGGCATAATGAAATCTCTGCATGCACTAATGAGGTCGCATGCAAGGAAGGCTATGCGACCACATAGTGTTCTTTTCTTTCAAATGTAACATTTCGATCCCTCAACTTTACTTTCCCACTTTTTGATCCTTTTTCCAACCTCTTCTTGTACCAATGCATAATTTCACTACTCAATTGGATCTTGTCAACTTCATATCTTCAATTTCTTCTCTGACTCATCTTTTGAATATTTGCAACTTAGTCCCTGAACTTTGTTTGTTTCTCTTTTTTAGTCTTTTTTCTCCATTTTCTTCCATTTTCACCACAATCACCAATGTTGACCTGCAAACACAATTTATAACAAATCAAGCTATGTTTCACACATAAAACGACAAATATCCAAGTTTAATAATTGATATAAACGTGTAAAATACACTCTCATCAAACAGTATCGACTTTATTGGGTTAAACCATTATACCAGCCTTTACGCAAAGGATTGCATACATTCCGAATGCATATGCAATGATTCTAATTGTATCCAAGGTAGCGAATAGCAATCGTACAATTCGGGGATTTGTGCACGCTACTACAGAGCGAGATAGTGTTCCAATCAGAGAACCAATAAGATAAAACTTGTACGAGTTAATTTGTAGGTTTCTTATTAGGAAAACTTGACAACATCTTGTTCATTTTTCTTGCAGACATTCCAGGAGGCATGGAAGAGACTATACTAAGAAGAGATACCATAACAAACCTATGTGTGTGACTGAAAATTGTACCTCAATATTGATCCACTGGTTATCTTTTGTTAGCTACACTCAAACCTCTCGACCATCGAAGTTCAATTAAAAAAAAAGGACTTTAAAGGATCACTTTGTGTTACATAGAGAAATTCCATCGTAGAAAAGTTTTCTATGTGATTAATGAGACTCTAAAAGCATAAAACCAACTAAATTTGAGAACTACTTTCTTTGGAGTAGTTTTGATTACTCATAATAATACACGACCTTGATCTTTTGCGTGTCTCTTGAATCGAATGTGCACGATATTGTTCTCCTTTCTACATGTTAGAATATCTAATATTTTGCTTTTATTTCAGGTTATTCGTCAACCGATAAACCAGTCGAGGACTATCAGCATGATGTCAAGCGAATCGATTATCATAAATCATATCTTGCATTTCTCGCTTGAGCTATAAGGTATTGTTAATCTCTTGAATGAGTTTCGTACAACCATTATTGCAACTCTATCGATAATTTTAGTCTAATTTGGATGTATTTTACCGGCAATTAATAGTACATTTTTCCCTCTATAATACTTAACATGTCTTGTCGTGATTGCTAACGAACATTTTCGTGGACAAGGATGAGGCCGACGTTCGGGGATATTTTATATGGAGCTTGATGGACGATTTTGAATGGATTAATGGATATAGCTCGAGATATGGACTCTTATCATATTGATCCTTGTACCTTGAATAGGATACCAAAGCTATCTGCTAATTGGTATAGAGATTTCTTGAATAGTAATAGTTTGAACAACGTTTTTAAAAATGTTTCAATAGTACTATTATTGAAATTTAGTCCCAGTTTGATTCACGTTCTCATTTTTCTACTTATTTTCAATCCCACATTTCTCAATAAAATAATATTTTCCGTCACATCAATAAATTTTCTTTCTTTTTCAAACACAATTCACCATCACATCACAGAAAAAAAAAAAATATTCTCTCCTAAAAAATTGTGTATCAAACACATTCTAATAGGGTTTAGTACTATTTCTTTCTTTCTACCAATATATCATTAGTATTTATATTCGTACGTCTCCATCGGATTGACTGTGGCACCAATAGAAATAGTGACACATCCTTTAATGAATAAAAATACTTCCTAACTTCAATGGATAATGGGTTGTGCTTCTTGTACATTGGAGCATACATCAAGATGTCCATAATGGATACTTTGCAGCTCCCTATTGGAGGGAGTGCTTGTGGGACCGGCACTCCCTCCAATAAGGGGCCGCAAGGTGTCCATTATGGACACCTTGATGTATGCCCCAATGTACCACTAGAATTATCCATGGATAATAGGGTGGTGACAGTAACAAAGTCACTTAGACGTGTTATTATCAGTCTGTACAATCAACACTAATGATGATGAATAGCATTATTTTAAAGGAAAATTCGGAGAATTAATGAGGCATTTCCAAATATGTAATTGAGCAATTTAGGGGGGAAATCGGCCAAATCGAAAAATATTGACATTGGTTAAACATCACAAAATTCCAACAGTATTTAACTTTTGGCAAATTATAGTTTATGTAATTGTTTTGCAATGATTTTAACTTACACTCTATTTTAATTGTGTTAAATTACATATAATTTGTATGCAATGATTTTAACATATACTTGGTGCTAAATCTCGTGACAGTGTGTGAATTTAATCTTTATTACAAGACATGTAAATTTTATTTTTATTTTTCTAATATTGAAGATCAGTCAAAAATCACCTCCTACTCCGCCTCGTACGCTAGGCACATCATCACCATGACCATTCTTTCCTCGTAAATACAAAAATCCTTAAAAATTTGATTTTAATTCTCGAGAATTAAAATCAAATTTTTAATAGATTTGATAAAGTTAAAGAAATATATGATTGAAAAATCATGAATCCCATAAATATATGGTTAAAATTAATTGTTAATTATAACGTAGATTAAAATTTAGATTTTGGCCATGTTTGACGATCATTATTTTTAAACTCTTTTTTCTACATTCTTATTTTCAACCACACATTCATACAATAAAATATTCTACAAGTAAATTAAAAAAAAAAAAAAATTACCACACATTCATCTAAAAATCAATATTCAAAACATAATTTTTCCGTTGTCAAATGCGGGCTTAATCTCTACCAAATGGAGTTACGTGAAATAACTTATTTGGGCCAAAAATTCAATTTAAAGTTTAGGCCCAATTGGGTTAATTGGCCAACCCAAATTCGGTGCTGCAGCTTGCCGCCCCCAAAACCAGTTAATTTAGCTCCAACATTCTTGCTTTCTTGCATCTTCTGGACTGTACCTTGTCCAAAAACCCTAAACCTCAGAAACCGATAAACCCCTAAATCCTTTTCTCATTCGTTTCTTTGTTGGCACAGTTGAAATTTAAGCTCCGAAGTACCTAAATATGGCGGGCAAAAACATGAGAAAGAGGAAACCTTCTGCTCAGCAAAACAAGGCCAGCAATAAGAAGCGGTTATCCTCCATTAGCGATGACCCATTTTTCCACAACAACGATTCAAAGCGGAGGAATAAATTCCATGATGAAGACATCCATAGCAGCGATGATGAAGGAGAGGGATTTGATTCCGAAGGGGAAAAAGAAGTAGTAGTAGGGGAGGAGGACGATGAAGAAGAGATTATAGAGGAGACGCCTGCAGAGAAAAAGAAGCGATTAGCTGAGGCATTCTTGGACAGGATGAGAGCGCGGGAGAAGAGAGAAGAAGAAGAAGATGAGGAATTGGAAGATGAAGGAGCTAGGAGAGAGAGAGAGGGAGAGAGGGATTCACTTATTGCCAAGATTTTGCAGCAGGATCAGCTTGAGGAGAGCGGCCGCATGCGAAGAGCCATCGCTTCCAGGTGCGCGTGCCTGTGGTTTGTAATTCTTTTCCTTCTTGTATACAACTTTGGTCGAGTTGATGTAAATGTACAACCTTTCAAGCTTTTGGTACTACACTCTGATGCTACATGCTCTTATTAAGCCCACTCATTCAAATTTTCATTTTCATTCTTCCGCTGATTTTCAACCAAGCATTTTTCAATAAAATAATATTTTCCAGCAAATCAGTAACTTTTCCTTCCATTACTTCTTTTACACCCTAAATGTAGAAAGTATTAGTTTTAGTAATTTACACCTTTGCTCTGATGGGAGGGTTACATTTCTTTGGCTTCCTGTATCTTGTTTCATATTCTTTTCTTTTGGTGTGAGGTTGGGAGTAGGGGGACTTCAGAGAAGAGTTCAATATTTTCTTTTGTTGATATATGCTCGTTTATGACTTCTCTTTTGCCAAATTTGAACCTATTCGGGCTTATTTTGCCATTTTTTGAGGGTTGGACAGTCCGGGTGTGAGTGGACAAACATGCTTGAGTTGCCAAGTTGGTATTATATAAATTGTTGGTAGTGAAATTTCCTAGCAGCATTAGTATTTGAATGTTTTTGAGTAATTTATTATTGGATATTTGGATTGTGAGAAATTGTGTTGCTGGGTTAATGAGGTTTGTGCAATGGTTGATGCATTTATGGGGGTGGTGATGGTGTTTTCTAGGATAGGCTGGATGGCACATGGTAAGTTATAGAAGAGGACAATGGTTATTGTTACAGAGGGAGCAACTCTGCTAGAGTTTTGTAGATTCACATAGTCTGCAATAGTACTTGATTGTTCCTGTTGAGTTATGGTTCATCTTGATGAATTAATACATGTGGTTTGCATTTGTATTAGTTGTCTCTGGAACTGTTGATTTTGATGCTATTAAGCTTTTGTGATGCTTCCTTATGTGCTCGCTCTCTCCTTTTTACATGCTCACAATCTATGTGCATGCCGATTTTTGAGTATTTTTATGTAACCAAACTGATTTTATTTAGCATGCATCTCATTAATTACACATCTACCTATTGATATTGGAATATATTGTAATCTTTAGAGTTCAAAAACCCGAAACAACAGAAGGATTTCGGTTTTTAGTAAAACACCGGCAGCCCGTTACTGCTGTAGCTCTATCGGAGGATGATACCAGAGGATTTTCAGCTTCCAAGGATGGTGCCATTGTTCATTGGGATGTCAATAGTGGGAAGACTGAGAAGTATGTGTGGCCTAGTGATGTAGTGTTGAAATCTCATGGTGCTAAGGACCCGCAAGGTCGAGCTACTAAGCAGAGTAAGCATGTTCTAGCATTGGCCGTTAGTTCTGATAGTCGATATTTGGCAAGTGGTGGCCTAGATCGTCATGTTCATTTGTGGGATATCCGTACTCGGCAGCATATTCAGGTGCCTCTACCAAACTATTAGTAACTACATATACATAGTTCTTTTGTACTGAAAAAGAATGTGGAAGTTTCCAATGATTGCTGTTCAAACTGGCATCTGTAAATGGTTTTTATCTCTCTATTTGAAATTCTAGATACTTGCTTGGCAGTACAATAATTCTGGTGCATCAGAAAATCCCAGCCATTTATGTGGAAAATTAGTTTTTCTATTTGCTGCATTAGCTACTAGGTGGCATGCTTCTCTTAATAATAAATAAAGAATGACAACAAAGTGTTCAAGGATTCTTGAATACTACTGGTTTGACCGATTGTGTATTCATTCCTGATGCATGTAAAGAACGTACTTTATGTTCTTATAATTTCATTATGACTCACCTTTTGCATTACTTGCAGGCGTTTCCAGGGCATAAAGGACCTGTGTCTTGCTTAACATTTAGGCAAGGAACTTCAGAACTTTTTTCTGGTTCATTTGATCGATCTGTCAAGATCTGGAATGCAGAAGATAGAACTTACATAAACACATTATTTGGTCACCAGAGTGAAGTGTTAACAATTGACAGCTTGAGGAAAGAACGTGTATTGACTGTTGGACGTGACCGGACCATGCATTTGTGGAAGGTAATTCACAACCTTTTCCCAAGGGGTTTGAAACCACAATTATCAAGAATCTTCTTTTTTTGCTAGCCATTCTCGTTGTTTGATTTTCACTTATGAGCCATTCTTCCATTTTCTTCGTCTTTGTTTATTTAGACACGTTAAAAGAGAAGATAACATAGTCCAACTTTTGTTACACTCTGTACAGTTGTGGGGTGAATCTACTGTAAAGCTAGAAATCAATCAAACTCAATAAGTTTGAAATTGCAAAGCACTATGAAAGTGAGCATACTCTGAAAAGGAGAAATATAAGAAAATCAGCTAACTAGACACAATGCTAATCAAATTAGGATGAAGGGAAGAAGAGTGTCATGGTTTTTCTTAAAGATATTAAAGGTGAGATTCAAGGTTGGACAAACCACAGAGGTATTCAGTTTATTAGGGGTTGTTAAGTATAATTTAAAATGTACCCAACGGTCTTGGAAAATTAGTTTGGTTTTTTGCTACTGAGAGTCTGAGACCTACTAGGGTAGTTATTGCTTACAGAAAAGAAGTAAGCCTTCTATACAATCTTCATTGATTTTAAAAGGAAAAAAATCATATTATAGGATCTCTATGGAGATGATTTGGCATGCTCTGGAGTGAGAGATTTCTATTAGATACACTCCTAGTACTAAGGATATTTATGAGGGCCTAGTTAAGACTTAAGAATATGAGATCTGATGAGGTAATATTGGGGGATTTCCTGTTAGAACAGGCTCGTATAAAGATTCCTGTGAAATTTTTACATTTTTCCTTAATTTATAAACGAGCTTGTTAGGCATATCCAAACACGTGTCTCTTAGTCTATGCTATTTGATAATGATCCAATTTTACTTTATGATATTAGGAATGGGTAATTCACAACTTAGAACTCTTGCGGATTGTAAGAGATTTAAGTCAAGAACTATTAAAGTGGAATGGATGAAATGTTATTTAAAATCATGGTGTGGTCATATTGTTCCGGAAACAATTATTCTAGATATCTAGGCTTGATTATTAATAAGCAAGAAGGAATTAGAAATGATACAAGTTACTGGATTAGAGTGATGGGATGAAACAGTATATGGATTGCATGTGGTCTAAATGATCTTACATTTAAAGAGGAGATTCTGTAGAATTGCTATTAGACCAACTATGCCTTATAGTACTGGTTTTTTGGAGTATTAACCAAACACAATAAATGATGATTTACGCAAACAAGTGGATGTAATACTAATTGAGCGGTTTGTAGCATATCTTGCTTAGACCTAAAGAAGTTCTTGTTGATGCAGAAACATAAATAAGTAGGAAATTTGACTTTAGTTAACACGGCTCGAGGTGGTCCATGATTGCAAAAGATATGATAGTTCTTGACGTTTTTGCAAAAGGTAGTTCTAAAGGAGGGATTCATGTGGCTTAACCCAAGTTCATAGCCAGGAAGGCTTAGCTTGTTGATAGTGACTTTCTGAATTAATATTGGGCTCTAATATTTTGATAATTTGTGTTGCTCACTTGCCTGTCTTATTTTCCAACATGACAAATTTTTATTTCTTCTATCACTTTTATATCCTTTTTGAAAAAAAAAAAAACAAGAGAGTTGCAAATGTGAAAACCAAGTAAATGAAAGATCAAGTTATGGCCTATGATGTCTCTAAGATAGGTAAACTTTAATTTGTTTATACCATAATCTTTGTATTCCTAATAGGTACCAGAAGAATCTCAACTAGTATTTCGAGCCCCTGCATCATCCCTGGAATGCTGCTGCTTTATTAGCAACGATGAATTCCTATCAGGTTCTGATGATGGAAGCATTGAACATTGGAACATATTACGTAAGAAGCCTGTCCATATTGTAAGAAATGCACATGCCTCATTGAGTCAGATCAAGTTTGAACAAAGTCATAATGGCTTATCAAATGGCCACATAGGTAATTTGATCTTCCAGCTTCTTGTCTGTTGACGGCTGGAGTTTCCTTTCTTTATCTGTGGACATGGGCTGCAAATTTTCTTATGCTTTATGCAGTATTTACTTTATTTGTTTGCAGAAAATGAAGCCCAAGATTCTGAAAAACCTTATTCCACAGCTCTTTCCTGGGTCAGTTCAGTGGCTGTATGCAGAAGCAGCGATCTCGCTGTTTCTGGAGCCGGAAATGGTTCTATACGTCTTTGGACGATTGAGAGTGAATCCAAAGGCATTCGTCCTCTGTTTGAGCTCCCCCTCGTAAGCATATATTGTTTCTCCTGGATGGCTTCAATGTGGTCATTCTACTTTGTTGTCATATGTAATTTTCTTCATTATCAATTCTTTAGTTAGGCTGTCTAAATCCGGTGTGTTGAAAGTTTCCTATTGCAGGAGAGAAACTTCATGAATCTAGAAGGTTTTTACTTTTTAGGTGGCCTAGATGACTTCAAATATGATAATTTTTTCATACATGAGATGAGATTTGACTCGTGACTGCACCTTAATGAAGTGAAAAATGTGCTCAACACTTGTAAAAGCCTAAATACGTCAACAAAGTCCAGGGATTAATGGGCTCTTTTTCTTCTTCTTTATATTGTAGTCGAACCATCCTAATTAGATTTGGTAGGTAGCATTGTGCAATGTAGTTCCTACAATTGCCAAGACTGGTTTCTATTTCTCACGTGATTGGAATATTTGTAGGTTGGATTTGTGAACTCTCTATCTTTTGCGAAATCTGGAAGGTTCCTTATTGCTGGTGTTGGGCAGGTGAATTTTCCTCCCCTCACAAATTTCAAAATTTTACATGTTACTCAACCGAATCTTTACTAGTGGAATGTGCAAAATATTGGTTTATATTTAGTCTTTCTTTTTTCTTAAATAGGCGATTGACATTTTGACAGTATAAGATTAATGATAGTTCTTGCTATCATTAAAGAAGCATCATTTAACACTGTTAAGATGATTTAAACCTCTGCAAAAATTATTTTCATATTGAGCCTTTGAAATGGTTCCTAGACTTTCAGGATGCAGTATCTTCTGTGACTGAATTTGATTGGGGGTTAACCTGTAGAGTTGAGCAAGAAAGGAGATACCTCTTTTGCTTCCCTTGATACTAAGCCCTTGTTTGATCGACGTTATTTCGAAAAATATTTTTCTCCTTTTTTCAACCACACATTTTTGAATAAAATAATATTTCACACAAATCCAAAACTTTTCTTTATATTTCAACCACACATTCTAATAGTCTTATGCAATGTCAATTGGCATTTTGTACCATTGGTGCTTCATAGGAATAAAAGACAGCAAATGCAGCAGTGCCAACTACGTTTAAACGGTGTCATTATTTGGTTTGTGTTTTCAGTTGAGGGGTGAAAATTAGTGTGAGTGACGAGAAATCAGTTTATTAGATCAAACACAATAACCTGATTTAGTTTCATACATAGAATACAGAAGAATTTCTTCATCTTTGAAATGGTTTGTTACATAGAAATTTGTTTATATGAATTCATGATTTCTTTGCCAGTTTACAATTTAGATACTATTTTCATCCGAGTGAATATTTTTCGCTTCTTTATTTTGATCTAATATTGAAGGATTTTTGGACAGGAGCCCCGGTTAGGAAGATGGGAACGAAATCCGTTTGCCAGGAATGGAGTTGCGTTGCATCCTTTGGAGCTTTCTTGAGACAGTGAGACTTTGGGAAAAAGTATGAATTGCTAATGTTTCTTGATTGGGGGTCTTTTTTTTTTTTTTTGCCTAAAGCTATTTTTACCGCGCTTTCACCCCCAAATGAATTTTGTCTTGATCAATTTGTGTTTAGCTCTCAATATGTAAGAACTTGGTAAATGCAGGCTGGAGGTTGGCTTGCCTTGTGGCTCATTCGAAAGCTCCTTTTTATATATATATTTGTCTTTTTAGAATTCAATAACGATTTGAGGAACAGGAGCAAATTGGATACTAACCGAAGCATTTCTTTCTAAATTATAATTGAGGATGTTACGGTTGAGCCCTTCTCTCTCACTCTTTTTTTTTTTTTTTTTTTTTTGAAGTAGCTGTCTTAGATAAAAAAACGTCGTCTGTTTTATTTTTACTTAAACGGCCTTTTTATTTATTATGACTTTAGACTCGTGATACATTATGAGTTTTAAGCAGCAATTGTCATCTAGACTAGTGTCTAACATCAGTGATAATGAATAGTATTACTCTTTGAATAAATTGAGATATTTGAAGATCGCGATTAACAAAATAAAGGTTGAAGAAGATAAATTGAACAAATGAGCTTTGATTGCAGTAATAGGGAAATCATGTTGAACAAAATATAGGTCGAAGAAGAAGAAGAGTTTTACGCATGTTTAGTTCGGTTCGAAACTAGGTTAAAACATGATTTCCAAAGTTATTTTCTTGAGGAGATGACTTTCAAGCATGACTAAACATGTGGTGTAACATAGAGATGATTTTAGATATTTTCAATAAATTTTCGAGTTTTATCCCGAATGGCCCATGACTCGGTCCGGTATAATGGGCTTCTCTTGTGGAGTCGGGTTTTTATTCATCTTCAATCACAGGCCAAGGCCTCTATAAAGTTCAACGGGCCACTAATTTATCATCATTGTCCTCGAAGTTTATTTGTCCATCACAACCGTCCTTTATACATTCCAAAGTTCCTTACCAATTATTAGTCGATCTTTCACCGATTCAAAACATTATATTGAAGATAAACTACAAGATTCAAAACATTATATTGAAGATAAACTACAAGTAAAAATAGGAGCGGGAGTGGAATAATTTATAGTTTCTTACAATTATAAATCCCGTGCTTCCATTAAAAAAAAACCTAGGCCTTGTTTGATACAAATTAAAATCAGATTTTAATCTAAGTCAAATAATCAATATTAACCACATCTTTAATGGATCTCACAACTTTTCAACCACACATTTAAAAAATTTCTATTACAATCTACTAAAAATCTAATTTTAATTCCCACCAAACACCCTCCTAATATAGTTGAATAGGACAATTCAACTCGTAACAAAATCACTTTAAAACGTGACCTTTTCAATCTATTTTATGAAGATAAGTAAAATTTGCAAGGCAGCAGAGGGCCCAGGGGGTTGGTTGCAAATTGCAATCCCAAATCAATGGTTGTACCAAAATCAAATAATTACATAAACATATTATTGAACAGCAGATGGGTCAAAGAGAAGAGATGGCCCCTTAATTGAGTTGGGATGGAAATTATGTCACGTCACCTGTATACAGACGAAAGAGTCACTATTTGTCCAGCTAAGGTAAGGTGGGTGGATATTTCCATCCCTTTCCCCCAATCAACTTCACCACTATTACACCTGAATGTGCGTGCATAGAATTTTCAGAGGTGACAATTAATCGAATCGAGTTGAGTCAATTTGGCTTTTAGACATTCAAGTTTGAGCAGTGCTACATGTACACATGAGAGTGGATGGTTTGATTTACATATACTCACACATGGTGTGGGTGGGTGGGTATTTTTTTTTATTTTTTAATCACAGTGGGGCCCACAATTGTGAGAGGTTGTCAACCCCTTCTGTCAAGCTCTTTTGGTACAAATGGAAAAGCTCTTCGAGTTTTACTTGATCGTGTGATTTAGCTGAGCGCGGCTCGTGTACACAAACTAGGCTCATTTTTACCCTTTGACTTGTGGTCTCATGAGTTGAGTCAAGCCATCCGCGAGTTGATTCCTTTTTTTAATATAAAAAAAGCCCAAAAATGAACCAATCCATGATCTGGTTCATGAACAAAATGGTTGTCTCAATAAAAGATCGAACTATCCATGAACTGAGTCGGGAAAAATTGAGCTTACGAGCCGAAGAACGACTTGACACGTTTGCGACCCCTAGAATTTCTCATCTAAAAACAAAAAATTAAAAAAAGCCCAATATACATAATATTAAAAAGTCTCATCATCGCCTATTTATTAAAATTATGAAATATACTAATATTAAATAAAATATGTGTTGAAAATATATATTGGTGTGGTGGTTCAGGTTCTTAACCTGAATTGGTAGATGGGTTGTGGGGGCATATTATTATCCCAAAGAAGATATTAATGGAGATTATCCAATTTCAATTATTGCCTTATTTCATCAATTTTTTGATAATAATGAAACGAAATTCAGACTGGGATTCTAGTGAAATATGAAAGCGATGTACAACCCTTAAAGTTCACTGGGTTCAAGCTTTGATTACTACTTTTTATCAAACTCCATTGAGAGAGGCAACTCCACTCATGAATGTAACAAAGTACAATAATTAACACTTAACCAAATATTTGATTGGACAATTTTACATTGTTAACTCAAAAGTCCATTGATTTCATTCTTGAGGTTGCACTTTAATATCAAAATAGTCCCTTCAGTTTTTTAGGGAAAATAAATAAAATATATTCATTGAAAACACAATTTTATGAACTAGTAGGCTCGGTGCACACCATAAAGACAAGTGAAGTGAGAAATGAAAACGAACACTAGTGCATAAATCAGCAGTTATGGAAGAGTTCATTTCAAATGAAGTATTGCCCTAAGTGATAACGGGGGAAAGCGACTTCTTAAG
Source organism: Fraxinus excelsior (assembly GCA_019097785.1). Lineage (NCBI taxonomy): Eukaryota > Viridiplantae > Streptophyta > Magnoliopsida > Lamiales > Oleaceae > Fraxinus > Fraxinus excelsior. The sequence goes on along the minus strand of CM032624.1, from coordinate 45,838,858 downwards.
TGCAGAAGAAAAAACAAGTGAGCATATCAACTACATTTAGGGGCATGATCCGCCCAAGGTAGGGAAGACAATTCGAACCGTTAAAACTGAAAACCACGGTTAATCGAACCGAATGGGGTGAAAAAAATCGAACCGATTGTGCAATGCGGCGGTTATGGTTTTGATTTTAATGAACCGCTTCATTTAGGGGCGGTTATGGCATTTAGAGATGGTGCCCCGCTCCGAACCGATTACCCATTAAAAAAATTAATTGTGCAATTGGATTTTCCATTATTCTTTTCTCAAAACTAATTAGACAATTTTAACAATTGGGCTTCCCAAAATTCTGGCTCAATTAACATTAGGTAAACCTTAACCCAAAAATCCAGTCCATTGCCTATGTAGCCTAATTTCAATATACCCTACACGTTAAATTAAAACTCAGGTTTACTGTCTCCAAACTATACTTCTCCACTCAAAATTTGTATTTTCTGTTCATCAATTCAACGATTAGTTTATTAGAATTCTGTTTGTTTGAATTTGTAGCTAGACGTTTGTTTAATCTTAAAAAGACAGTGGAAGCGCTTCATAAAGTTGTGATTTTTTGGTGATGACATGTTCAATTTAATTTTAGTAAATATGTGCATTGAAGAAGAAACTATTCTTGCATTTCCTTAATATATTGATCCAAATCATAAATTAGCATAAATTGTTGAATTGTAGTGCATGTGTATGGTATATTTTAACCCTTTCTTATTTGCTTAATTGTTCATATGATACAAGTAAAGAAGAAAGACTTGATTGCTTTTCAAGGTTTAGGTTAACCAATTTCGATTTTGAAGACGTGCATAATTGTTATTTTTCCTAGGTTAAGTAGATTAATTTCGAGTACTAATAACTGCAGAACTATCTTAATTTCGAGTACTAATAACTGCTCATATGATACAAGTAGTTGTTATTGTTTGCATTTTCATTTGGGATATTGTTTGCTAAATTGGCTTAGTATTGTGTTTTTGTTTTTATTGACTTTTCTTTATAATTTTTTTTCAATCTGATGATTGGAGTTTGTACTTATAAAAAATAATTTATTTTCGTGGTTATGGTATGACAAAAAATTTGGTGGTGCGGTTATAGTTTTAACCGAACCGAACCGTTCTGTTGCCATCCCTAGCCCAAGGTCAAAATCTAACAATAAAATACCATTTATACCTTTATTTGTTAGGCATATAGACGATTGACCCTCTGGGTTTTTGATTCCAATGAAGAATAAATGGTTTTTGGATACAATATTTTGATTTTTTAACGACCGATTTTCATCATTTGGGGACTTAAACGTACCACATTTTATAGCTTAGGGATTTAATTGCTCGTTTTTTGGAGTTGGAAACCCACAAACACACTTGAAAAAAGGTTGGGAGCTCTAAGTATAATTCTCCCTCTAACGGGAGTAACGTTTATAAAGAAACATTCCCTGAGATAGAATCATCGTCATAATTATTTGGGTCGGGTCAGGTAAGGTAAATCGGGTAAGGAAGGTGGGTCCATTACCAGCTAAACTGTATTATTCCTTTCCCATCTCCTCACTCCATTACACTGGTAGAGAGTAACAGTAAAGCAAAGCAAAGCAAATCTACACACACTAACACACAGTGAACCTACCATTTCTGAGACCTTCAAGAACAAGAATAAGAACATGAAAAGACACTGAAGTGACACTTGAGCTACTCACCATTCTTGGCCCACTCTCTACTGTTTTATCTCTATATGATATTGATACATGTATTTCACTCTACCACATGGAGAAATATAAAAAGATACATTCACACGCACAAATGAAAAGAGGAAGTGTCGGCATTGAAAATGCAGGACCCACTTTTGTATAGACTATAAAAAAATAAATCCCAATAGCACCTGCATGTGCCTACTACCTCCCTTGATCTCTGCAAATTCTTCAGATTGTAGAATATAAAATAGGGCTCAATAAATAATTTTCTCTCTGTGTGTGTTTTTGTGTGTGCCTGCGTGTTTCTGTGAGATGATGGAGTCAAGAACTCGTCTTGATTATGCTCTGTTTCAACTGACTCCGACAAGAACCAGGTATATTCTCTGAATCTCCATTCCCATTGCATACATATAATTCATAATTTGAATTTGACATATATATTCATTAATAAATTTGACGAAAAATAGGTGTGATCTTGTGATCTTTGCTGGTAAAAAGAATGAGAAATTAGCGACAGGGCTACTGGATCCATTTCTTTCCCATCTTAAATCAGCTAAAGATCAAATTTCTAAAGGGGGCTATTCCATTACACTAAAACCTGCCACCACAGATGTTTCTTGGTTCACTAAAGCCACTTTAGAAAGGTACAGTAAATTTCTATTAGTTATATGCCTATCTGGGTTTTTTTATTTTTGTTATTTTAACTAATTCTATATGTCTGTGGGTGTGGTTTTTCTTTTCCTGATTTTTTTATTGTATTCAGGTTTGTGAGATTTGTCAATACACCAGAAGTTCTTGAGAGATTTGTGACAATTGAGAGAGAGATCGAACAGATTGATAGTTCAATTCAATCAAATGAACAATCAGATGTGGCAATAGAGGCAGAAGGTATTCCAAATGAATAAAAACAATTATGTTTTACATTATTATCTATGTTGTTTCGAATTCGTACTGGTTTTGGTCATAAGAAATGTTACTAATTACAACGGAACCTTTGAAACATAATGAATCATGTTGTAGCTAAGATTAATCCATCTACACGAGCTTCCTTAACAGCACTGTGGAATTGACAGGCAATGTCTCTGCTGCTAACAAAAATTCCCAAAATTTAACTGCTTCGTCTAAGGTACGCCATCATCTGTGAAATATAGACTGGAAATTTCTCTTTATATTTTACAGCACATATAGTTATGAATGACTAATCATGTAAATCCGAACACCAGTTAAATGTCGGGACCAATGGAATTTCTGACGCTGAACCAGAAGAAAAACCTAAGTAAATTCTTGCAGTTGTCAAATGTGTTTTTGAAGTTACAATGGCTTTGTTACATAACATTAACTACTTTTCACCCTGGCAATGGACAGGGTTCGTCTTCAGCGTGTTCTGGAAAGTCGAAAGGCAATGCTCAAGAAGGAGCAAGCAATGGCTTATGCTCGTGCACTAGTGGCAGGATTTGAGATGGACTACATAGATGATCTTATATCTTTCAGTGATGCATTTGGAGCTGTGCGTTTAAGGTACACTTAATTTTATTTAGATTCAAATAAATAAAGTTTTTTGCAAACACTACTTCAGCTGATACATAGGGATTGAGTAAAAACGTGTTTTTATTAATTCTAAAATGGATTTTGTCCCAAAAAAATTCTGATTCTTTTCAGGGAAGCATGTATAAACTTCATGCTGCTCTGGAATAAAAAGAATGACGACAGGTTGTGGATGGCTGAAGTGGCAGCAATGCAGGCATGTTCCCACTCTGAGTTTTCATTCTTGGGAACATCTGGAATTGTACTTGCTGGTGAAGATAATGAACTAAATCATAATGGCCTTACCAAGGCTTCAGCAACTGACTCAACCACTAGCCACGGAAGTTTAGACACTAACCAAGGTATCGTTGAATAACCATTTATCAATCTGCCTCCGTATATTTTTCAATTCTTCTCTTTGTTTTTAAAACATATTAGAGTACAGTATTGTTGAAAGAGTGATTTTGGTATTTTCTTCCCGATTTGCTTCTAATGTGAACAGATTTTGCATATGTCTTGAAATCCAACCGTATCATAAAATCATTTCTTGCATTTCCCATAATTTTATGTCTTGAAGTGAATATAAATTCTTCAAAATGGCTCCCATGTCTTAGTGGCGGGGGGATTTGGCATAAACCCTTTGTGTGTACTAAAAAGACATAACACGTGAGTACATAAAGGAGCCACCCAAAGAGCCTAATCTTTGAGAAGCAGGTAATATTTAAAACCAATATGATTGATAATTTGTTAATTATTACAATGAGCAGATAATGGTTTGCCAGCAATGTCCAATGTGCAATCAACGGATGGGATAGCTCAAGTACCACCATGGGCAAACTATCCTCCCCAGTATATGCAAAATTTTCCACATCCACCATTTCAACAAATCCCTCCATATCCTGGATATGTTTTCCCGGGCATGCAGGGTGCACCATCATATTATCCGGGGAGTGTGCCATGGCCTTCGGGTGCCCAAGATTTCAGTCTGGGTCTTGATAGAGAGCCAGAAGATAACCACAGACACAAATCCTTTACTAAGAAAAAAGAAAAAATTAAGAATGGAACGCGACCGCACAGTACAAAAGACAATGATAAAACGGAGATTAGTAATTCCAGCACTGGAAGTGATTCAAATGACGAGCAGGAGCAGGAGCTAAGTCATTCTTCAGGTGAGAAGATGCGCAAAAAGAAGAATGGAAAACGTTCCTCGAGAAGAGTTGTTATCCGCAACATAAATTACATCACTTCTGGCAGAAACGGAGAGAGAAACAGTGCTTCGGAAAGTGATTCCTCTGACGAAGACAAATTTATTGATCCTGATTCCCTTAAACAGCAGGTGGAGGAAGCTGTCGGGTCATTGGAGAAACACCATAAGCCAAAGTCCGGCAAAGAACGAGATGGAAGGAAGAAAGCTAGCAATAGATCTAAGGATCCTACTAATTCAGATGTTGAACATGCAGTCACAACCAATTCTAATGAAAAAAGGAAAGATGGAAACTGGGATTTCTTCCAAAACCTTCTCCTGAGGGATGCGGATGAGAGATCAAATGATACGGGTTTGCATACTCCACAAGTTCACGAAGGTTATTTTATAGAGATGGCTTCTTCAGAACAAAGTGCATCCTTAAATATCAAATCAAATGGTGTGAAAAACCAAAGTGCAGCTGATGCTTTCCTTCTGACTGAAAGGGATACGGGAAATTATGTTGAAGCGAACAAGGTTAATTTTGAAGATGGAGAAAATGTCCATGGAGTAATTAAGAGGGGCAGCACAAATGAAGATTTTTTAATCCCACAGAGAGTTAACGGACAGGAGAACTACCCCCAAACTGCACTATCTAATTTTGGAACTGAATCCTCCATGATTAAAAGCCAAAAAGAGGAAAAGTGGTTCATGAGCGGCCAACCAGGAATGTCAACAAGTCAAGAAGAAAGGATAGATCACTCTATTATGTATGGAAATCAAATCTCAGCCTCCGATCTCAATCATTTGGAGATGCAGAAAAATAAGAGAGATCTTATGGTGGACGACTCTTTCATGGTTCAAGATAGGCTGATGAAAGGTTCATCAGAAACTCAACCAAAGACTGACATTTTCATGGTTTCGGACATTGTTGGAGCTGACCAATCCAAGCATAGAACACCTGATAATTCACAAAGCAAGATTGAAGCTGGTAATTTGTACGAACCAGATGACCTCTATATGGTGCTTGGGCGTAATTCGGCTGCTGAGCAAGTTGTAGCTTCTTGGAACCCTGAAATGGATTGTGAAAATGTGAATTCATTAGTTGAAGCTGTTAAAGGACAGGGCAACGCTGAACGAAGTGATTCTGTTGATGCAGAGCTCCTGAATGGTAAGGGAAGCAACAAGACAGCGAACAGAGCTTCTAGAGTAAAAGTGGATGGCAAAGCAACAAAGTCAAAAGCTCCAAATGGATCTTTGGGAAGGAGCAAATCTGATATAACACCAGGAATTAAAAAATCTTATTCTGGAAGCGGAACAATGAGTCAGAAGAGCAAAGCTCAGAAGGTATTATTTCCGTTTTGCTCCCACTTGATCTCTGAATCTTTTGATTCTTTCACACGTGTGGTTTTAATGGCATTGATCCAATCTGTTTGAAAATTTGAATTACATTATTGCTACAAAAAATATTTTATAGTTTGATTTAAATTTAAGGTACTTCGTAGAATGTTTATAAAACTTTTAGTTGACCTCCTTCCTTCTACATCTAATGTCGTCCTCGTCTTCTTTTCATTTATACAGGAAGAACAGAACAAGAAGAAACTGGAAGAATTACTAATACAGCGTCAGAAGAGAATTGCTGAAAGAAGTGGCACTAAGGGTTTTACTTCAGATACTTCAAATATAACTTCTAAGGTGAGCAAGACACACAAAGTTACCACAAAAGTTGAGAAGCCTAGACTTCCAGCTCAAGCTGAAGAGAAAAATAAGTCAACTAAGCCTGTTATGAGGACTTCCACAATTGATCGCCTTGCAGCTGCACGGACAACTGGCAAGCAGACATCAACTGAATCAAAGGTGGGCCAAAGTGGAAAAACAACCCCCAAGGGGTTTACTCTCAAGGAAACTTCCTCGTCGAAGAAGATAGCTGGAACTCAGAACAAAAGAGCGAGTCTGGACAAGGTCAATAATTCAGATAAGAACACTGGTACGACAAATTCTAAGGAAAATACTTCTGTATCTGATTATCCAGGAAGGGATCGGATAGATACCAAATCATCCATGTCAGAGAAGTTTAATGGTGCTGAAGGTCCTCTATCTAAGGTTGAGATTGATGAATCTAAAACTATCAAGGTGTTGCATACTGTATCTTCGACTGAGAAGAATGAGGAACATAGGGTTTCACAGAAAGATCCTTCAGATGACAAGACCTGCATTCAGGTTTTATCTAATGAATACTTGCTCTCTTCTGAAGGCCAATCTGCGAAAATGGAGCCCTCGACAAATACTTGTATGGAATCTGAAGCATCTCAAGTTAGAAATGGTTTGAGTACCACTGGTTTGAACAATGAAGAGGATGGTGACAAGGAACAGAAAATATCCATTTCAACTGAAATTTCTGCCGTGGAAATCTCAACTCCACCTCCAAATAATGAAATGTCTCCAGAACCAATTCATTCCAGAAAGAAGTGGAATGACAATGAAAATTTTCCTAAAGTCACCAAAGGCTTTCGAAAGCTTCTTCTGTTTGGTCGGAAAAGCTGAAGCTCGTACCAATGCATCCAATATTACTGTTGTGGAGGGCTTATCCTTCTACACCAATCAAATGCTCAAATTTTAATCACAGTCGCATCAGCAATATGTTTGCATGTGAGGAAGCCAAATAGCTTCAGTGCGTAATAAGGCCATGGTTTGCTGCCAGATGGAGAATTATATTCTAATTTATTACAGTACAATCGGAGGAAGCATTAAACAAACAGGTGGTCCTCTTTTTATGCGGTCAATAGATTTGAACCAGGATCCGGGTGCCTTAAAGACTTGTGTGCATCTTCTGTGTTTCCCTCCTCATTTTGTTGCTTTGCGTTGTATTGTTTGTTGCTTAATGGTTTACTTTGTATCATAGAATGCGAATTCTTTTTTTTCATTTCAATGTAACTGTTGCCTCCAAATTCTTTGTCGGTAGATTACATCTTTAGTATGCTGTCGCTAGTTTCATCTTATAGTATCTCATTTGGTTTCATCTTCTGAAATCTGGGAGGAAAATCCTTGAAAACAAGATATGCTAAAAGACAAAAAACAGATAGGTAGAAAAATAAGATATGCTATACATACTAATGGCCCGTTCGGTAGGGATTAAAATCAGATTAAAATTGAAAAACTAGCCGTTATTGTTGATTTTTATTAGACGAGTGAGATCCAATAACGGTCATATTTTTAATTTTAATCCCTACCGAACGGGGCCTAATACTATACTGCATTTTGGAAAAATTACAGCAAAGAATCAAGTTATCAACATCAGATGTAACAGCTAGAGAAAAAAAGACTAGAAATGCTGTCTTGAACTAAGTCAACAATGTAAGCTTATCAAGCTTTCTAGTTTCTACTAACTCATCCACTTGAAAAGTCCTCGATTATCCGAATTTTCTGACTGCATTTTTTCTTGAGATTTGTGAAGTTCGCTACCAATTCGTCATAGTCAGGAAGCTTTGGATGGGCATAGTTCGAGTCAATTCTGGAATTTTTTTGTCCATCCTCGTGAAAATTTTGGGCTTGTCTACAAGAACAATGTGAAGTAAGCGATATGTCTTCTGTAATATTCTTCTTGGTGTAACGCTTGGAGCTTAAATTTGCAACCCAAGTGTTAGAAGAATAAAGCTTGTGCCCACCATTATAATCTCTCCTGGGTTTGGTGTTTATATCTTGTTTAACCTGTGTACCATTTGGTATATGAACTGACAAGGAACCTTCAGGGTTTTTCTGACTGTTGATCTTATTAGTTTCCATGGAGGTAACAGAACCTTCTGTGCTGTGTGCACTGTTGGAAAAACCCCTCCAAAATGTTCCCAAATTTTTAAAATTTGCCAAAAGAAATTTTGATATTGAGGCCTGCATTCGACTGTTGAAACTAATATTATCATCGGCATCCAAATTCCTAAATTCATAAGTCATTGTACTCTTGCCGGACTTAGTTGACAGGTTGCCTTGGAGCTACAGAAAGCGGTGTCATTAATAGGTGTAGAAAGTATAATGTAAAGATATGCAATGTTCAAGAATCATAGATATCAAGCAATTGTGAGGTAAAATAAATCAGACTCACTTTCTGGAGTTCCGGGAAGAGGTAATTTTGCTGATTTAGGGTCCCCAACTGAGGTGTGAATTCTATTGCTATTTCATTTGTTAATTTCAGTTTTACTTCTTCCGTTACTGATGATATTGTAAGATTGTGCTTTATATCAGAGTTTACGAAATTCCCAGGTAGCAATTCTACATTTTCTCTCTCAAACTTGTGACCAAAATGCTGTTTGAATAAGATTCTTATTGAATGTAGTTCAGGCAGTTCTCCACATCTGGAGGAAGCATATATCAAAGTTGACAGTGCTTCATGAACCTCAACAGACAGCTTCCTGCAGTGACAAAGCTTTAAACAGTTGCAGCCAACAAGAATCCAAAATGAGAAAACTTTTGCAATTTACCTGCCCCGGCTAATGTCACGAAGGTTAGTGCAAATGCATTCACAAAAACACTCGAGTTGATTGTATGCATATAACCTGCAGTAGTCTCTGTAGAGTTGTTCGACCTAGATATAGAAAATTATATACAGTATTAGCAAAAGCATGATTTTCCAGCAACAGATGTAAACAAACTTCTTTTGGTGATATATATTTCCTTAAAACTGATATCCCTGCAAATCACAGTTTGATCTTTGATGAAACAGAAGCTGGGATGAAAAACTTGAATGTGTAATCCTACTGATGTAAAACTTGTGAAAAGAGAAAAAATTTACCCGTGTTGAAACAACATGAAGCCAGCCATTCTGCATAAGTTGAGCGATATCAGCACGCGATTGCCTTATGATGGCATTTCTTCTGCTTTTCTGGAGCGTTAGACGACTCCTAAGCTGCTTAATCAATCGTTTGCTGCAGAATTGTACTACTTTAACTGGGATGTTCAAAATTACGTGGGAGGGGCATGAAAAAGGGTAAAAGAAAATATATTCCAATACTAAGCAAATGAGAAAAAGTATACTTTCATTCGAGTTTAAGACTTAAAAAAAGTGTTCAAATACTACGAAAAATGACATTCTTCTTTAACATTGTTCACTGCTTCCAAATTCACCTTCCTAAGCATTTACTCCCTTTAGTATTCTTCAACTAAAGTCTACTAAGAAACAAGAAAATGAAAACGAACAAGACTAACCATTTTTGCACTAGAATTCAACAAAAAGGGGAGGGGAATGAAGTACCATTTGGTAGCCTTTGCCCATCTTTTCCCTTCGAACAATCCACGAATATTGTCAAAAACATTCCAACCCATTTTTACTTGTGAAATGTTTCAAGAAGAAAACTAGAGAGTGAAAAAAAACGGGTTCTTACAAGTTTTGCAATCCTTAAGAGTGAATTGACATGTTAAGAATTGCCTGCTTAAGTAAGGAAAAATTGTATCATTATATTCCTTTTTTACTTCCATGTTGCCATTTTGATGCCCATTTTAGTCAAAGAAAGTATTGTAATAAATAAAACATTGGTGTCAAGAGACGCGTATTCTGTACATGGAAAAGGTAATGAAATATATACATGAAATCATGGCCCTAAATCTTTCCAAATTTGAACCCATATTTCCTATGATGTTACTGCTGATTATGAAGGGTGAAAATATTTTATTTTTTGTTTTCATTTTCCCATTATAATATCCTAATCGAACTAATCGAACGAGCTTAGTTTTAGAGTCTAATAATACTTAAGAAGCATGTTAAAGTTGATATCAAAGCACTTGCTGTTTGAGAATAATGCTCGTTGTGGTGGATTTGATATGAGGAAAGCTAGTTGTCAACTACTCGTTTCATGTAGTTTCTTAGGTCAAAAGATGAGCTACCGTTGATGTCACGTATGGAAGGGTGGTAGATTTTGACGACTACAATTCAATTTTATGTCGTTAAGTTAAGTTAAGACTTATCTTGCTCTTTTTTATAATCATTCAAGATTCTCCTCTTTGCAATCCAATTTAAAAAGTGATTTCTATGTTAAATCAAATATAATAGAAAGCAGGATTGGCTATTGATATTAGTGTAGATATTTCATGTATGGAAAGAAAAATGTGGATATTTAGGAAAATAAATCCCATATTTAGCTGGATAAGAGCTAATTTCAAATTACCTTAAAAGAGAATTAAAACCGACTCATTTACACTTTTTACTAGGAAATGGTTGGAGTAAAACCCTCAAATCACAAGCTTGGTCTACAAACGGGTTCGTGGGACACTTAGGGTGTTTGATAGAGATTAAAATCGGATTAAAATTGAAAAATTAACAGTTATTGTTGACTTTTATTACACGAGTGAGATCCAATAGGCAATAACTGCTATATTTTCAATTTTAATTAGATTTTAAACTCTACCAAACACACTCTTAATGCGATTGTTTTGACGATACAAAATGTAAAAAATTGTTAACGCGGGAGCACAAACCATTACATTTTTTTATCGTTATGCCCGATGGTCGAGTGTATATATATATATAGTAAAAAAGGATCCTTTTTTCTATATTAACCTCCTCTCCTATTTCATTTTTATTTTCCACACAACACTACATTCTCAATCTACCCTTCTTACATTTATTTATTTTGGGTTTGTTTTGAAAAAATAGTAGAAGCCAACTTCTATGGGCCAATCCACGAGTTTTGGTCTCGAACATAGCTCGGGCCATATATAGACTTGGTCTGTTATGTGATGAAAAATATTATTTTATTGAAAAAAAATTGATTGAAATTTTTTTTTAAAAGAATGTATTTTAAAACAACATTAGTCAGATGGGGATTAGATTTTGCTATATGAAAAAAAAATGGTGGACCCCTATCAGGGGGTGGTGAGTAGCTGGGGCCCAGAACTGTCGTTGAACCCGTGAACGACTGTTAAGCTGTCATAAATCATAATCCGTGGCAAAACTCTCTCTCAATTTCTTTCGGTAGTAGTTAAAGCGTTGGTACGGTTTAAAATTCAATTAAAATTAAAAATATGATCGTTATTGGGTCTTACCCATCTAATAAAAGTCAATAATAATGACTATATTTTCGATTTTAAGAGGTGTTTGGTAGAGATTAAAATCGGATTAAAATTGAAAAATTAGCCGTTATTGTTGACTTTTGTTAGATGAGTGAGACCCAACAACGACCATATTTTCAATTTTAATCTGATTAGTAACCCTGCCAAACGGCCTCTTAATCTGATTTTAATCTCTAACAAACACCCTATTAGTCTTCTTCTTGATTACTCAAGTTCCCATCTAATGTAGAGATAAATCGGAAGAGAAGAGAAGTGAAGGAGAGAGAGAGAGAGATCTAGATCTGGGAAGTGGGTATCAAACTCAAGTGTCACTTCAATGGCTTCCAAACTATTAATAGTCATTGTCTTCATTTTTGATCTTATTGCTTTTGGTTTAGCTGTTGCCGCTGAGCAGAGACGAAGCACTGTGAGTATTCTCTTAATTGATTTATATTTCTTCTGACTACGTGGGATTGTAGATAAATATGTGTAGATTCGAGAAATGATTAGTTACTGAGAAATTAATTGCACATAAGCTATTGCTCAAATGGCTAGGATTCTTGAAAAGCTTTGTTTCCACTGAATTTAATCGACATTAGTTTAGGATTTTATAATTTCCTCTCGAATTTGCTTAAGAGTATGGAATACAATGAGATATTTCCTCCAATTGCACAAAAAATAAACAATGAATCTCTACTGTTGAGTGAACGAAGATTGACCTCTGATGATCTGATGCTAATCGTAATTCTCTTATCTGGATTGATTTTTGGTTGGCTATGTAATATCCAGGGCATATTCGGCAGAGATTAAAATTGAAAATATAGCTGTTATTAGGCCACTCGTCTAATAAAAGTTTACAATAACGACTAGTTTTTCAATTTTAATCTCTACCAAACACACTCTTAGTATCTGTTGCATGAATTTTTACTCAAGATAAGTTTCAGTTTTTATGGAATAATTTACTTGCTGTGACCTTCAACTCCATTCAATGGCCAAGGATGTTTTCCATGTGGAAGGCATGGTAAAGAAAGATATATGGATTCTAATTTCTTGGCTTATAAGGGTTTTGATTTTTAAGTAAAACGCTGCACTGACACGATCCAGCACCAATCACAGAGTAAAGGAAGCATAGCAGAAACCATGAACAGATACAATGTTCCATCTTTCTTGACAATAGACATGCATCCAAACAAGAAAAGGAAAAAATGTGTCCAACAAATGGCAGTCTAACTCAAGTTACATCTCATAAATTTTTTCAATCAAGAAAATATATGTGAAAACCTTAACAATACACCCAGAGTCAAAGGCCCCATAAAATTGAATACTGGATTGTGGATACAATGTTAAAAAGATCCTTTTTCCAGTGTGAGCAAGTGTGTGAGTGGGTGCTTGCATGCATCTGCAAGTTTATTTCCATTACTTGATGCAAAGATTCTATAGAATTCACAATGCAACAGGATATCTTTTTTCTTTTAAAGCAGTTCACTGCTTGATCTATATCTGGAACTTTGTCTCTAATTCTGATATGATTAGTACTAATTTTGACTCTTCCTAATATTGAATTATATGATTGTTGATAGGCTAAAACAAGGACAGATGGAGAAAATAATTACCGCTATTGTGTTTATGACTCTGATATTGCAACTGGATTTGGTGTCGGTGCATTTTTGTTCCTCATGGCCAGTCAAGTGCTTATAATGGTTGCAAGTAGATGTTTCTGCTGTGGAAAGGCTCTAAACCCCGGAGGTTCAAGGGCTTGCGCAGTTATTCTTTTCGTAATCTGCTGGTATATATCCTTCCATACCATTTGGTAAAAATGCAAAACGTTTAAGATATCATTCTTCACATGGGTGATGATACATTTATTGTCAACCCACAAAGTCTTCTCTCTAACACACAATAAAATTATGTCGGTAATTGTCATTCAGGGTGACATTCTTCATTGCGGAGGTTTGCTTACTGGCGGGTTCAGTGAGGAATGCTTACCACACCAAGTACAGGTCAAGGTTTTTTGAGGACCCTCCCTCTTGCGAGACCGTTAGAAAGGGCGTTTTTGCAGCAGGAGCAGCTTTTGTGTTTTTCACTTGCATAATCTCCGAGTTCTATTATGTTAGTTTTTCTAAGGCGAATGGAGGCTCCAGACCATATGGAGGTGAAGCCGGAGTAGGGATGGGAGCGTACAAGTGAACGTCATTTAATTAGCCTGCAGTTGTCTGAAACCTATTCATCATATTGGTTTTTCCATTTGCTGCTTATCTTGTTATAGGAGTCTAGTTCAGTTGAAGAAAGCATTGATTCTTACACCTGTTTCATAATTTTGATTTTCGCATGCATGGTTCTCTCTACGAATCGATTATTTTGTGTCTTCATTGAAAACTCGAGCACAAGGTATGATAAGGTGATGAGGGTGAATGCTATGTTGCGTTTTTTCTTCATTGAAAACTCGAGCCCAAGGTATGATAAGATGATGATGGTGAATACTATGTCGCGTTTTTATAATAGCTCTTGTTTAACGACTGATTCTGTGCTTCAATTTGGTCTCAAATTAGAGGTTCAATTTGGTCTCCAATTAGAGATTTGCCAATTTATTAGGTGGTTGGTCATATGGTACTAATTTGTTCTCATATTGTCTCATGGAATGAGACGTTCTCACCATGAAATTATAAACGATCAAGATTCAATATTTTTGTATATATAGAGGAATAGAGATGGAGTGACCATATCATTTGAAATCAAAGTTACAAGAGGGTGCTAGAATCTTCTATTTTTCCAGTACTTAATTTTGTCAACTTCTCCGTGAACAAATGCTATTAATTAAAAAATGCACCTGTCTAAGATGACGTCACTTGGTATGTCGCCAATTCAGTATTGCCACGTGTGACGTGAAAAAAATTTCACGCATGCATCCTGTGACATTATGCTCGGCTCGTGCTCGAGCTCGTCAAAAAACGAGCCCGAGCGGTTCGTGGGTATGAATAGTAAGAGCCGAGCACTCGAGCCGACGAGCCATTCGGCCCAATTGCCACCTCTACCTCCACTGCTACGGGAGTCCGCGACCGCCCAGTGCGCCCACGCCTCCACCTTCACTTCAGGTCAACCAGCCTGATATGTATATTTGTATTTTTCCTTTTTTTTACATGAAACTATTATTTACTTGCATCTATCTGTATGAATATGTATGCTTTGTATAAAGATTGAGGTTGATTATCGACTCATGCTTGATGCTCGCTTCATTTCAATGGATGTATAGATTTGGTTTTGTATCTTATTTTCTGTGTATTTACAGTTCAGTGCTTAGAAAATTAGGCTTTGGGCTCGTTTTGTCGTTTATTTAGGATTCAGAGGAAATTGAGTTTTTCTGATTTCACATCAAAGTTTTATTTTGCTGGGTTTTTTTTCCCCTTCTTTTGAAAGCTCTTATTCTGTATTTGTTTTGAGTAATTGGGTATTTTTGTACTTGTGGTCTTTAATAAAAATCTAACATTTTCTATTTCTCCATTATCTAGAAAAATTCTGAAGCATTATACACTGTCGATTGTAACTGCATTTTTTTATTGTAAGGAATTCGTGTGATTTGGAATATAATCTATTCATGTTGTAATGGTCATACTTCTCTGTTATCCATTTATAAAGAGAAGGTTTTGGTTCATGTTTTACTTTGCAACTGACATTTTGACATTTAAATGAGTTATGATTGGAGTTTTTATCTACTTATTATTTAATTTTCCTTATATATGAATATATGAAGAAATGAAACTGTATATTTCATTGTGTTTATATGAGATTCATGAGAGAATTAATTTTTGTGCTCTGATGGTTGTTAAGCTCTGACTTAGGGGCCCAAATTCTGAACTTCACCTCTGGCCCCGCGAAACATAGGTACGGCCCTGATACTGTAGGGAGTCCCCAGTCACTTTGTCAACTAATCTTTGCTGGAAAAGACGAAGATCAAGGTCCATTACGACGAATAGATGTAGAGAGCACCGATGATATTGGTAAACTCATTACTTACTCGTATTCGATACATGTTTAAGCTCTGATACCCTCCGATATGGATCAAGTATTTTTTTTATTAATTATTTTATATATATTTATATTTTTAAATTTTCGATACGTATTCTATACGTATTTTGTTAATTATTTTATATTTTGTATGATTTTCAATACGTATCCAATACGTATTTTTTAAATTATTTTAATAACTTATTGAATATTAATAATATTTATTGGAAATATAAAATTAGAGTTTTAAAATTAACTAGCACTTTTATTGGGAATGCACAATATTATTTAATTTTTCAATATATGTAAAACCGTATTTTGATTCTATCACTAATCGATATATAGGCCTGGTGTCTACTTCATGGTTCACATGCATCTTTGCTACAAAATATTGCTTTGGAACGTCTTGTGAAACATTTTTCTTCATCTTGTGCTGAAAGAAATTGAAGTAGGTACTTTTTTGTGCACTCTACGATAAGAAATAAAATAATTTCACGTTCACAACGAGATGAAGAATTGATTTTCATTCATAGCAATTTATGTCTTTTATCAAGAAAATCAGATCTTTTTGAGAATCCAAAATGTGGAACATTGCCGAAGACTCATTAGTTGATACTCTTGAAAATATTGAATTGTTTGAAGTTGCTAATCTATCAATGAACCAGGGTTGGATAATATTGTTTTTTTATGATAATAAATAAATTGATTTGATGATGTTGAAGAATATGAAGTTTCGACAATTAATGATTTAAGATAAAATATTTTATTTATTTTGTTTTTATTATCATTTTTTTGTATTAATCTTTTATGTTAATGAAATTACTTTAAATTTTATACGACTTATCCTAATTATAAAAAATAAAAAATTCTATCATCCAGATTGACTCATGTCTCTTAGGCTTACATATTGAGCACCATGCCGAATCTCCCTACCATTTTCTTCTCTTCCACTTTGGCCAATATGAGTTCACCTGGTACTAGCAGCTTTATCGGGGAATTTCTCATCTTAGTATGAGCTTTCCAAAGAAATAGCTTAGTAGCGACATTAGCAATTAACCCCTTTGAATTAGCCGATCTTACAAGATCGATCGGGCGGGCTAGTTGGGAAGGGGTGATTAGCGGAGAAAAGAATTGCTGAGAGATAGATTCTGGTCAGGACGAATGAGTGGCTGTGAAGCATGCTCCGGAGGAGATTGACTGGAACTAAAGGAAAGCCTTTTGACAACCTTACTAATAGAAAGGGGATGCGCTCAAACATGTGAAGAAAGCTCGAAGAGCTTCTCTTATATTAATAGAAAGGGGGACTTCTTTTACGTCCAATAATACCACTCACTGGTAAATAGCACAATACCTTAAATTAAATGCTTACGAATTTTTTTTTTTTTTTTTTTAATCTCAAAGGTATAGGTTCAAGAAGCGTTGAAGAGTGGTAAACTCTGAAAGGAAAGATGGAAACAGGGGAGTTGGCAGATAAAGATGGACAGTAAGGATTGCGTAATAGACCTTGCCCCTACTCTCTAAAGCTTGCCACGTATCCGTGCTTCAGATCAAAAAATTACTTGTAAAATTTCAAGTTATCTGCCCCGTTTGATCTACATTATTTTCTGATTTAAATGAAAAACATGACCGTTATCCATTACATCAACATTTAAATTCAAATTTTCTATCTTTTGTGTAGACCCCAATAACGGCTATATTTTTCATTTTCATTCTACAATAATTTGGCTCAAACATCAATAATAATATCACTCAATCCTTTTTGGGGCATTAATGAACATAAATCAAGTTTGAATTAACATGAACAAAAAAAAAGGATTATAGGGACTGTAAGCTTGAACCAAAATCGAGTTTCAGATTATTATTTGTACATTTTGCGTCCATTGCTTGGCCAGAAAGAAGAAAACAAAGAAAGATCAAAAGACTCCAAAATAACAAAAAGAAAGGAAAATATGAAATTTGATGGATTAGGGTTCATGAGGATTCCATTCTGCCCAATTGGCTTCACTTCCAACCCTGGGAATGCTATCAACTCTAGCATAATGATCAACTTTGAAATTAGACCCACACATCACCCCTTCACTATCCACCCTTGGCATTGCCCTTAGCTTATTCATTGGATGCTCAAAACTCATTAATCCTCCCTCGCTGTGGAATATGCAACCTGCAACCACAAAATCAATCATATTATATCTTGAATTATTCATTAATTTATGCAAATCTTGTGCAAAAATTCTATATCATTACCTGCTGGAAATGGTGCAAATGATTTGGCACAACTCGCTTTGATCACCTCTAAATCATCAGAAATCACCACAGAACCATCTGCGGCAATGCCCCAGTACAACTTAACTCCTCCATCAGAACCCTGAAATCATAATTCAAATTATATACACAAAAAATATTGAAGATTTTCAAAATCTTATCAAAATATACAAGACAGGGGGGGGGGGGGGGGGGGGGGGGGTGGGGGGAGGGGGGGCGCTAAATACCAGTGCAGTAAAAACAGTTCCAACTTTGCTGTCATAGACAACAAAGGCAAAGCTTCCATCAAGATCCTTAATAACTTGGTCAGCCGGGTAAGGACCACGGTCCCTAAGTGTTCTATAAGCTTCAATCACGAGCATGGCCTCATTTGCATTTCTTGCTAATCCATACTGCTTAATCTGTGCACATAAATTGTTCAAAGTCCCCATGAAAACGCAATATATATCATCATACCCACAAAACAACCTGCAAAAAAATAACCCATAAAAAGGTTAAAAAGATTTCCATAGCATAAACACGTACGAATGGTTTTATGTGTATATATACATACACACACCTCTCGTTCTGATGAAAAAGAGAATGGCGATCAGGTCGGACATAAGCAAGAACAGCAGCATCCCCAAAACTCATAGAGAAAGTGTTAGTAGGGTGAGAAGAAAGGAATTCTTGAAGAGTTTCTTCAGGTAATTTAGGCCTCTTTGAACTTTTGAGAGATGCAGGGCTATTTAGCTCTTCAGGTGGATGAGCAAACGCCTTGTGAAATATGGCCAACATTTCTTCTTCTTTTCTTCTAAACGAAGAAGCTGGAATAAATTTTATTGATCTCTCAAAGAAAGAATGGATATTTTGAGTCGAACTGAAAATGGTTTCTTCCGGAGGGAGTGATGAGAGAATTTATATTGATTTTAAGCGGCGAGGGAGTGGCGGCAGTTTTGTCTTTAGTGATTCAGAGCTTTGGATCAACCCGATTATTTGTGACATTGGATAAGGATTCTCGTATTCAAATGTATATTTACAAATTTTTCCAGTCTCCAATGTATTCATAGATAATCTTAAAATTTACAAAAAGACCAAAACAATTTCTGATTATATTTATTTATAATATTGTATAGTTGCAACAAACATATAAACTACGCTTGGTTTGGAAAAGTCGAAGTCCTTGGATAGGGTTGATCAGAATGCATGTTATCCAAAACTGGAAAAACCTGACAGATTGACTTGGATATGACTCATCCTCAGTCACAACCAAAGTGCTACCCATTTTCCTGTGGGCAAAATAATATGGAATAAGCTATTTCTACCAAGTTTGTTGACAAAATAATGTATACGGTTCATATGAATTTTAGTAGACGAATGAGATTGAATTGTCTATTATTCTATCATTTCTTTATTTTTATGTTTTAGTCATTGACCATTATATCTTTATTGTTATTTTTCACTTTTCATAATCAAAATTGGTATCAGAGCATAGTAACGAAATTGAAGAAAATTTTTAGAACTTAAATAATATATTTTAAAATGAATAGAAAAGATAAAATGATTTTAGAAGAATTACAAAATATTAATATTTTAACTAATACTAATTGAATTAAATTGCAAGAATTAGCGACAAATTTAAGTACTAAATATAAAACTCTAAGTAAAGAAATACAACAAATAAATAGTTCTTAACAATTAGCATAAATAAAAAATAAAGGATTACAAATTTTAGTAGATGAGTTTTCCGAACATGAAGAAGAAGACGTTTAATAAATCAATTTTTAGAACAATATGATAATTATGCTCAACCTTTAGAAAAAAAAAAATATTATAAATCAAGATGTTTTAACTCATATAATAAATATCGAATCCAATTTAGAAATTGTTAATGACAATATTAAAATAGGACTAAAAATCTTATATAAACAAATTGAATCAAAATTAAAAGAATCAAAACTAAAAAGAGATTATTGTATATTAATTGAACCACCTTTATCGGCTTATGTTATAGAAGAATTAAAAACAAGATTCTCTGAAGTCACTGGAGAAGAATTAGAAGACTACAAACAAAGTTTAGAACAATTAACTATTCAAACTGAAAATATTTATATGAATGATCCTCCATCCAAAGAGGAAACTACTGAAATTAATACTCCACCTTTAAATCAACAAGTTGAAACTCAACCGTTAGTCGGAGAGACAAGTAGAACTAATATTACTACATATTGGACACAAGTCGAATCTGAAGACTGAAATCTAGAATGGATAAAAGAACATGGAATAACTGAAGAACGAGAAGGTTACAATTTTAGAAAAAGACCCAAGATTATGTCAACTAAGCATATACATCTTAGGAATAATAATCCAGTTAAATTATTTACTAAACCAATTCCTACAACAGGAATATGGCTAGATGTTGATAATAGCAATAATAAAAGTGAAATTATTGACCCGTGGGCAAAAGCTACTGATTTAGCTATTACTTTTCATAAATGGAATACAACTCAAACTTATAACTTTTTAATCCACACCTTTAGAGGAATTACTTCAAATATCTGGAGGAGAATTTCTGAAAAAACTAAAAATAAAATTAAATATGGCGAAAAATATACGACTACTATTGATAGTAATGAAAGTTTAGATGATGAAAACTTTAAGGAAATTTTAAAACGAATGGAAAATTTCTTTAGACATTTGCTCTTAGGAGAAGTTATACCAGAAACTAATACAGATATGATCACTCAAGAAGCCTTACAAGCAAAAAGAGAAATGAAACTATTAAAAATATGTGATATGTGTGCATTAAACGAATATACTAAGAAATTCGAAAAGATATATATCAAAGCATCTAAATCCATAAAAAAATGGAATCTATCAGAAGAAGATGTAAAATTATTAAATAGGTATTTTCTTAAACTACATTGGCCATGAGATCAGAAATTATTTGAAAATTACAAAATTTATTGGAATAAAATAGAATGGGAAGATCCTAACCACAAAGCTGATACTTTAGGAATGAGAACTTCATTCGCTAAGAGAAAAATATCTGAATAGTGTAAAAAATATCTTGTTGAAATCTTTTAAATATGATTACATATTTGTTACTTGTTAATCATTTTAAATTAACAATATACAATATTTCTACTATAAAAAGAAAAATAATTACGGTAAAGTGTCCGAAAAGTGTCGATATCGACTCGTGTCCGACACGGACGCGCTACCCTAATTGAAGTGTCCGTGCTACAGAGACGACGCCTATAGTAATAAGGTCATTCAATTGTCAAACGCATGGAGCGTGCAAGGGTAAACATGGCACAACCAGATTTTAGCTAAAACTCATTTATCTAATCATGAACTCAAAACAAGAGTATACATAAAAGACGAACTGTACCTTCTCAATGGGTTCCCATCAAGTTTTAGCACTTTCAGGTTGGATTCGAGCAAACCCTGTAGAACAAGATATGCAAAAAAGCAATTAGCAAAGCAGAAAGTATGGGATGTGGCAACTCTTTTAACATGCATGGTAAATGAGAAAGCATCTATTGACTAAACAATCTTCAATCGATTGGCAGATATCTTTACTCTTCCCCCTTCCCTTTTTCAGCACAACAGAGCAAAGCCAACAGAAGGATCCCAGTGCTTTTGATAATGTGCCTTTGATAATCATTCAGTTCATCCATAATGCATCAATTATAAGAATTTATTAATTCATAGCAATAAACATAATATTAAGATTGAATCAATTTCCCAGTTCTCTAAGCAGAAAAGGGAAGAGTAAAAAATATTTATCATTCCTATAGTGGGAATAGAATTAGTGCACTTACAGATGAAATCAATAACTCATGCAATTGACAGCAAACCAAATCAAAGAAATAGTAAGACGAAAAGGGTTACCAGTTCCGGTGGAACTGAAGACAAATTGTTATCTGAGAGGTCAAGCTCCGTAAGAGAAGTCAAATATTTAACACACTGCAAGAAAATGAAATATTATGTATACAAAATGAAAGGACTGAAACAATTAAACTGAAAATCCCAAAAAGTAGGAGGGAGAGCCCGAGGAAGAGCTTGAGAGGGTCTAACAAATACAGTTGGGAGAGGAAGTGCAATGATAATGATGATATAAAAAGATTCAGATCGTTTTCCACAGCTCAAATTGTATGCTCTGTATTTTGTAACACAGAATACTTAAACACCCTCGTTCCGTTAACAAAGAAAATAAAAGAACATTGAAAGGAGCAAAATAGTCATTGAAACAAATCCTAGCCTCAAGTCTTCGTTGCTAACTTCCCCTATATGTTCTTTTCTTTTCTTTTCTTCCCTTTTCCACTTGGGAAGCTGCTATGCAGAGTATCTTGACAGGAGATAATTTGAGAAAGATGTACACGATTTATGTTAATCGTTATGTGTTTAACAGGGAAGATGAAGACATAAACTTCGTTCTGCTTCATTTTTGTACCAATTATACAATGGTCCTTGACTGAAAATTTATATGCTAACGCAGACTGGGCCATGTACAGTTAAAGATCTGAGATTGAGTTGGAACTTGTAGGAAAAAGGACCACATTTTACTCCCTCCGCATTTTTGGGTGCTTTGCAGAGAAAGAAAAGGACGGACGTACGTGTAGATAATTTTTTTTTATAAAATCCCTATTTAATATATCTTGTTATCAACAAATATGATTTATTTCTATTTAATGTCGTGTATATTAAGAAAAAATTATGCTTCCAACTACAATATATATATATATATATATTTTTTTTTTATTATTATTATTTTTTTTTTTAAATACTAGGAAATTTTTTTGCATAAAAACATTGCGTCTAAAATGTGGGGGGAGCTGCGAACGGCACCATGTCGATGCAGGGATTAGCACTGCAATCTCACGCAATGTTGAAGTTCTTGAACCGTGTGCTTTGATAGGGGTTGATCGGTTGCCTCATCGTTTGTTCACCTGCAAAACTCTTGTTGATTTAAAGCTTGAAAAGTATGCAACAATTCGGGTTCCTGGTGACGTGTGTTTTCCCAAGTCTTGAGAAACTTCAACTCATCTCTGTTGTGATAATGATGAGTCATTTACAGAATTGATTTCTGCTTGCCTTGTTCTCCGTGAATTGTTTATAAGGAGATCTGTTCATGATAATATGGTCTTCTGTAATGTATCTTCACCAGTACCGAAAAGCCTCAAGCTGATTTTTGGGGCTAACGCTTACGGTTTTAAACCTTATTTGTATTACTACAAGCTGAAGGTGTATGCCCCTGCACTCGAATTCCTCCATGCAGATGATAAGGTATCCATGGATTTCTCCTTAGGAGAGTTAACCTCGCTGGTTGAAGCAGATGTTCATCTTTATGACAATGAATTGGGAAATGACAATCAGTATCTTGATTCTGTTGTCAAATTCATTGAAAAGCTCAGCCAAGTGATGTTCCTATCTCTGTCAATCAATATCACCACGGTATGCTGCAAATCCATTCACATTCCAACTAATAATCAGAACTCGGGTTTTGTTTCTATCCTTTTTTTCCTCCATTTTATTGATACTCTTTCTAGATGTTATGTCAGTGAATAGTGATGAACCATCCGCCTAATGCTAGTGTTACCTGCAGCCTCGTGTCAGCAACCTACTTGTGGTCCCGGTGTTTCATAATTTAATCAAACTGAACTTGCAAGCTGCATGCTGCCAATGGCATCTGCTGAGAACCCTCTTTGACAGAGCAGATAATCTTGAAGTTCTGGTTTTTCAAAAGGTTTTTCTTATGCCAATGAAACTCATTTGTGTTTTTCATTCGTTCATATTATTTTCTACCGACTTCATTAATTTGAAGTTCTAGCCTTGTTATCATTAGACCACACGTAAACTGACCACCCATCAAGCTTGCTGGATTGAGCCTCACCAGGTACCTACAAGTCTATTATCAAGCCTTACAACAGTCAAAATTCTGGGATTTGAAGGTATGAGAGATGAGTTTGAGATTGTAAGGTACATTCTAGAGAATGGTAAAGTCCTTGAGAGTATGGAAATATATGGGACAGCCGGACAGGTGCTTATCAATTCTACGAAAAGTGACATGACACTAAAAAGTTTAAGATGTGAAATTGCTTTCTTTTAAGATATTTTTCGAGGATCTGCAATGTACATGTATAACTGGAAAGTTCAAAACATACATAAATTGTAAATTATGCCTTGCATTATTGAATGTGCATGCGTGCATTGATATTATTCTATATTTACTGTTAACATGTTTGGTCTTTTACTATCTTAATTCCGTCCAATGATGTACAATCATGCATAATGACTAATGTTGTCCAATCCAACACAAGTCGAATACTGTCCATTTCTAGATGCATAGCAATCCAGCATACAACTAACATTATCGAGTTCATATAAAATTCTACACAATCACAAACACAACTAAAGTGGTGAAAAATGAACTTTAGGCCTTCATTTTGGTTCACCAGCTCCTGTTCATTAGGAGTTGGGCGAAAAGTCCCAGCCGACCCCAGTCAACAGGATTAATCATGCGAAAATCTCCACTATGCATTATTCTTACACCACATATGGAGGCATAATAAAAGAGGAAGAGGATCTCGTTCCCCTAAAGCGAAAATAAAGTAAAGACGGTTGAGACTTTTTAGACTAAGGCCAGTAGAAAATTACATGAACTTCCCAACAGAGGTACAGGCAAAAAAGAAGAGCATCAAAGTGAGTGCACAATAGCTAAGCATCATTTTATGGAGTTATAAGAGTTTAGCCTCGATAACAAATATGTGCCAATGCAACAAGATAATGAAATCAGTCCATTAATTCTGTTTAAAGATACACGGATGAGAAGTTATCAATATTATGTACAGGAGGAAATGCTCGCCTTGGAGGAATTAATTTTCTTCTCTCCTTTTATTTTGGCAAATCTCTCTCCAAAAAGAAAACAACATGTTCCTAATCTATACATGTTTCTAATCTATCTTGACTGCTTTTAAGCACAGTCCGAAAATCTACCCAGCTGAAAAGGAATGGAACACTTAGAACAGGAGAAGGCACAAAACAGAACAGCATAAAAGAAAGATGGATACTCTGTTAAGAGACTTGTCCAGCTTCATTTCTTGTCTTCTCAACCTTGGACTACTATTTCCTGGAATAGGGTATGAATTCGGATGAGGATAAGCAAATAGACTCGTGTCTGAGCTCCCAAAAATCCGAGCAAATACAAGTTCACCAACCATATTAACTGTTGGACTGAAATGACTGGTCGTTGCGGTGCCCCCGATGCTAGACGGCATCGTTGAAACATAATTACCAAAAGGGTGCCGGAAATATTGTTGGTCATGAAATGATGACGGCTGCTGTCGCTGAAAAGGATTGGGATGATTACGTTGCTGATTTGCAGCGAGCAGTGTATCCAATCCAGCTGCAGGTGGCCGATGGGGTATGGTCAAATCCAATTGGGGTTTCTTGGCTTCGGATTCAGACAATGATGTACCTCGTCCATAGAGGGGAACCAATGAGGAGGTCGAGATATAAGCCTTGCAAACTGGGCATTTATGTTGCGCATCTGACTCAAATGAGGAGCTCTGAGTCTGGATCCATTTGTAAATACAAGGCCAGCAGTATAAATGGCCACAAAGGGTGACCACGGGGTCATGAACTGAGTCTAAACAAATGCTGCAATCGAAGCATCCATTTACATTTTCAGAAGCCGATGATACTGAGTTCAATTTTCGTTTGAAGCTAGCATCCCCCTCAGATCCAAATTGCATGGTAGGAGCAGTAAAGTTTTGTTGAAAAGCCATGATTTAACTGAGTAAAAAGACAGGAAAGAACTTAAATATTAGGTCTAAAATCTTTAACAGCGTATCATTAGATGCAATTTGTCATCAGATGATGAAATCTACTTGATTATCTTGCTCTACTGTTTATAGTATTTATAACTTTTGGAGGGTGCTTGTTTTTCTTCCATGAGTCCATCAACTTTTAAAGTAACGCCATCTAAAATATGCAGACCCAGTTTCAGAATCAAAAGTTTGTTTAAAGAAACAGGAGTTGTGAAATTTACAGCCAGGTACATTTCTTGGTTATTACACAGTACACTACGGATAATTTTGTGTATAGCTAGTTCCAATAACCATGTCTTATTCAGGGAGATAATTCCAATAGCTACTTTGTGGAGAGTACCAAGAGCACACTGTACCAGCATAATCAACAAAGAAAAGAAAATGGGAAAAAGACAACTTGATCTCAGAGTGATTTGGCCTCATTAGATGAAGAATAAATTCTAGCAACCCCATGACAAATTACCTCCAAAGAATGTAACTTGATAAATTTTTCTCTCTCTCTCTTTTTTTTTAGTTATTTATCATTAACAAGTTACAAACGCTATTGATATGGTTGAAAGAGAGGCACAGCTGATGAGCTTCAATAAATGTTGAAACGAAAAAAAATAAAAAAAATTACCCATCTCATAAAAAGATTACACAGTTCAACAGCAAAGGTTTTCAGCACATCAGCCACACTTTTGTGGTGGTGGGGGGGGGGGGGGGGGTTAAAAAACAAGAAATGAAAAACCATTTAGAGACAAAAAAACGGTGATATTGAGGAAAACCCCTCCTCCACCCACCCAACTCCACCCCACTCCCCAAACAAAAGCAGCAGACAAAAAGGATAGAGACGAAATTTGCCTGAAACTGGGTTAAAGAAACAATGTTCCATATAATCGAAGGCCAAAACACGAGTTAGCAAACAAGACGTGCACACCAATATACGTATATTCTGCAGAAATGGGAGAAGGAGCTTACCGAATCTCAATCAATCAACAGAGAATGTAGACAGATAAATTGAAGCAGTATTTCTTTCGTAATTTTAGAGAGAGAAATGGAAGGAATTGAAATTTACAGGAGGAGAATGAATCAAGAGTTGAAAAGCAAATAAATTGGATTGGATCCGGCAAGAAATTTTGCTATTATATAAAGGTGTGATGGGTCTGGGTTTAGCTCAACGGCCTAACGGAAATATAAATTTTTATTTTAACCTTAATATGAAATTTTGATGAATATATTCTCTAACTGTTCTTGTACTTATCCATTATATAAGGTTGAAGAATAATGATGATCGAACATACTCAAAGATAAGTAAAAGATAAACAGACTAGCTTGACAAATGGGTTTTTTTTTTTTTTTTTTTCAAACTGTTCAATCATGTATCAACTGGTATCCCCCGTTTTTTAATCTATCTTTGAGTCTATATGTGTAGCACAATTGAATCTTGAATAATTCCACATCTTTTTCCGGTTTGGTTCCATTTAAACCACGGTTTAAAATAGAAAAATTTAATATATATCGAATAAGCTAAATCATAAATATTAGTTTAAAAAAAAATTGTTAAAACATAATTGTATCATTAAAAAAATACAAATCAAAGTTATATAATTATAATTATCATAATGCAACAACATGATATAAATATTTTATCCCCTATTTGAGCCACATTTTTTTTATTCTCATTATTCTACTCATTTTCAACCACATATTCTTCAATAAAATAATATTTTTCATCACATCAATAATTTTTTTTTCTTTTTCAACCACATATTTCTCATCACATCAAACACAAAAATGCATTCTTTTAGAAATAATGTGGCTCAAATTGGGGCTTAAACTCTTAATCAATACTAATTAGCGTGCATCTGCAATATTAATACATTCATTCTATCTGTAAATATAAAAATATAATATATGAATTCATTGATCACAATTAAATGATATTAAATACGATAATACCAAGCTAATGTAAATTTTTATGAATCATTCAATACTTTCACTTCATTCAAATGTTGACGAATTACTTTAAGGGAAGCCAACAATAATTAGAACAAAACAATAACTACCAATAAAAATATAGCAAACAATTACCAAAATTTAAAAATAAAAAAATTAGATAAACTATTAAATTGACATGTGTTTAGTTTTAATTGGGTTAAATAAAAATTATACTAATTTTTTTTAACGGTTTTGCGGTTCGAAACTATTTGCAAAGATTGAAATCTAAACCCAACTATTTCGAAGCAGTTTGATTTGATTCAAAACTAAAGCGTCAACGAATCCACGTGCAACTAAACCAATGGTTTCAAAAAAGTGGTTTTGGTTCGGTTTTGCGATGTGACAATTTCATTGTTCAGCCTTACCTCTAGATTGACTTTCTAAAATCAGTAATATTAAATAATTTTATTCATAGAACACTATTACTAAACAATAAGAGGGTGTTTGACACCCATTTTTTGGAGAATTGAATATTTGAAATGGTGATTGATGGGAGAATGTGTGGTGGAAAAGTTATGAAAGTTTTAAATTTATGTGTAATATTATTTTTTTAGAGAATGTGTGGTTGAAACGAAGAAAGAGAAAAAAATGAGAATGATAAAGAGAAAAGAATGGACGCCAAACATGGGCTAAATAAAAAATCAAACTTTTTTATCCACCTCAATATTACATTTGCGACATAAAATGTTCTGTTGTCCATAGTGGAAATTCTTATATTGTCCACTTAAAGAGAACTTTACTTATAGTTCTCACATTTGAAGATAACCATAAATAAGATTTGTTTATTACATTGGTAAGTGAATACTCTTGTCATGTCCACAGTTGATGAGAGAATAATTTCGTACACTGAAATGAAAAGAACGTGGGAAAGGACACGTGAAAATTGTTGAAGTTTTGAAAAATTGCTTCAATTGTATTGGCCAATAAATCACATCCCAAGATTAACGCTTGACCCAATATTATAGGATGAAACGTGGATAAGATGAGTAGAAACTCGATAACATCGCCACCTCAGCTGGCATCCATCAATTTTGATTCTATCTACAACAGAGACCACGTGGCAACATTTTGAAATTAATGCTTACCAAATTGAACGGTTCGACCAATCGGATCATATTTCACAGGTCTGGTACACATCCGTTTGATTGTAAAGGTAGAAAATGGGTGGAAAGAAAATATTTTACTGGAAATTGAATTGTTTAAAATTTGTTTTGTTGAGAATTGTAATTAATTGTGTTTGATTGGTATAATTTTTTACCTGGAAATGTTGAAAATTTGGTGTCCGTTTGGTTTCATTTTTTATAAAACTTGTCCATTAAAGTGATAATTTTCTATCAATACGTCTATAATTTGTTCTAATTACCAAAAAGTCAAAAAAAAAAAAATTAAACAATTAGAAAAAATTACCATATTCGTTTAACTTTGTTTTACATAGGAATTGTCAACAAAAATGAAAATTCTTTTTACAATAATTGATAGAATTTGTTGCTATTTCTAAAAAAAGGTGGAAAATGTTTTCCCACCTAATAGGTGGGAAAACAAAATCAAGCTTTTGTGCATCAAATGATTGTACCTAGAAAAATGTGGAAAACATTTTGCCAGGAAAAGAAACGCTATCAAACACCCTTAATTGACAAAAGTTAGAAAACATTTTCTTTTTCCATCTTTTTTCCTACCTATCAATCGGACCCTAAAATCATTCTCACTCTTTTACTCTTTATCAACAACGCATTTTTCAATAAAATAATATTTTTCTTCACATCAGTAACCTTTCCTTCATTTTCAACCACACATTCTCCATTAATCTACTATTATATAATACATTTTTTTCAGAATAATGTGGCTCAAACACACATATTCTAACAAATTGACCGTTGAGTACTCGAACCGTTTACAACTCGAGAAATTCACATATATTTCATCTGAGCGATGACCCGCCCTGTTCATTGCATGTTAAAATGACTTAAAATTTGTGTATTTCTTTATTTACCCATTTCCCAGAAGAAAAAAATGAATGAATGAAAATACGAAGCAGTCATCTTCTTCCATACGAAGACTTGTGGCCATGAGCCAACCCATAAGTGAGTGATTATTTTTCTTTTATCAAGTAATCACTCCTCCATTCAACCCACAATTTCAAGCCTCCAGTCTCGAATTGTACTGTGTGCAAAACGAGCACGTAATTATCAAAAGTCCTTGTTTTGTTTAAAGATAAGGTTTGCATTCTCGTAGAAGAGTTTTACGTTAAATTATCGTAGATAATATATGATGATATTCATTTGACAATTTAGATAGACTGGTCTTTATTCTTGCTTATTCTATAGATTGAGATAGAACTTCATTGTGGTTTGGAGGGTTGAATAAAATGAAAATCCACTTCAAACTCCATCCTTTTTCGTATTGTACTTACGTCGTCATTCTCAGTCGAGGAAAATTTCTCAAAAATCAATAACTTAAGAGGTTCAAGTTTTCTTGAATTAAAGTAGCAAAACGCCCCACCCCCCAAATGTGACAAAAAAAATCCGTCTTCACAGGTTGGCGAGGCGGGGCGGGGATCGCCGCCCCATCTCGGGTCTCAGGTCAGGTCAGGTCGGGGCTGGGCAACCCGTTCCGTGAAGAATAAAAAAAAATGGATAAAAAAATGAAATTTAGTTACAATGTAATTCTACTTGCATATATTTAATTTTGGATATTGTTTGTTTAATTGCTTTCTCTGGATATTGATGTAGTTAGTTTGAGCATTATTTGTTTTGGATTTTAAAATTTTGTTCTACTCTTCTAATTTCAATTTTACATTTTTATTTTCTCATTACAAACAAATTTCACTCATAACCATGCGTTTCTCTCTAAGCAAGAAAAGTTACAAACCCACACACCCTACCAAAAAAAAAAAAAAAAAAATCCTCTATAGTAGTTCTTGATCAATTTATTGTTGCAAAATGGATTTTAGAAGTTGGATGATGGTCAACTTTCAACTTTCATTTAAGTAGATTCAAATCAATTTTAATCCCCGTTTGACATTCATTGAATCAGAACTTTACAACTCCACACCCTACAAAAAAAACCTCTATAGTAGTTCTTGATCAATTTATTGTTGCGAAATGGATTTTAGAAGTTGGATGATGGTCAACTTTGAACTTTCATTTAAGTAGATTCAAATCAATTTTAATCCATGTTTGACATTCATTGAATGATAACTTTTTTTCTTTCTCAAATTCATTTTCTACTACACATTCAATTTTCAAAAAAATTTACACTAAATTCGAAATTTTCCTACTTTTTAACCACATATTCTCAAAAATACATTATTTCAAAATTCATTTTTTTTCCCAAAAAACACCTCATCAAATAGATGTCAAACGGGAGCTTGTAATATTGAGGTTGAACATATGCACTTAGTGATATGCATAGTATAATTCTATCTCGAAATTAAGACTTGTAAATATCCTTAATCAACTGACACGTGTCCTCAAGCGAACTTCTATTAATCGGTAATCATATTTTCATAATATTCTTAAGAGTAATATTATTTATTATCGTAATGATGGAATATCAATGATGCGACACTCTTATTCCTCCTCACATTTATCTTCCTCGTAAAAATTGAACCACTCAATTTCATTACTCCACATAGACTTTCACATTATTGATATTACATCAGCATGATGATAAATAACATTATTATATCCCTAATTACTCTTCCTTCTATTAATTGGTAATCATATTTTAAGAATATTATAAATATTTATAAATGAAACCGGAATTTGAAAAAGACAAAAAAGAAATTTCAATAATTCTGCTATTTGAGTTTTGGGATGACTTGAAATTGTAATCATTTATAAGCTTAGAAGTGTGTCTACATTTCTATATCCTCTACAATATTTAAAAGGGGAAGATTTTTTTACTGTTCCTAAAGCATCATGCTTGCCTATTGATGACATCATATATCATTTAACAATGTATTCTATTTTCGCCTTTCTTCCCTCAACTTTCACTGTACGTTATTTATCTTTTCTCTGTGTGTTTTCCCTTCCATTCTCTTTCCCTCTCTCTCGGCCATTTGCCATGGGTTCTCATTTCCCCTTTTCTTCCCTTTCCATCAACTTTCACTACACATTATGTATCTTTTCTCTTCGTGTGTTTTCCCTTCTATTCTCTTTCCCTCTCTCTCTCTCTCTCTCTCTCTCTCTCTCTCTCTCTCTCTCGGCCATTTGTCCCTATACTCTCATTTGGAAACGACCTCGTTCCACTTACACGCAATTACCATCCGCCCATTTATTCCATTTTCCACGCAACCATCTCTACCTTCTCATCTTCTAGATCCATTCTTGACATTGCAAACCCTAGCAAGAAAATCAAAAGATTTAAACTTGAAGCAATATCGACGAGAATGGCGTCGCCTATTATGTATCAATAATAATGTCATGCTTTCATCTCATTAATTTCGGCTCTACAGAAAAAATAATTGCTGAGTATGTGAGTTTTTCTTCATTTGCTTTATGGGGGTTGCTCTATTTCTTGATAGTATATGATTCTTTGTCTGCCTTCATCAGTCTTTTGGCGCATTTTTTTGTGAAAATGTGTGCATTTTTTGTGAAAATGTGTGCTTTACTTGGCTTTTCGAAATTATATAGGTTATCTATTTTTGTTTATTTGCTCTTCTTAGTATTTATGTTTTTCGGTAATTTATCATAGAAATTTTTTTCTTGTGTTGTATTTGCTTAAGTTTCAGCGAGTTTTAGGTGGTGGCCTAGAATTGTAATCGTAGTTGAAGCTTAAGTTTCAACAAGTTTTAGGTGGTGCCTAATTTGCTCAAACCGAAATTGCTATGAATGAATAATGAAATTAATGATAATTTTCAAGGAGTTGTTGGAAATTCTATGAATTTGAATGATAATGGATTGTATGGAAACCGGGTTGGTTTTGACTATAAAAAAAAATCGGTCGCGTGTCTCCGTTAAGCACGGAGACGAGCCGTGTCTCCGTATCCCACTTTATTGAATAATAATAATATCTCGTGTCTCTCCGTGTAGCACGGAGAGTCACTCTGTCCGTGCACGAGGATGTCTTCGTGTCTCCTTTATTTTTTTAATTTTTTTCCTCTTTGATTCAATTGGTCAATCACATATTATTCTTGAATAACATTTTAAAACTAATTTCCAACACGTTAGGTTTTCAAATTTTCTCTGACTAATACATGTAGTCATTTTTGTTTATATTTTAGAATTTGTCCACCATGATATAGCTTATATCAAGCAATATTGGAATTCGACACGTGGTAAGTTTTTTTATTACGTTGTTTTTATTTCACGTTATTTTTTCTTATCGTCAATTTCAGTTATATTAATAACAATTATTCTTATAACTAAAAATTAAATGTAGATGCTCATCTGTTTTCTTTGTAGTAGAAATATTATGTCAAACAGAAATCTTTGATTCAATTGGCAAATCCCATATTATTCTTGAATAACATTTTAAAACTAATTTCCAACACGTTAGGTTTTCAAAATTTCTCTAACTAATACCTTTTGTTTATTTTAGAATTTGTTCGCCACGCTGCGTATATCGTAATAGCTTATGGTTTGGATTTTTTTCAGGAGTTAAGAAGATTGTAAATATCAAGAAATATTGGAATTCGAGCAGTGATAAGTTCTTTTATTACGTTGTTTTTATTTTGCGGTATTTTTTCTTATCGTCAATTTCAGTTATATTAATAACAATTATTCTTGTGGTTTAAAATTAAATGTAGATGCTTATATGTTTTCTTCGTAGTAGAAATATTGTGTCAAACATAAGTGACCTACGAGGCTGTTTCATTCAAGTAATAACACTTTCATTGAGTCATAATCTTCGCTTGGTAGGTCTTAAAATGATGCTATTTGTTAACATTTATTCATTGTTAATGAAATTGTATGTAGAGTAAATAACAATTTTACGAGACTTTTTTTCTTTTACGGTCGCTTTCTAGATCTTTTGTTTGTTGATCAGAACATGACCTTAGTGATACAATACGTTTGATCGGTTATGATGTGATTATTTGCAACGTACAATTGAAAAGTGTTGATGATTACATGTATCTTGCTGCTGGATGGTCACAATTATTTGACCATCATAATTTATAAAATGGTTATGTTTTCATCTTTGAATACAACGAAAATTCTATTTTCTATGTTTCGATATTTAAGAATTCGACGTAGAAGTGACTTATGAGTCTGATACACTTGACGTTGAGATGTCACATTAGAGGTTGATCAAGCTGGTCATCGAAAAATTGTAAGCTCCCCTTCAAGTTAAATCTTTTGTACACTGTGTCATTCTTGCTATAAATCATTTTTCATAATCATTGCTCTCACCCAATTTGAAATTTTGTTATTTATAGATTTGTGAATTTATATTGTAGTATGTACCTGGGGCTTTCGTTCGATTGTATCTACCAAAATTTGTCCAAAATATACAAATTCATGATTGTTTACATTACAATTGGCTACTGCAAACAAATGGTTAGGTGTGATGTTTCACTATAGGTTGGACATGCTACGTTAAAGAGAAACAACTTCAAATAGGCGACACGTGTGTATTTGAACTTGTGAACGATGAAATCCCAATGTTCACAGTGTACAAAGTGTCACACCAATGGCAGTTGGACTCTTGCATGAATTGTACATTTTCTATGTTTATGTTTCTTATTACCGATCATTAATTTTGTCTTCTTATCTACAAAAACTACATAACTAAATCCATTAAAATTTGGATTTCTAATTTGCAAGTGCTATTTTTACTTCATATTTGCACTCAAATGGTGTATTTTACTTTTTCTAAGTATAGGAGTTAGATAAGTTTAACTTTAATACTTTTAATTAATCTATATAATGAAATTCTACATTTGGACTTCGTTGAATGCTATATCGTCGTCATTCGGAGACAAGCATCATTCTTCTGTCGTTTTCTATTTCATTCCTGTTTCTATTCTTACACTTCTATATACTTAATCAAACTACACATTTATTTGCAGGTTGATTCAAGTAGTCAAATATCAATAATTATACTTGAGTTTCTTCCTAAGCATTTATCACTAAATTTAGAAAGAAGTCTCCCAAAAATCTGCCATAATTTATAAAAGCGATCAAATATCTTCACGAAAAACTTCTATTTTGTTTGTGGCTACAAAATAAACGTTCTGTAATTCAAACGAATGTCGACTTTTATGTCAACATATTCGATTGTTGTTTTAAATTATGTAATGCTTTTGAGAGATTCTTTCTAAACTCGATGATAGTCATTCAAACAATATTTCAAATTAAGAGGTGATTTTTTACACGTGTTTCTCTAACTATTCTTCTTTGTATTTCTATTTGAGTCATGATTTCGTTTTTACGCTTCCATTTACTTAATGAAGATACACATTTTATCACAGGTACATCTAAGAAGTCAAATGTTATCAATTATGCCTGAGAGTCGTTTTGTACTTTAAATTGTTCAGTAAGATCAATTCGTCTACTCTATAATAGCAATGTGTTTTTTCCAACGACACTTAACCTTTTGTTGGTATATCACAGCTTAATGTGGGGTATTTGCTTTTGAAAAACTTTTTTTAACACATTTGTTATGCTACAATTGCATTTTGGTATACCTGGTTCAATAAGGTTTTCTTTAATTTCAATTATTTGTCATCTATATATTTCTCTACTTAAATGTATAAATAATTATTCTCACTAGCTGTTATTCATAATTTCAACTTTTAATTTTCTCTATGTTTAAACTAAGCACGTTATGTTATATGTATGTTGCAAAAGTTTTAGACGGATTGTGTGTGACAAATTTCTACAGTCTTGAAAAATATTGTGTCTAAATAAATAATTAAAGATACATTTCTTATTTCGAATGGTGTGTCGTTTGTGATGTAGGCAAGTGTTCGGATCTATTATGACATAACCATGAGGCACTCAACAGATCTTTTTTAGCTCACCGAATATAAAAGTTTGTTCGAGAATGTTACAATTAATATATGTGTCTTCAAATAGATAATCATCATAGTGCCATTTCTTACAAAATTATAACGGGTATAGAGCAACGCCCGATCCACCCGGGTAAACTTCAAAAACAGTAAATTATTTTTATATATTAATATTCTACGAAGCATCCACGCGGCAAAGTTGCAATCATCTTCTTCCTTTTCTTCTCACGACGTCTTCCGAATTGGAAATTGAGGATTTCAGCACTTGAAAGGTTCGCAGTTGATTAGTA
Source organism: Fraxinus excelsior (assembly GCA_019097785.1). Lineage (NCBI taxonomy): Eukaryota > Viridiplantae > Streptophyta > Magnoliopsida > Lamiales > Oleaceae > Fraxinus > Fraxinus excelsior. Next base: position 45,803,112 of record CM032624.1, on the reverse strand, counting down.
TTAATTTGGAAAATTAGAAACCAAACTACTCCACAATCAAATTAGCGAATGATTCAAGTCTGTACCTTTATCCATAAACTGAATTAATATTTGATCGGAAGCGCCGCCGAATCTGAACGTTCAAAATTGGTGGTGCCCGGTGCCCGGAGGTTGCATTCGTCAGCTCCTCCTACTTTTTAGCTGATTCTCCCGTCGAAACACAGAACAGCGACTGGGTAAGGGGGTTTAGTTTGGGGGAGTTTGTCCCACATCGAAAGAAGTAGTAAATGTGTGTGGGAAACATAACTATAAAAGGCGAGTTCGGAGACTTATCTAACCATCTTTGCGCTTGGGGCAATGACGCAGCTAGTGAGGTTCTAACCGAGGCGCGTCTATTGCTGGTTGAAAACTATTTCCAAACCCCCTCTTCGGCCTGGGTTCGCCCTTGGCCGTCGAGAATTTCTGGAAAGGGCTCCCTTCTGGGTAAGCCCTCCAATTCTAGTCCAAAATTTTATAGGGTATCTTGTGGCCCTTTACAAAAGCCGGCCCAGTCAGAAAGTACTTTATGCAATAAAGGATTTTATGAAGCTGGTTGGAATCTGGTTTTTAATTCGCTGAGTAGTGAAATTCGTGACTATAATAAAAAATATTTTATTTTTGGCCTTTATTTTTAAAAAAAATATATTTAACACTTTCAAAAAAATTATTCAAATATTTTTAAAACAGCTTCTTAATTTTTTTATTTTCATAAGCCTAACCAAAAAAGCTGCCTAACAAAATTGTGCATAATAGGTTTTTTAACATCCATTTTGTTTTTCTTTCAATTTATAGAAAAGAAAAATTGAAAATAAAAATCTCGAAATTTTTTGAAAGACATTCTAATATCTATTTTACGAACACAATGGGAGTTTTGGAGTATAGCGGTTAATGAACAATTTTTAAAGAATCGATGATTTTGAACGTTAATGAATGTTAATCTATTTTGAGTGATTTTAGTAGCGTTTTTTAAAACAATTCAACACATGCTTTGAAATTTATTATTCATCGATTCTAAAAAATTTTAAAAATGATAAAATTACATGTATGTCATTTATTGAAAATTTTAATTTATTGTATAATATTTGTTTACTCAAAAATGATATTTTACTTATAAGTATTTTTTTTTTAAATTTTAAGTTAGCCCCTGTTTGGAGCTCATTTTGCAACTCATCAATAGAAAAAAAAAATGACTGTTAGTCTTCTAAGTGGGTCCCAGCGGTGAGAGGAAAGTCAAAAAATGGGCTGATTTTGGTGCAATAACGGTAATAAAATGCATTCTTTTGATTTAAAAATGAGCTCCAAACATGCTCTTAGTTTCTTTTGCTTATTAGTAAATTTTTCAATTATAAGTTACTTTTAAATAATTTTACACAAGTGAATGTTTTATTTATAAGTAAGTTTTTATCGTATTAACAACGTAAGTTTTTAATTAAATTAAATTTTTTTTCATAATAAAAGTATATTTTTTGTTTAATAATACATTTTTAATTAATGCATATTTATTTACAAGTTAATTTTAAACATAATTTCTTGGTTGCAAATAATTATTTTATAAAATGTAAAATTAAAAGAAAATATTATAAACGACCAAAATTCGTTGATTTGATGGGTTGAGAGAAATGGTTAAAATTACACGCATCTATTTTGGGTTTTTTAAAATTATCCAAAATCGTTGTCTAAAAAAACTACCCAACGCCAATTTTCTCAAATCTCTTTGTAAATAGTGCCATCCAAATCAAAAATCAATCAAAATCAGTGATAAAAACCCCCCGAGCGCCTTACATGCTTCATGGATCTTTCATATAATTTATCGGGTACTAAATTTGTTATTAATCAAATTTCAAATGCCTTAACTTTTGGCGTACCTATTACTTATAGAAATTTGGAACAAACTTTATGTGAAATGTATGAAGTGTATGCTATACGAATGAGTACACATATTACTCGTGTACCCTATGGTCCTACAACTACTCTTCCCACTAATATATGAGATGACGATGTTGAAGTTTTAAATTTATTTCAAAGCATGAACTCATATAGATATGATTCAACTTCAACTGCATATGCATATGCATTTGGTTCATCTAGTAGTAGTAGTAGTTTGTCTTCCACTACATGTACCAGTAGTAATCAAAATGCGTTGTCTGCTGAATTAATTGATTCCTTTAAATTGAAGATGTCTAGTAACAATGCAATTAGGAAAAATTTAGAAGAAGTAATTGATTTTTGGCGAATGTATGAACACCGATGATGAGTAGTTTCTGCAATGACAAAAATCTACTAACACCTCCGGTTAGCACCGTAGTTTCGGAGCTTGCTTTTAGTTCAGGGAAAAGGGTTCTTTCCGATGTCAGAAGTCGATCAAAAGAAGATATTTTGGAAGCATTAATGTCGTGAAGGATTGGGAAGAGCTCATTATCGACTGCAAGATAAATATGCCGAAATTGCACATAGTCAAGTAAGTAATATTTAATTTAACCATATTTTGATATTCATCATAAAATTTTATTTTAATACCTTTATAATTTTTTATAAAAACTGTACACGTAACAAGTTGTTCGTGTACAATTTTTAACTCCGCCTACTTGAAAATCAAAATTGAAGTAGTCGGTCCCAAACCCGGATAAAGAATGAGGGTTTTTTTTTTTTTTTTATTTTAAAAAATAAAAATATATAGAAAAATATATAGAAAATGTGTATATATTTATTTTTTAGGTTTAGACGGTTAAGTAGTGTGGAAGATGATGGATTCATATGTTTTTTTATTTTTGTTTTGTTTTGTTATTAATTATTTAAGGGTAATTAGCAGAAATGGTCCCCAACGTTTACACTCTTTGCTAAAATGGTCCCTATCGTTTTAAAATTGGCATTTGTACCCTTATTTCAAACGTTTCTTGCGGAATTGGTCCTTCCATCCATCAACCGTTAAACATCTATTAGAAACTTATGGTAATTTGCAGAAATGGTCCATATGGAATTTTGTCAATAATATTTAAAAGGGTAAATTAGTCAATTTCCATATTTTTCTCCTCTTATAATTTTTGGTGAATATAATTCTTATTTTTGCGTGATAATTTTTTTAATATAATTTATATTATTTTATTAGAATATTTTTACATGGTATGACGTCAAAATTTTTTCGGGTCATTATACAAAATATAATAAATTAATATTTAATAAGGCTTAAGTTCTAATTTTTTTTTTTCTTTTTAATCCACATTTTTATTTTAGCCATTTGTTCCAATAAGGAAAAAAATAATTTACAAGTTTAGATCCCAACTCAAAACGTTGTCGGCAAATATCATCCTTAAATCCTTTAACCATTTAGCACAAATAATAATTGATGTATTTTGTATGCTTTCTGTGTTTTTTTTTTTTTTTTTGTTTTTGTACATATAGACTCTCTTGCTTTTCCCCTACATGCCCATGACTTTTGCCCTTTATACCCACCTACCCCTACGCCTGTTCATTTATCACATATAAATGATTTTCTTGATTTTTATGTTAATTTTTGATATCATTACAGGATGTCAAACAAAGTCGAGATATTATATTTTAATAATATTTCAAAGTGTTCATGGTCTAATTTCTCGCATCTTTAACGGCGCGCAAAACGGTCAATCTTAACAAAAAGTTACAATACGTCAAAACAGACCGTTTCAAACTAGTATTTCGAGAATTTCGATAACATGCTAATTTTAAATTTTTTTTGATGATGTACGTTAGCCAAATCCACAAATCCCCTACGTCATATTGAAACTCGTTTCGAGAATTATATTGTGACATATCGAATAGTCAAAACGAACATCGAAAATAACTAAACGAACGTCTCAAAAAAGACGTATAACTCGTCTAGTCTTTAAAAAAAATTATTTCATTTATGTTTATTATTTTTGTGCAACAATTTTTTTATTATATTTTATATTATTTTATTAGAATATTTTTATATGGGTACGACGTCAAAAAAATTTAGATCATTACACAAAATATAATAAATTAACACTGAATAAGATTCAAATTCGAATTATTTTTTTTCTTATTAGAACAAATGGGTAAAATAAAAATGTGGATTAAAAAGAAAAAAATAATTAGAACTTGAACCTTATTAAATATTAATATATTATATTTTGTATAATGACCCGAAAATTTTTGACGTCATACCATATAAAAATATTCTAATAAAATAATATAAATTATATTAAAAAATTTATCACGCAAAAATAAGAATTACGTTCACCAAAAATTATAAGAGGAGAAAAATATGAAAATTGACTAATTTACCCTTTTAAATATTATTGGCAAATTCCATAGGGACCATTTTTGCAAATTACCATAAGTTTCTAACGGGTATTTCCTCAAGAAACATTTGAAATAAGGGTACAAATGCCAATTTTAAAACGATAGGGACCATTTTAGCAAAGAGTGTAAACGTTGGGGACCATTTCTGCTAATTACCCTAATAGAAAAATATTATTTTTTTTCCATAAATGGAAAAAATTGAGATTATGACGAATCTTGATTCTTCTAATCATAGGGGTAGTCTCATAATAAACGGAATCGCAATCCGAATCCTATTGAATGAGATATTGCTAAATCAAATATTATCATAAACGGCAAAAACGCTTAATTGATGGCCTAAATGACGGAATTCGCCCAAGATTTGACGTGCATCATGGCCAAAGGCCCTGAGTGGTGATCATTGGCCCATTTCCAATCGAATTGGACTATCAATTTGCCAAAAAAGGGACAAACCTGAAGTTCCATGAATTTATTATTTTGTCTTCATCATTCTCTCCGAGTTGAGAAAAATTCGCCCTCGAATTTGACGGGAAAGAAATTTCATCATCATATTTTTCACCACAAAATGGAAGCTCTGGCGGCAACCTATCTAGAGGCCTTTCTGAAAAGTCCTCATGAAAGTCCTCTAGCAATGGCTGAACCCTGCGAGTGACCTTCTGCTCATTGTTAGCTAACTTTTCCACCAACACATACACTACCCCATATCCTTCCATATTTGTCTCAAACTTCACTATGGTCAGTAAATTGGCTACATCCCCAACTGTTTTTACTGAGCCTTTATCTAGAAGCAACACACTTTTCATTCCCCCAACAATACACGTCGACTGGAAGATATCATTATGGAACCAATCAGTGTTATTTTCTAGAGGAGTCAGAAAACTCCACCTCATCACCAACGCTTGACCCACATCACCAACCGCTAACTCCTCTTCCTCCTCTACTGCTTCTTCTACACCTTCACTGTTAAATACAGGCGGACCGTCATAATCAAATTCTCCCTCATCTGTTGCTTCTTCTACACCTTCACTATCAAAAACAGGCGGACCGTCATAATCAAACTCTTCCTCATATGTCGCTTCTTCAGTGTCTTCATTGTCAAATACAGACGGAACTTCATAATCAAACTCTTCCTCCTCTGTTGCTTCTTCAATGTCTTCAATCGTGACATCCTGAATATTACGATCACGGTGTTGGACTTCCTCAATCGAAACCTGCCCACGATGACCCCGACCTCTAGGCGTATGTTGCTGCGGCATAAGTGCAGCGACTTGTTGTGTCAGCAACTCCACTTGTTGACGCAACCGTGCGATTTTATCACGTCTATGTACCTCCTCTACTAAGGCTTCACAAGTTTCTTGACGTCTCCTTAACGGCATGGTAAATGAACGATTTCGGCTCTGATACCAATTGATGCAGGGGAAGCTTATAGGAAAGACAAAAATTTCACAAAAAGAATTTCAATTAAGAGAAATTCAATAAAATTTTATTTCATTCAAAAACTGAGTCTACCTCAAATGGCTTACAACATTTAAATAGCGAAAACCTAAGAAAATTCGAAAATATTACATAATAATGGAAAATTATTATTTTTTTTCCATAAATGGAAAAAATTGAGATTATGACGGATCTTGATTCTCCTAATAACCGGGGTCGTCCCCCAACAAATGGAAATACAATCCGAATCTTATTGAATGAGATATTGCTAAATCAAATATTATCATAAACGGCAAAAACGTTTAATTGATGGCCTAAATGATGGAATTCGCCCAAGATTTGATGTGCATCAGGGCCAAAGGCCCTGTGTTGTGATCATCGGCCCCTTTACAATCGAATTGGACTATCAATTTGCCAAAAACGGACAAACCCAAATTTCCATGAAATTATTCTTTTTGATATCCATCTAACGTTCATGTTTTCAATTTATATAGCGTTAGACACATAGATGGGCATATTGTTTTTGTATCGACAAATTGATTGTCTTTTTAGTGAGTCAATCTAACTTGCATATTTTGATACTCAAAATCGTCGTTTTCAATCCTCTTATTTAAAAAAACATTTCAAGGGCACCCCCTCCCCTCATATTTTCGTCCTCGCAAGATTGAAATTCTGGCTACGTCCCTGGTAGCACAATTAATCCTGAAATTTTCTACATTTTCACTTAAACCATAATGTGATCTTCAAGTAAAAATGCAGAACTTTGTATTTTTTGGCATCAAATCCAATTCAAGTTGTCAAATGAAATCTAGTTTTCCGAGTAGAATATTTGAGTCACATGTAGGGGTAGGCATGGGTTGGATTAAGTTGGGTCCGTTTTTGCCTCAACAAACCCAACCCAACGTGATCAGTTTGATCAAAATTTAACACAACTCAACTCGTGTAAATGTTGAAACCTAATCCAACTCAATCTAATCAAGTATCAGTTGGGTGGGTCAGGTTGGGTTGATCGGTTTGTGATGATTTGTCAACAAAAATTAAAGTAATTTATTAATCAACCCAACCAATATTGACTATACATTAATTTACGCTTGGAAAACAAATTTTTTTGAAAAACAGTATTCTTACATTTTAGTTATTTTAAATAAAAACTAGAAAACTTTTACAGAATTTTTATAAGCTTCCACTTTGTGCAGTTTCATTAGCAGTTAGAAGAAAAAAAAATAAAACTTGCGAATCGGGTGCTGCATTGTAAAGCTTCTGTAGGAAAAAAAATCATGTGCTACCTTGTTCGATCCTAATTATTTTCAAAATATATTTTTTCTCTATCTTATTTTCAACTACACATTCTTCAATATAGTAGTATTACACTTAAATCCAATTTTTATTTTTATTTTTTAATCACACATTCTCCATCAATCTATTATTTTTTGAAAAGCACTCTTCAAATGAAAATGGGGTTTAAACCGGCACTCGTAGTATTCTCCTTTTAGTCCACAGACTTGTGTAAGATTATTTTACCATTGAGAAGTTATTGTGCTTCAGACATTATATGTAGTAACTTTTTACTTTCTGACCAATATTATCATAAATATTGATAGGAATTCATAAACTACTAACAAAGTGAAGCATGCTACATAAAGTCAACTTAGAACAAGAAAGTGTAAATTAATGAACAAGAAGTAATGTTGTTTTTCCTTTTTAAGCATTTTATTTTTATTTTTTTTAAAGAGGCAAGTCGGATCGGGCGGGTTTATTCGATTTTCATGAATTAATCCATAACCCGACCAAACTCAACTCGTTTACACAGCCAACCCACCCAACCCGTGTAAAAACAATAAAAAAATCAATCAAAACCGGTCGGGCTGGTTCGATTTGTTCAATCGGGTTTTGTCCCCCCCTAATCACGTGATGATGTACCAGAATAAGGGCGGATTGTGCAATTATTGTAAACCTCAAAGACTAATCTACTTGCTTTTAACGAGAGCAATTTACTGCTTGAACAATAAAATAGGGTGCAACTACTATTTTAAATTTGGGTTTAAATCCTGAATTTTTATTATTTTTTTTTCGCTATTGTTGGAGAATTTCGGAACCCACGTTTATCTCTATAGAGTCCAACTCGACTAAGAGTTTAAATTAATATTCTTTGTCCAGATAATAATTAAAAAAATGTGCATGTATTTTATTTTGTTAATCCTATGTACATAAAATAGTCGTAAGGATGACAAAATATCTCGATCCTTTTTTGTTCCAGCGCGAATAATAGGCTAGGCCGCTAGGGATTCTCCAGTTAGTCAAAATTGGGATGGAGTCTGGAACGGAGCAAAAGCCCTTCCTCAATTAGGGGACGAGTTCCATTTTCGAATTCATTCCGACACTTAATTCTTTTTATCTGTTTTACATGTAAACGGTATTTAAAAATATAATACTGGAAAATGGGGCAGGAAAAGGGGTAGGAATGGTTGCTCCATTCTCGTCACATTTTGCTAACATTCCTACGTCGGTTGATTTTGCAAAGAGGCGAGTAATTGGAAGGGTCTTAGATTTCATCCTCTTTCATTCTTCCTTTTTTTTTTTTTTTGCCGATAAAACGTTTGGAACATTGTCGACTTTAGTATTTGATTATAATATAAATATTTTTTTTATATTACATTTATTTTTGTTGTTTTATTATTAAGTATTTAAATTAACAAGTTAACTATTGAATTCATAATACATTTATAGATTTTACATGCATATTATAATTTTGGAATTTAATTTATGAAATTCACCGTGGACCCTAAAAATCACAGAATCGGCACAGCTACATAATATGCAATTGTCTAGATACTCATTTATTAACCACTCACGTAAAGTTGTCTACGCGTATACATTTTTCATGTCAAAACCTCTGAAATCTCCATTTGAGAGTCTTACCCTTTAACCTTCCCTATCCTCACACATCTTTCCACAATTAAATACTTATAATTAATTCATATTTCCACGTCAACCAAACGCGCCCTGAAATCGCCAGCTGGCCCATTCTACCACGTGTCTCCATCACCCTGCCCATTGGTCCAACTCTAATCCAATTATTTAGCGTCAAAATTACATAGGATCCTCAGCCTATTGAAGATATAGCAACTAGGTCCCAACTTAATATTTTGGCAGCCTCAATCCCTAACCTTTCACTTCCACAGGCTCCCATTATTAAAAACTCAGTTTTTTGTTAAAATAACAAACCTCTATGTTTAATTATAGGGGAAAAATAAATTAAATTAACGATCATAAAAAAATATATAAGATGATTGTTTCAAAGACCACTGGTTTTGATAGGTTTAGTGAGGAATATTGATGAAAACCAAGAAATGTACTATTTTCTAATTATGAATAATGACATGCGAAATTATATACATGTCTAAACTTGAGTTATCGTTTCAAATTCAAGAAGATATGAATATAATTTGGTTCCATGACCACCATTCAAATTAATAGAAAGAAAAATGGCCCCTGGAATATGCAATAAACTTTTGAAAAAGAAAATGTTTGTTGACTAAGAATATCTTATGCAATATTATCTTATTTGAGAAAGAGAAGGCAATTTATTACTGATTAATTTGAAAACATATGCTAAAATAAAATATATCTAAAACTATGTAATATCACAAGTTTATTGAAGAAATCTTAGAGATTATGTGGTCGGACATATGGAGTTATGCCAAATTTGAGAAAGTAAAGCTCAATATATTTGTAAATGATGATGTTAAAAAGGTAAATAAGCTTGCTATTTTATTTTTAATGTAAAAGATGGCGAGGAAAAAAATTAGTCATTGTTTTACTTTTCACACTATCTATCATATCTGAAAGAAAGGTGACATGTTTACTTTTGCGTATCCTTTTTTTTTTAGGCTATTAATATACTAGGGTATGATTATGATATGATGCTAAATTCCTCATTCTTGTATTGGTAACTATACCTAAAAATCCTTACCAACACCACTAAATCTATTTCAATTAATAAAACACACCTAAAAGTCCTTACCTAAAATAAATGGACTTAAATAAATAAAACAATATTAAAAATATAAAATAATGGTGGATTTTGAGCTTATTTTATTTTTCTTTTCTTTCAATCTTTTTTCTTTAATTAAAAATCAGTTTTTAATCAATGATAAGGTGTAAAATTGTCCATTGGGGATTTGATTACTACAAAAATAAAATAATGAGGAACTTGATCAGTTAGAAAAATAGATTGAGGATCTAATTACTACATTTCTAATAGATGAGAGACCAAGATGTAATTGTGGCAATTATTTTGCTTCTCCAATCAATCATTAACCCCCACATTTCACGCACATAAACACACACGAAAATGGCTCTCTCTCTCTCCTCCCTTCAATACCCCCCAAACCCCCCTTTCCTCAACCCCAATTCATCTGTCTCCCTTGCTAATATAAGTTTAAATGCATGTGTATATACTTTTAAACCCTAATTATATGATATACGGAATTGTATATATGTAGGTGCTTGATGGCGATTATCACAGGGGATAGATACTTGGAATCTTTAGTGAAATTCGTGGAAAACAACACAGAACCGTTAATTGAAGGAACCCTTGTGTTGAAATTGAACCCCGTGGGGCTTCGGTATGTGCAATCGAGGCTTGAGGCTTTGGCGGAGCTGGAGAGTTTGTTAGCCGGAGCACCGGTGGATTATCTGCGTGCGTATGTTTCCGACTTGGGCGACCACCGGGCGCTGGAGCAACTCCGGAGGATTCTGCGGTTGTTACCGTCGTTGAAGGTGGTTTCGATGTTGCCTCCGCCTGGGAGGGATCCTACGCCGCTGTATTTATTGCCGTTTGGGAGGTTGAAGATTCTGGAGCTCAGGGGATGTAATCTCTCGGCCTCGGCTGCCAAGGGGTTACTCGAATTGAGACATACATTGGAGAAGCTGATCTGCCACAATTCTACTGTGAGTTTTTTACATAAAAAGGAAAATTTGTGATAGATTATTTTCTATATCAGAAGATTTTGTTTGATGTATATTAATTTTCACTGTTTGATGTACTGCAATTATTGATCGTTGGTATTTGTTTTTCCTTCAAATTGGATTAGGATGCACTGAGGCATATATTTACAAGTAGAATTGCGGAGATAAAGGATTCACCACAGTGGAACCGGTTGTCATTTGTTTCATGTGCGTGTAATGGCTTGATGCTTATGGACGAGTCTTTGCAGCTTCTTCCAGCTGCTGAAACCATCGATCTCAGCAGGAACAAATTTGCCAAGGTGGATAGTCTTCGGAAGTGTACCAAATTGAAGCACCTGGATCTTGGATTTAATAACCTGAGAAGTATTTCATCATTTAGTGAGGTAACTGAATCAAAAATAAAATTGCAAGAGAGAATATGTTTATAGTAGTGAAATGAAGGCATGATCCCCCCCCCCCCCCTCCTCTCTCTCTTTTTTTTTAAGGTCATTAGAATTTTTTGATGTGCTAGAAGTGGGAGATCAGAAAGCCTTACAAGGACAAAAAATCCAAAACACAAACCCGTATATCTCATATGATCACCAAAGTGTTAGGTTCTTTCTTTCTGAGGGCTTTACCACGATTGATTTGCATTGAACACATCACCAAGATGGATGTCATTTGCTAATGCTGGAGTTTATCATACAATTAACTTACATTGTTAATTATCAATCTTTACAGTCCCATCACGTAGCGTCAGTCCGTTAACTTTTTCATTGATGGATAAGTTGCTTCACTCTCACTTAGGCCTTAAGTCATATAATTCTGTGGTTCGTATTCCTTTTTAGGAATCATTTTTGACCCTCAGCAGTTGTTGGTTTATGCAGGTCTCATGTCAAATTTTGAAACTCGTGCTGAGGAACAATGCTTTAACCACGTTGCGAGGGATTGAGAATTTGAAGTCACTTGAAGGGCTTGATCTTTCTTTCAACGTTATTTCAAACTTCTCCGAGATAGAGATCCTTGCTGGCCTTCCATCCCTTCAGAGCTTATGGTTGGAAGGAAATCCTCTTTGTTCTGCAAGATGGTACCGCTCCCAAGTTTTTAGCCTTTTCCTTCATCCAGACAAAGTAAGCTGTCACATAATACAACAGCCTATGATTTAAATTGTGTTTCTGGAAGTCATTATTTGAAAAAGATGCAATTTTATGTTACACGAGTCACACATGCTATCTGTTGTGCTGCAAACTCATGTTAAACTTATATTTCCATTATTTGTGACAATACTTCAGCTTAAGCTGGACGAGAAGAGTATGTCCCCGAGAGAGTTTTGGAAACGGCAAATTATAGTGGCAAGCCAGCAGAGGCAACCTGCTAGCTTTGGATTCTATTCACCAGCCAAAGGTGATGCTGAACTGAAGGGGACTATCAACACAAATAGGGTACGAATCTATCCCCTGATTGATTACATTCAGTTTCTTTTTGTAATTATTTACTCTAGTATTTACTTTCATGATTTCTTTAGTACTTTTTAATTTTGATTGTACTCATTGCAGAGGAAGATCTCTCGTCTTGTCAGTATCGAGAGTGAAGAGCAGAGCACATATATATATTCGGACCAAGATTCGGTGTCATGTGATAATGAGATTCAACCCAAAGAGGATAATGATATTACAGATGAGGAAGCTGAAATAGCAGATTTTATGAGAAGAATTGAATTAATGAAAAAAGAAAGGTCTGTTTTATGGTTGCAGGAATTCAAAGAATGGATGAATCAAGCTTCTGACAGTTTTGTTGATGATAGCAAATGTAGCCGTATGAGTGGAATTTTAAGTAATAATGGAGAGATTCATATGAAAAGTGAGGCAAAAGATGAGGATCTTGGAGAGAGCTCGAGATATGTCTCTGACTCTGTTCAGCTTTCTGGGGATGAGAGTAGTACAGTTGTTCTAGAATCTGAAACCTCCTTTGTGGACACATCCACGGTTGTCAGTGCCCAGCGGTACTTCGACCGAATTGGTGAAGTAGCTTCAAAGTTTTTCACGGTTCATGCACGTGGGGATAGATCTGTTGTCAAAAGTATGGGTCTGAATCAGGAACATCTGGCATTCTTAAATGATGGACACCTGTCCGCAGATGCTAGAAACTCTCCTCTTAATTCACTGGGAATCTCCAAAGGTAAAAATGTGAGTGCTGAGAATGTAATGAGCTCTTCAGTAGCAATTGATGATATTATTGAATCTCGTTCTTCATCAGCGTGCCCAGGATCTCCTCCTCATTACCAAGCAGACATTTTGCATCGGCGCCAAAACTTAGAAGAAGAATTTCTTCATCTATCTGCAGAATCCTTCTCGGTGGCATCTTCTGATAGCAATACAAGTTGTAGTGATGATGATTCTGCTGAACCTTTTCCTCCTATAACTCTGGTTGATCAATCTATGATCAACAATATATCTGGAAGTGGTTTGAATGGCTACTCTTCTGCTTCTCAGTCTGGTGATGCCGACCATGGCAAAAGGTCCAAAGTGACAGAAAATGGGACTCACACTTCAGATTCAAGTGCGGAAGGAAATTCTAATAATATTGGAGTTAGAGAGGTGGAAAGATCCACATATAAATGTAGCAATTTTACTGATGGTGTGCACGAAGGTGAAATTGTACGTTTTCTGAAAGAGGAAGCTGATTGGTTGGAGAAGAAAAAACTCAAAAGGAAACCCAAAAAGAGAATGATTTCATTACCAGAGGAGGATAGCCAAGGTGACTCTGACTCATCGAAGAAATCCAATGACAAT